>VDFB02000003.1:500287400-500407894 GCA_007258455.2 Sequoia sempervirens | reverse complement strand
AGAGTGGTAGGGAGTAATGGAGGGAGAGGTAGGTAGAGAGAGAGAGAGAGAGAGAGAGAGTTCTTGATATCAAGGGAGAGAGAGTTAGATAAAGGGATGGAGATAGTGAGAGAGAGGTCTAGAGTGTAAGGGATAAAAATGAGTGAGATAGAGAGAAATAATACAACTTGCTAATTACTAAAATTTGACCTCTTGTTTACTAAAATTTGACTAAGTCTAAAATTTGTGAGATCTTCCAAAAACTAGAATTTGTATTATAACTCCTAGAGATCTGAAACCATTCTCAAACATCCTAAAACAATATACATGAAATATAACTTAAAGTATAAGAAAGTAAATGTCGATATGTAAATGTCAACTTATACTTTCATGTATATAGTTTCCATATGTAAATGTTTATTTCATGTATATATTTTCCCTCAAAGATAATGAGAAGGTAGGAAAATAAAGAGAAGAAAAATAAATTTGATGTAGATCAAAATGCGAGCATGTTATAATGCGCTTGCGATTTGTCAATGCATTCACAAAACAAAAAAGGCATGTCAAAACTAAGATATAACGCGAGCGTGTTATAATGCACTCACGTTATAATGCATGTGTGTTATATCTTGATTTGGGAATCACCAAGCCTTGGGATTTGTATTTTCCTTGGAATACCAACCCAAAGGCTTGGAGGGAATTCCCAACAACCAGAGATGTGCTTTTGTAAATTCTACAGAATATTTCACATAATTGGGTTCACGCTCACCATCAGGATTTCACATGGTTCAATGTTGAACAAATTGAACACCTAGGTAATGTTAGGTTCTCTCTTAGCTATCCAACGATGTAATTTTTTTACTTTCTGACAATGTTAAGCCTTTCATCCATAATTCATTTTGTTTGTGTGTGTCTTTTTGGCAAAAAGCAGTGTTTGGTGTTTTTTTCATTATAAATTAACTGTTCATCTAAATTTAAAATAAGTTACATTTTTAGAAACTAGACTTCATTCTACAACTTTTTTAAAAAAATCAATTAGTTTCCAAAATTTGGAGCTAGGTAGCACAGCCAAAATTCTATTTTTTTAGGAAATCTCCACTTAGAAAATTAGTTAAAAATCAAATATTCATTAAAAATTTATCAAAAAAATTGTGCATCAACTACATACTGTTAGCTAACTTCTCACCATAGCGATTTTAAAAATACTAAAAAAAAGTTCACCATGCTAGGGACATACAAGAGTTTCTATATTATGTTTTTCTCAACCATTTTCAAAATAAATTAGTATTTTAGAAAGTAGACTTAGATCACTTCAATCCTTTTTTTTGTTCCATCTCAAAATATTGAGTGTAACTATCCTCAATTTCATGTCCAAGGTCAGTATTTCCTGATTTCAGAAAGAAAAAAAAAGTAGCCACTTAAGCTCCCTTTTTGGGAACCATCTTTGTGCACTTACCTATATATGTGTTGAATTCAAATGATAAGCAATAGCATACTAATAGTGGGTTGATAATTAAAACAAATATGATGATGGCAGAAAGGGATACAATGAATTTAATGGATATATTTTAATTTTGTAGAGGCCAACAACAAGGCCATAATGCCTCTGCCTTGGGCATACAAAGATATAGACTGTTGTTTCCATTTTTGAATAACACATAGGGAGTGGAGAGGAAAAATCACAGGAAAAGGTGGGTCGTAGGAAGGAAAAACCAGATGAGTTCAAAGGAAAAATCTAGGGATAGCTTCTTGAAGTAATTTGAACCATGCAAGAAATATAAACCTGTTTTTATTTCCAGTATTTCCTTCTTTATTATCAAACGATAGCAAATTTCATTCTGTATATCAATTTATTTCATTTTTCTATGAGTACATTTGATAGAAGCCATGGCCTTAGGTTGAATGACATAGTGTTGACCTGTTTGGGTTTCTTTTTTGCATTATGTGTATGATATCTTTCTTTTAGGAAGCCATGTAGCTAGCTCTATGAGCTAAGAAAAGCCTTTGAGTGTTAAACTTAGGAGGTTCTTCCTTGAGGCCACTCACATGAGCATTCCATATGATGGCATTCGTATACTTTGCACCATTTTATTAAAACTCATTGTGAATTAAACGGTGATGGAGATCGATTAAGGATTCCCTTAGAAGAGGGTTTGTAACCCTATAAATTTATTTCGTATGATTATTCACCACCCTAGTGGCTATCGAGGCTCCTAATGCTTCAAAAGTCGATCATAAACTCATGTTATTTTAAATGTTAAGCCTGTAGGGCTATCAGAATTAATTCGATGACAATATAAGTGATTCCTCCTATACATATTTAGGATCAATTATGATCCAGGGGAAATAAAAGACTCCTCTTAATGTTGTATTTTCTTGTATTTCATATCAAAATGGGATAATAACATCAAATGGGAAGGGTTGTGTTTATTGTTTTTAAGCCTTGAATGAATGTAGGCTATCTTGCTATGAAGCTGACCCCATTGGATGAGGACAATGGATAGAAAAACCATGTTGAAATGAAATCAAGGTCAGCATGTAGAATATCCTTGCATGCATGGTAATAGACACTAAAGTACATAGGCAGAAATTTTAAATATAATTATGATGATCTTGACCATTAGGATATGGTTAATAGCTTGATGTTATAGTTTGTTGGTAAACAATATTTTCTTCTGAATATTGACATATTGACCTTATGCTTGATACATGGCAGATTTTTACTTCAATATTTTTTATACAATGTGAAAGAATTGTACTATTTCTTCTAATTGATAGTGAATTGTATGTTTGTAAAAGTGATCATTTCTTATAAGAATAGATAGAGATCTATAATAGTGATATTATTGATTTTTCTTAAAACTAAATTGTAGAAAAGAGAATATGAATGTTTTGTTGCATTACAACTCTATTCAATTTATAAGTGTTTAAATAATAAATGCACAAATGTGAGCAACTTTCTTATAACTGTATAGTAGGAACAATAATTTTTTCTATTTAAGTCAAGAATGTACTTAAGCAAACAACTAGTTTTTCAATTATTTAGAAGGAAATAGTAAATGTATACTGAAAGAATATGTATGAAACTGTAAGGCCTATACTATTCACTTTCAATGAAAGGTCAAGTAGAATACTATCTAAGTTCACAATCTAAATTAATGTATTTTTTTTCAAAATGTATGCACAAACTCAAACATAAGTAGGTGCATATATGTGTATGCACATAGAATTCATCTATGTAAATATACATACTTGTGACATACCTTCTTTTGTTTTTCTTTTAGTATTTTCATTTTAATGGAAAATGCTTGAGATGATAAGTAGAAATTAGTCATAAGAATGAAGTGACTGAATGATGAATTACTCCATAAGCCATAAATCTTGGTTTTTAGATTAAGCTTACTTTAAATTTTGATAAACATTTATGAAGAAGAAATTTGAATATTGAAATAGAACAGTGATACCTTAGTTGACTAGAGCGTCTATGGGTAGTTGCTGCTAGAGGGTAGAAAGTTGTTAGTAGAAAGTTACCTTCCGGGATGGGTGCCGAAATGGGTTAGAGAGTGTAGGTTTGCTTTACCAGAACCTATCATTTTCTATTGTTTCAACACACTTTTATGCTTGGCCATGAAATGTTGTTCATTATGTATGCATGAATGAACTCTATGATTTCACTCTCTGCCATTCCTAGCATAGATCTTGCACTTTCTTTTTTCTAGCATACAAGATAGAATTTTCATGTTGATGTTGGGCACACACTAGATTCCACCTTGCAAGCTATTCTCTTGCTAAACTCTTCGTGGAGTGTTGGTCGTTCTTCAATTCAGAAGAATACCGAGGAAGCATAAGCTTCATGGTTGGGTGGTAAAGTGCTTCAACCATGTTCTCATCCACCAGTGGAGGTGTGCAATGAAGAAGAACCTTAATGTTTACCAGACTAATATAGTCTATGTTGTAACTTGATGTAACAATCATTTAAGTACTTGATGAGAAATGTACCTTGAAATGATATTATGACCTTTGGTGCCAAGTGAACATGATATTGTAATTTGACTTTTAAAGAGAATATAAGAATCTTTGACTCTTTTTAAATGGACATGTGTAGCTAGAATTGACTTTAGCCACTAGTTATGTCTCTTTAATTTGGATTATATTCATGTTTCAATTACAATAATATTAAATAAGTAATAATTAGGAATAGGTTATTACATTTGGTATCAGAGCTTAGGGTTCAACTCTAGGCCTTTTTGAGTCTACCATAGTCGACTAGGGTAGTTGACCCTTCACCTTAAACCAGAAGTCCTGAGAATTGACTGAACTTGAATTGAATGCAAGAATGGGAAGATGAAAGGTAGGACAAAGGAAAGGGAAAACTGTCAGAACCCCACATAGGGTAATCCCACAATATTGGTTTACAATTTTTGGCCAAACTGGACATTGAATAGAAGTTTTTAACTAAATCTTCACTTTCGGGCACCTATAGCGGCTAAATCGTGAGGAATTTGAAGATGACGCAAACTAGTGATTTGTGCTATTTTGTCTATAGATTCTAAATATATTTTTTCAAAATTTTTGGAATCATATTGCCGTTCTTTTTCCATCTCCTTTGAAAACTAGATTTTAACAATAAACACCATTTTTTAAAGAGTGACATTACTCGCTAACACATAAGTTTTTTTCGATGAAGGATAAAATTCTTTTTTTTTCAAATTTAGATTCGTAACTATGCTATCTAGTGCATGGAATTGGTTTCATAGCATTTCATTGAATATTTTTTCTTAATTAAGTTTCAAAGTCAAACCAGCTATAATTTAGACATGATTTACTGGCTAAAACATAACTTTTTTTGTATGTATCAAAATTCAATTTTATTGTTTTTTGTTGGATCAAGGACATAAATATCTACTACATAGATTTCTTTTAGATTCTTTTTTATAATCTACTATTTTTCCACATGTGAAGAATAGAGAGATTGATTTTCGGTGAAAAACCTATATTCACAAGAAATAAAAAAAATATAATAATCAAATTAAATTTATTTAAAATTATACTTTTTGGGAAGCTTATAATAAGGACTACATGCTTACAAAAAATAAATTTTAAATGAATTAATTTGATCCCTCAAAAGGTAAATCAAAAGTGGTTTTTTATCAACATTTTGATAGGTGTAAAGGAGAGTCCGTTATAGGTATGGATTAAAACTAGCGAGGTTCTATCCAAGGGGGTTTGATCCAAGGTGGTTTGATCAAATCCTCTTCAATTGGAATCCTTTAAATGAAACCTTTCAAGGATTAAATCATTATATTTTCTAAAAATATGTAATTTCAACAAAAATCAAGATCTCCTAGAAAGTGTAAACCACTATTGTGGGATCACCTCGCAAGAATGGCGTAAAGGAAGGAAATGCCAAGGTGGAGGTTCCATCAGGAATTCCTAATGATGATGAAAATCTAGCAGAATCATTTATGTGACTTAAGCTAGAGAGAGGCTTGAATATTGAGGAGAAGCAAACACCTAAAATAAAAATCTTTCGCAATCTAGGACTAGCCTTTAGGGTGTGGATCCCATGCACCTTTGTTAACTAAAGAGGAAAAGGAGGGCATACATGCTCAACCATCCTCATTTGTAAAATCTGATGTAAACTCAGATAATGACCTAAAGGAATTTCCTCTAACTGACACCAAGAAATCAGAATGATGTAACTTAAAGCATATTGTAAATAAGGGTCTATTGACTCACCCTAAATATAAATAAAATTTAAATTTTTTGGTGTGTTCAATGGAAGACAAAAAAATGTGTGTACCTTGCATGAATGTGTATGTCTACTATGTTAAAGGATGCATGCATATGAAAATTTTATGATGTAACATAAGAACGTTTACTTGTAGAACCTTGTGTTTAGATGCGATGAACATGACTGTGTTGCAGGATAAGTGTGGGACGCCATGGTGACCACTAGGCAAGACGAGAGTGGTAGTGGTTCCGATAATGGACCAAACAAGAGGTTGGAATAATTTCTAGAGGATCTAAACCGGAAAGAGTCTCACATGGATCTTATTGAGCAAGAAGTATGAGTGGCAAGAAAGGATCAAGACCATAGGAATGCAAAAAGAAATCAAGGAGACGGTGGTCCAGGGGTAGGTCCACAAGGGTGAATTTAGGAAGAGCTCAAGAAAGACCTCAAAAGAGTAGCACCGCCCAAGTTTGATGGAAAGGCCATCAGAATAGCAGTTTTGGCTTGGATTATAAAAATGGAAAAATACTTTGGGCTCCATAACCTTTCTAAACAAACTAAGGAATCATGGGCTATGTATCAACTCTCAGGTGAAGTGGCGACTTGGTGGTATAATGAGAGGTTAGAACAAAACCTACATCCTACTGAGATCACTTGGGGACTCTTCCTCCAGTATTTTAGGAAAAAATGGCTACCACATATTCTCTTTGACAAGAAAATGATAGAATTTCATAACTTAACCTAGGGAAATATGACTGTGATTCAGTATTGGGAAAATTTCATGAATTTGTTGAAGTATGTGCCTCAATATCAGGGGGATGAATAGTTCCATAGCTAGAAATTTATAATGGGACACATACCTCATATAGGAGCTAAGGTGGATATGCACGAACCTAAAACCATGTATGAAGTCTTTCAAAAATCCACCAAACAAGAATAGAAGCTACAATAGTTGTCCAATCTTTGTAGCGATTCAGGTTCGAAGTCTTGGTATGGAAAGAAACAATTTCATAAGGCGGAAAAGATCCATCAAATTCGTAACCTCAAGAGGGGAAGTGAATCATAGGAGAAGGATGATGATGGTAAAAATGGAAGGAATAAGAAAGAAAATAAGGGTAAGGCCAAGGATGACCATGCACAGAAAGGATTTAGGGAGGACAAGCTAGGAGGTTGCAAAGGGCCTCGTGATGGACATTATACTTGTGGGGAAGACCATTATGCTTTGAATTTTCCTCAATGATCAAAGACCTAAAGGGAAGGAAGCTATCAAAAAACTCACTAGATCCATGCCATAGTAGATAACAAATAGGTAAAATATCAGGCTTCGCCAATTCAACTAATAGGTAAGCTCTATGGCCATACTGTCTATCTTAATTAATATTGGAGCTACTAAATGTTTTTTAAATCCTAGAATAGTATCTAAGATACCCATTAGACCGGGGTACATGGAAAAATCATGGACAATCTAGTATGGAAATCGAGTAGAGCAGAGGGTAGATACCTGTCTCTTTTGTAGTGAGTTAGAACTTCCAACCTTTCAAACCCAAGTCAACTTGTATGTGGCACCCTTAGGCTCATATGATGTGATCTTGGGAATAAATTGGTTATCCGAGCATAAAGCTTTAGTGAATTGTGAGGATAAGGTGGTCAACTGTCTAGATGATCTTGGAAAGCTAGTGGAGGTTTGTGGAATATAGACCCTTAGAGCTTAGAATTTTTTTTGCAATCCAGCTCAAGAAGGCTCATTGAAAGGGATGTACAATTTATGCAGTGCATGTTAGTAATCCTAACAGCAAGGAGCCATATTTATATGACTATCTTATTCTCAAGGAGTTCTAGGACATATTCTTTGAGGAACTTACAGAATTTCCTCCGAAGCGGGAATTCAATTTTCCTACCGAATTAGTCCCATGAGCTAAAGCTCAATCCAAGGCACCTTACCAAATGACCACTATAGAACTATATGATTTGAAGGCTTAACTAATGGAATTGTTGGACAAGGTCCTCATAAGACCTAGTGTGTCTCCTTGGGGAGTGCCGATAATTTTTGTGAAGAAGGATGGAACTTTGCAACTATATATAGATTATCAGATGTTGAACAAGGTTACCATCAAGAACTGGTATCCACTTCTGAGGATTGATGAATTGTTTGATGAAATGAATGGAGCGATGGGTTTGTCTAAAATTTATCTCAGGTCGAGATACCATCAATTGGGGATTAAGGAGGAAGATATTCTAAAGATTGCATTCAGAACTCAGTATGGACATTATGAGTTCACAGTGGTACCTTTTGGCTTAACTAATGCACAAAAAACCTTCATGAACCTTATGAATAGTGTGTTTAGGGACTGCTTGGATGACTTTTCCTTGATATTCATTGACAAAATCTTGGTCTACTCAAAGACTATCAAAGAGCATGATAGACATTTGAGAATAGTTTTTTAATGATAGAGAGAAAGGAAACTCTTTGGTAAGTTGTCTAAGTGTTCCTTTTATCAGGATCGAGTGCACTATTTAGGCCATATAATTTCAGCCGAAGGAGTCTCTGTGGACCCCAAAAATATCAAGGCAATAGTGGAATGGCCAGCGCTAGAGAATGTGTCAGAATTTTGTAGCTTAATGGGCCTCGCAAGGTACTATTGGAAGTTTTTGTAAGGATTCTCCCATATTGCATCTTCTATCACCTCACTCCAAAGGAAGGGAACACGATATGAATGGACCAAGAAATGTGAACAAGCATTCCAAATCCTAAAGGATAGGCTCATGACAACACTAGTGCTAATTATCCATGACCCTAATGGGGGATTCATAATGATCACAGATGCCTTCCGAGAGGGATTGGGAGTAGTGTTAATGCAAGATGGACAAGTGGTGGCATATAAATCAAGGAATCTCAAGAAACACGAAGTGAACTATGCACCTCATGATTTGGAATTGGTAGCCATAGTTCATGCCTTACAAATGTGGAGGGATTACCTTTTGGGAAAGAAATTTGAACTCAAGACATACCACTTGGGGTTGAGATATATATTTACCTAGCCAAACCTTACTGCACTATAAAGAAGGTGGCTAGAATTCCTTAGCGAATACGACTTTAGAATTGAATACATAAAAGGGAAAGATAAAAAAGTGGTGGATTCTCTTAGTAGATGAAGACATATGAAAACCATGATCTCAACAAGGTCTAATTTGAGGCAGAAGGTAATTCAGAAACTTCCAGGGGATGAGCACTATGCAAGAGTGAAGAATGCCCTAGAAGAAAATCCTTCTGATCATCATTTTGATGGGTATGAGATCGAACTAGATGGTATTTTGAGGTACCAAAGGAGAATGTATATTCCAAACTCTAGAGAGCTGAGAAAATTGGTTTTGGAAGTTCACAATGCACCTTATTCAGGACACCCCAGTGTATCTAAGATGATCGTAGAGTTGAAGACTCTGTATTATTGGCCTAAACTCAAGAATGATGTAGTGGAGTACGTAGCTAAATGCTTGGAGTGCCAGAAAGTCAAGGCTAAGCATCCACACCCAACTAAGTTATTTTATCCCCATGACATACCTTAGTATAAATGGCAGTAGTATGGACTTTGTACAGGGGTTTCCTTTCAACAAGAATAAGCATGATTTCATCTTGGTTGTGATTGATAAGTCAAGGTTGCACATTTCATTCTGAGAAACCTTAAGGATGGATTGTTGACCCTAGCAAATAAATTTGTACAAGAGATCTTCAGTTTTCATGGAATGCCAAAGACTATCATTTTTGATAGGGACACACAAATGACATCAAGTTTCTGGACAACCTTGAATTCAACATTCGGGACTAAATTGAATTTCATCTTAGCTTATCATCCTCAGACTGATGGGAGATAGAGAGGGTGAAACAGGTAGTCGAAGACCTCCTTGAAATGTATTGTATGGACTAACAGTATAGGTCGGAAGAATATTTTCCTTTGGTAAATTTTTCTTACAATAAATCCTATAATACCTCCTTAGGAATGGAACCATTTGAGGCCTTGTATGGGCGAAAGTCTCATACCCCCATCAGTTGGGATAAACTAGAAGACAGGATCATAGTAGGACTAAAAATGCTTAAGGAAATGGAAGAGAAAATATGGATCATTAAGAGCAGATTGAAAGAGGCGATTGAATGACAAAAGAGTTATTCTGAAAAGAATCAAATTCAGAGGCAGTTCACAATAGGGGACAAGGTTTTCTTGAGAGTTAAACCTCATAAAAACTCTATTTCTTTTGGAAATTCTTCCAAGTTGGCCCCAAGATATGTGGGACCATTTGAAGTCCTAGAAGTGATTAACCTAGTTGCCTATAGACTAGCTTTACCACCTGCTCTGGCTCGACTTCATAATGTGTTTTATTTCTCTTTACTTAAGCCATATCATGCTGATGTGACTCATGTACTTGATTGGAAATCCTTGTAGGTACAAGATCTAGGAGTGATGCTAGTGGAGCCCATTAGAATCCTAGATAGGTGCAATGTTAAGTTGCAGAACAAAGATATTGCACAATTTAAGGTCCAATCGGACTAGTATTCTGAGGAAAATGCTACATGGGAGGATGTAGAAGAAATAGAATGCTCCTTTCCACATTTGCTTTCTTGAAAGAGAAACTTGATAATCTTGTTTGATATTTATTTTTGGTTTGAAATACTATGATATTTCATGCTTTAAAATTTTGATGTTGAAATAGACATACATTTCATGAGATGTTGAAATAGACATATGTTTTGAGATGATGTTGAAATAGACATATTTCATGAGATGTTGAAATAGACATATGTTTGAAATGATGTTGAAATAGACATATATTTTGAAATGATGTTGAAATAGACATATATTTTATGTGATGTTCAAACAGACATATTTTATGTGATGCTGAAATAGACATATTTTGAAATGATGTTCAAATAGATATTGTAGACAGGTGAAATTAGCATTGTGCACTTAAATAGAATCGCATTCATAAATCAAATTCACACTCGTCCATTCATCAGGTAAATCAGGCTCATTTAATTCAATCTCCTAAGGTCATTCACTTAAATTGAATAAATCAACTTTATTTAATTTAAGCCTATCATTCCCTCTTTGATTAAATAAATCAAACCTTTATTTAATTAAATCTCAAATCGCCTTTCATCTCCCTTTGATGTAATTTAAATCCCTAAATCTAATTCAAATGGTTCAAAACCCCTAATCACCATCCTAAGTTAATCTAATCATAATTAACCTAATATAACCACCAATCACATCCTCTAGCTTTTCCCACTTGCACCAATAAATTCATCATTTTCCCTCAACAAAGCATATTTTTGAGAATATTCTCCAAGTTTGAATATGAAGACAAGTTGACATGTACATCCAACATGGAAATAAATTCTCTCTTACATGTCCCCTACTTAGCATTTAACTCTCAATTTCAAATTTGAATCTCCCCCTCTTTGGCACATTGACCTAAATCTGCTCATTCCTCAACCTATCACAAGTTGACAAGTTGCTTCATCTGATTGGTCAAATCTTTATCCCACATTGCTCTATTTTGAGCACTCTTAGCATTTGACATTTTATAGATAGAAGGTTTCATTCTTAAACAAATCCTCCACAATCTCATGCAAAGTCACTCTCTTCAATTGAGAACTAATTTTTTCTACCTCATATCATCTTCAAAGCAGTTTCATATCAATATCATGGATCTTAGCAAAGGATTGGGAAAGGGATTCTTTCCATAGAAGCACCAATCCACTATGGGATAGGGTTTGGTCATGATTTTATGTGCTTGCATTTAATTATCTTTGTTCTATTTAGCTTGCATATTTTAGTATGATCAATTATTTCATAGGGATGCTCTATCTTATTTGCTTGATTCAACTAACAACTCATATTTGTTTTTTTTTTAGCAAAATGCAGATTTAGCCTCCACATTATGGCGCTAAAAGGAGGGCTTGAAGCTTAGAGTGTGACTGAATTGCTTTAGTTTGCTTGCTTGTTTTTTTAAATACGTCTTGATAGTCTGTGTTTTCCATTCTACGTAGAAAGAATAAAATCTCATACTGTATTGATGACTGCCTAATAGGATATAAGAGCAGGTCTTGTTTTTATCTTTTTTTGCGAAGTAATAGAATTTGTTTGATATTTTGGTCGATGTCTTCTTAAAACAATCACATCTAAAATTTAGATATGATCAATCTCTTTTTACTTGATAAAGCTAATCACAGTATCATTTTGTTAAACATCCTTGCCTCATATGTGATTTTTCTCAAATCTATGCTTTGATAAATCTGATCAACTTCTTTTGTGACTGGATGAGTGCATCTTTCTGGTAAATCTCTTTTTTGAGAAGCCTTCAATAAATCAACCCAGGGGTATTTCATACGATATATTTCAGGAACCAGAAATAGTTTTTGATTTAATATTCTTGAAATAGTTTTTCAAATCTACTATGTACTTACTTTTTCTTATCGACTTCTAACAAGACAAAGGCACACACAAGAAAACAAAAAAAAATGAGCCTGGGTGTGGTCGAGCTGGCTGGGCATCTTTAAAATGACAAGAAAAGAAAAGAAAAATTCTCACGAGATATAGGAAACATCTCTACTAATTGTCTTTGACTAGGTAGTAGCATTAAATGAGCCCCCCTGAACTCGCATATGAGGAGAAATGAGTCTGATATAAATAATTGGTGGGAAAATCGTAGTGTATATCCAGAGACAATAATGGCACCTAAACCACCAATTTGGAGATCTCACAAGTATATTACTAATATGGCAGTTTGAATGAACTCTACGTTTCAGAGATTGACTAATTTCTTTATCAAAATGCCTTTAATTTCTCTTGGTCTCTATTACTATCTTTTATGTTTGATTTGGCATGCATTGGTGATTGGTTTGCAATTTAAATCTTTTATTCTCATATTTGTTTACATCTAGAATTTTTTTTTAACATCTTTGGGTGTCAACACTAAATGAAGGCAGATATTGCCATCTAAAGGAGGACACCTTCATCAATGTTCCTGCCAGGGGCGATGCAAGTCAATAAGGCATTCAGATCCATCTACTTCACCAGTGCACCATTTGGTAAAATCAATATCTGAAAACAAAATAGATACATCAATCGAGCTGCATCTATGATGTACTCCTAAATTCTGACACTCTTCAAGCAAGACCAATATCTTAGAGGATTTAATTCAAATAGTTTAAATGCCTTTGGTTGCTGCGCATTAATGAATTTTTTTTCCTTTATATTTCTCACGTGACTGGATGGTTCTATGGCTTGAGCAAAGGAGACATGAAAATTAACGAGCATAAGTATGTAGGGGAGATTTGAATATACATCGATATATATCAGATATATGTATAAGCATTCCAATCTAGTGCGAAAAACTCTGTTGTCTTTTAAAAGTGCTCTTTCTATACATTCAGACTAGGCGTATCACTAGATTCCTTTCAAAAGAAAGGATAGGATACTTGGTCTCATGTAAACTAAGTATTGATTAGGAGTACATGACAATATTTTCACAATCTTGCCCTTGCTTTATCGGTAGATGTAAACTACTTAACACAAATCTAAATTGTTGTGTGCAGGAATTTTCAGAATTGGTCAAGCTAGATTTGAGCTGTGGGAATGGTCCTGCTAAAGAATTTTGCACATTGGTTGGGATGAATATCACATCATCTCTCATAGGACTCTATGAAGATGATAATACCTTAACTTACTCAGAAAATTAAAGAATCATTGATATTTTAGCATGCCTATTATATACTACACCTCTTGTAGTTTTATGTTTTGTATTGGGTCAAAATTTAATCACTGCTGATTCACGCACTAAACCTCCCAATGTTATCAACTAACTTCATTAATCATATAGATTGTTTGTTGAGCCATCTTCTTCCACATAGTGTGTTTGAAAATTAAAGGCATGGAGAGACAATAACATTTAATATGTTTTTTTAATGAGAAAAGACTAATGTGCAGTGGAGAGGTTTGACTTTAAACAATTAGATTTTTTTTGTGAACTATCAAAGGTTAATGAGGTACAATTTCTGATCTTGTTGTTTCTAAAATTTGGCTACGCAAAGAAGAAAGGTTTGATTTTTCATTGATATAGGTTGTTTATGTTATTAAAGCTTAGCTATGCGCAAAGAAGAAAGATGTTTTTTTATCATGGTCATTTGTATCTCATTATCTATTGGAAGTAACTATTGGCTCCTTTGGTTTGATTTCTATTATCCAAATGAAACTTTTGAAAACCATTTTGTTTAATTAGTTTTTATTTGATCAAGACATAAATATTTTTATGTTGACCATCAATTATGTCATAGATATGAAGGGAGGTACCAATTGAAATAATATTGACATTTGTTTTGTCAAATTATTGTATTTCCATTTCTTTCTTTAATGATTGATAAGTCTTGTATATGTTTTTATCAATTTGAAAAATACATGCCTAACTTTTATTTGTGATGTTTATAGGAAAACGAAGAAGGAAAATGAAGAAGGAAAATGAAAGAAAATGAGGAAGATGCAAAGGAAAGAAAAGCGAGGAGCATTTTGAGCTTGCAAGGGATTTTGAAGGAACTTGGCGATAAATTGAACATCAAAATTGAAATTCAGAAAAAACATTTAATGCTTGGAGATTCCGTCTTACGCCTTAATTTTTTGTTTTAGGCTAACTCATCTTTGGTTTTGGGCTTTAAAACGAACATTACCTAGGATTTCAATTTTCATTGTGAAGGGGTTAAAACGAACTTTAGGAAAATTAACTAAATTTTGTTTGAGGTTAAAAAATTGAACAAGGCAACTCGAATATCTCATTTTGGTGCTTTAAAACAAATCAAAATCATTGCTTTGTGGATTTAAAACGAACATGTGCAACTTTGTTTTTGTGATTGTTTACTTAAACTAATATCATTGAAAAGGATGTATGTGCTTCTCTCGCGCTTCATAGCGATCTTGAGAATCAAAAGGCCTTTTTGATGATCTTAGGTTGAGATAAAGTAATCACCTCCACACTTCATTTTGGTTTTAAAATTGAATAGAACATTGTGTGAGTGTGAGTAGAGCATTATTGCGTACACTCTCTCTCTTTGTGTTTCCAACAAAGATTGATCGAGTTACAGATATTGTCTTTACTCACTTTTGTTTATCTTAGAGGGCCTGCCTTGGGGGAAAAGTACTCACCCAAGGGAACGACTCAACCAGTAACACTCTAAAGCCAACAGTATTTCCAACCGGGATATAAATGTGGGTATTGGAGTAAAATCTAGTATCATGCAGTTGGCTCTGACGAGATGGATCTGAAAAGGTACTCTCACAGTATGGGTCAATCTCCACAAACAAAAAGTTTGAACTAAAACCCTTGTTTGTAATAACCAACCAATCCATCCAATGAGTTTATCAAAGTGGTGCATTTTAACTTAGATTCAAAGAAGTTACTTGCCATGTTCAATCTTGGTTAAAATATAGGGGTTAAGATTTCATTCTTAACATACCTTTATATTTTTTCCTTGGTTGCATGTAAAATCATCTCTTCTACTATGAAGGGATGAGGCAAGCCCACCAAGAAAAACTTACCAATTGAGCTAGAATGTTATATTGCTTGTGAGTCAAAACACTTGCTTGATTTGAAAACATTGGGAAACAATCATTTAACGTGAGAATCAAAATTTCAAATCCCTTAGATAGAGAAAATACCTTTGACAAAAACCCAAGAGCGATTGCTTGCCCTAGGGATTACATCTCTAGAGGTTTCTAAGTAATTGGGTTTACATCTTAATTTTCTCTTACAAAGGTCAACATTAGGCAACCCTTGTCCTGATTTCTTGGAACTTCCACATAGCACTTTGTGGGACAAAAAGAAGTTGTGACATTGGACATTTAGTTTGAAAACTAATCAAGAGTGTGTTTGTGGTAAAAAGAATCCATTAAGCAAAGATTGAATCAATTGGACCCCACACATGTGCTTGGAATTTTTTGGTCATATGGTTTTCATGCAAACATTGGTCTTTTGATTTTGAATTACTCTTAGAGAAAGGAATGTTCTTCACTATCTTGGTCTCATAAACAAGTTCTTCCTAGGTTCATTTAGGATCAAATCAAACACTTCATCCATCCCAAAAATTTATCATCTTCATCCCACAAACAACTTTAGAACTTTGGAAACATCATTATCTAGACTTGGGTACATCCTTAAATCAAATCAAAATCATTTGTTTAGTTAGGTGTGTGGGAATGCATCCTTTCTCATACATTTAATTAAATCAGCAATCCTTTGAACAAGTTCATCCTAAGATAACATCTAACATCTTAGGGTTTACAAGTTCATTATCCAAATCAAACCAATCAAAATCAAACCCTAAGTCTAGCATTGATCCAAAGTCCCCAAACGTTCAACACTCATATCATTTACCCCTTTCATCCTTCATCTCATCATTGGTCCTAAGAAACTTAGAGGTCACTTTTGCAACAAGGTCAAAACACAAGAAGAACAGGGAATATAAACTTGCTCCATACATCATGAGTAATCCAAATCAATTTAACTTTCAAAATCTTGCAATGACGATTGATTATCAAAAATCACATTTATACAATCCAGACATGGGATCATTATCCCCTACAAACCTCGATGGTACAACAAATGTGAGTATGCCCATTCAAGAGTTTGGAACATATTTTTTTATGGTAGATTTAAATCCACGTCCAAACTTACAAATCTATCAAACAAGCACTCAATGCATGAGTCTTCCACAAAACAACATCATCCCATCAAAACCCAACATGTCAAATGTGAATGTACCAAGTACAACTTTACAAAACATGAACATTTTGAATCCAAACTTGGTAAACTTTGGAATGGATATGTTTGAAAATTGTACAAATATTGTTTAGAGTCCAAACAAGATGTTAACGACTCCGTGTATTAATCCAAGTCAAGGTAACACCATGCAAAATCAAAGTTACCTAAAATAGGGAAATGTGATTCCCAACATCAACAATGCTCAATTTCAACCTATCATGCCAAACTTGAACATCATCCCAAATCATAACATTGTCCAAAATCAATTTTTCCATGATCCCATTCAAAAACAACAAGTATGCATCCCAAATCTTCTTGAACAAAAACCAAATCAACTATATCAAGGGACTCAAGATCAAAATCAAGATCAAATTTGGTGAGATCAAAATTGCTACACTTACCAACACTGGTACATTTTGACCCATTTTTCGACGAGGATGTCGGGCCGGAATTTTGACATTTCAAATGTTGTCAAAATTCTGATGCAATAATAGCGACGAACGACCGTCGGAATTTTGACAGACACTTGTCAAAAAATGGGTCAAAATGTACCAATGCAAAATAGTTGAGTCATTGCGCCAAGAGACATCTCCACCACCATTATCCATATCAACATCAATCCTTGGTTTAGGGCTTCCCCTTTTACCTAGCACCAATCACTCCATCCAAATCAATCCACCTAACACCAATCAATTCATCACATCAAATCATTTGAATATTCCATCGACATTGCACCAACAAATGGTATCTAATCAAATGACAACATCAAACCTGACAAATCAAAATATGGTCTCCCAAGCGCCTATCACCTCAGTCATTCCAACCATCCCTATCACTTCTATCATTCCAACCACCACTATCATGCCCATCACATCTCAAACCCTCACGATCACTCCAAGCGTATCTCAACCACTCATCACTACATCCAACACAATTCCAAATCCACCACCACTACCACCAAAACCAAATGTAGTAAGACAATATAACATTGCACTAAAAGCTCACCAGGCCTACCAAAAGGCCATCCAACAATATCTAGCCACGCAACGAGCCTCTCAAGTTGCCCAAGCCTCTCAAGCTGCCCAAGCCACTCAAGCTACCCAAAAAACACAAGCACAAACATGAAAAATGATAGCTATTGGGGATAACGATGAACATTCAACCACTGGTGATAGCATTGACAATCTCCCCACCATAATTGCTGAAAGCAATGATCAAGATCTATCCATCAAAGTGCACATTGGAGATATTTCTATCTCGTCCGAAGATCAAATCAACATAGGTCAAGATTCACTTTTGAATCATGATAAAAATCCACCAACAATACTCGACAATGATCCAATTCAAGAAATATCAACATCAATTGACTATATGGTTGAAGACATTCACAATCTCTCCACCACAATTCTTGAAAACAATGTTTAAGATATCTCAATTAAGGAGCACATTGAAGATTTTTCTACCCCATCTAATGATCAACTCACCATACATCAAGAGCCACTTTTTAGTGATCTATTTCAAGGAGTGTTAGAATTATTTTATCCCATTGACATAATCTATGATCCATCGACCAATGATCATATTGAAAATATCCCTGCATCGCCTTATGAGTTAGAGGGAATATCTCAAAAATTTATTCCAAAGCATGATCAAAATCTTTCACCAAAGTCTAGCAATGGTCCTTTCCAAGACATATTGACATCTTTTGACCTCATGGTTACAGATACTGAAGGAACCCTAAACATGACACTTGAAGATATTAAACCACTTACCATGTCTAATGACAACATCCAAGAACCCCTTATAAGCAAACCATCCTTTGAAATTGACCCATGTCAAGAACTTGATCCAAAGCATGTCAAAGGTGATTCCAAAATTATTTAGGATCAAGAATTTGTATCTACAAGATACTACAATGATCTAATGGACACTCTCCTATCTATGCAAGATGATCATATCCACATAGCACATACTCCTCCATCTACGGTCCATGAGATGCTTTCTATGGATGGACACATATATGATCTTCATTCAGAACATGATCCCTTTATTCCTGACATTGTTACACAAAAAGAGCAGGTTATTGATTCGTACAGTCAAATAGAGTTGTCAACATTAGGATCAGATATATCCCAAATTCAGATTGAGGACATCAGGTATGAGGATATCCAACATTATCCACTCAAGGAAACAAGTCAGAGATAATAGTATAATCTAGAGTTAGTAGAGCAACAAATTGAACTAACGTCATCTATAGTGGCTATCTATTAGAGAACGCTTATTGAACAAGACATCTCAGAACAGGAAGAAACAAAGAACAAAGGTACTACTTCCACAATACTAGGGGAAAATATGTCTCAAGAAAATGTCAACATAGGGAGCATGAAGAATCTTTATGGTGAAACCATTTCCAAGACTACAACCAGCCATGTCATGAATCTTCATCCACCCATCACCCCATCCATGAATTGGGACCAACTTTGAAAGAAAGAATTGAATCAAAGTAGGAAGAACATTATCAAAGAAAAAGAAGTTGGAAAGCATAATGGACAAATCTAATACAAATGGATACCAAAGAATACAAAGAAAGATTATCCCTATCAAACTCCATTAGTCAAAGAAACTATGGGGAAAAGTAAAAAAGGGAAAAGTATCCATCAAAGATGTCTACAAAAGAAAAAGAAGGATTTTCAAGTGATGTACAAAGTGTATCAAGCAGTTGGTCCTAATTCCATGCACACTTTTGTATCCACCCATCATTGCTCATCTTCCCAAGTTTGGAGAGTCAAAGATTCCAAGTTGTCAACCAATCCATCTTTTATGATCCCTAAACACACTTCATCCATGCCTCCACGCATAATATCCAATTCTCACATTGACCATGTATTGGCAATGATCCTTCATCATAAGGATTCTGAAGGCACTTTATCGCGATGTACGCATAGAGACAGAGTTAACCCCGATATCAATAAAGAAGATCAAGAATCCCAAAAGTTGCATTCAAGTGCATGTATTCTAGCAAAGCAGCTTCTTCAAGCAGGATATCGATGGCACATTATGACAGGGGCATCTATATCAGCAACACCTTGTGATTCAGCATGAGCTTAAAATCTTTCAGAAAAATCAAAAAAATCAAAAAAGCAACTAGTCCAAAAAAAAATCTGAAAAAAGATTGAAAATAGTAAAGAGAAAAATCATCCTCTAGTGAAAACCGCATGGGCGGCACTTTGGGTAGGTACCATGATGAAAACCTAGCAAATAGGCATCATGTGTATAATCAAGCATCTACGTACACTAGTTCAGGTGAAAGCATCTTATCCCATCCATAATAAAGCCAACATTCCATCCATCTTATCCATAAACCTATGCATCCATGAACCAGTTATCTAATCCATTTTCATCCATCTACATCCATCATCCCAGTTATCTTGATCTTGACAATTTTGGTGCACACTTTGCACTTGCTTATGGTAAACATCTTTGACATGGGTCATTTTCATTGATCCTATCCTATGCACCGTTATTTGAGCCATGAAGCATTATCCAAATAAGCATGTTCTTTATCCGAACACCTTATCTTATCACAGGATAATCCTTGGAATCCCTTGCATGCTTATCCATATCCATCAATCCATACATCCATCCAAGAATCCACCCATGGCATTACATACATTGCTAGACACTGGGGGCAGATATTTACATCTTGCTTGGGGAATAAATCTTGATCTATATACTACAACTTATGTGGTGATCCAAACATTGGAAAACATAGAATCAAATTGGTCAAACCACTTGTGAGAAAAATTCCAAATCACTAGACCATGTCACAATTTTATGAGAAGAAATTCCTTATCACGCTTCATCTTTCATCGAACACCAATCCAAACAATCACTATCAGTCTTATCTAATTTTTACTTCAAACGTCACATCAAATCATTCGAACAACTTTTGTTCCAAATCAAGCTTCATCAATCATGATCAATCAAATGCAATCAAAAAATCATCACCTCGGGATATCCTTGTGTTTCTTAAACACTATCCTTGCATTGTTTTGCATCCTCAAAAATGTTATCAACATCAATCCGATTGACATCTCAATCCTTGTGTTGCTTAAACACTATCCATGCATTGTTGTGCATCCTCAAAAATGTTATCATCATCAATCCTGATTATTCAAATCCTTGCATTGTTGTCTATCCTTAACAATGTTATCATCATCATCAATCCATCATTTCAATCAATAAACCTTAGCTTGGTTTTCAACAATATCCCAAAAAAGAGAACTGATATCATCACACATGTCCATATCCAAAATGTCAAAATTGTGTGAAAAATCCAAAAACATCCAAAACACATCAAAATCCAAAAACATTCAAAAACATCAAAACCCAAAAACATTCAAAAAAATCCAAAACATTCATAAAATCTCAGAAAAACCCAAAACATTCGAAAATCAAAAATCAAAACATTTGTAAAATCTTGAAAACCCAAAAATAGCCTCAAAACATTGCAAAATGTCAAAAACATCCAAATATTTGAAAAATCCATCCGTCCCATTTCGCTTTCACCCGCGATAATCAATAATCCATAATAAAACGATCGTTGCCTTCTTCCTTTGGCAACACAAACAGAAACAACCACAACAATTAACAAAAGAAAACTCCAAATGCAAAATCAAAATTGAAACACGGTGCTGCCACAATAGTGGTTTACAATTTCTGGGAGGAACTGATTTTTGCTGAAATCACATATTTTTAGAAAATATAATGATTTAAGCCTTGAAAAGTTCCATTTAAATAATTCCAATTGAAGAGGGTTTGATAAAAATACCTTAAATAAAACCCCCTTGGATAGAACCTCGCTAGTTTTAAACCATGCCTATAACAGAGTCTCCTTTACACTTATCAAAATGCTGATAAAAAACCACTTTTGATTTACCTTTTGGGGGATCAAATGAATTCATTTAATTTTTATTTTTTCAAGTATGTAGTCCTTATTATAAGCTTCCCAAAAAATATAATTTTAAATAAATTTAATTTGATTATTATATTTATTTTTTATTTCTCGTGAATGTAGGTTTTTTACCGAAAATCAAGCTCTATGTTCTTTACATGTCGAAAAATAGCAGATTATTAAAAAAAAAATTAAAAATATTAGTGCACTAGATATTGAATTCCTTGATCCAACAGAGAAAAAAAATTGAATTTCGATACACATAATAAAAGTTACGCATTATACGGTCGCGCTATGTCTGAATTATAATTGGTTTGAATTTGAAACTTGATTAAATAAAAAATATTCAATAAAACTATCTAACCAAGTGGAAGCACTAGACATCAGAGTTGAAAATATAAATTTGAAAGAATTATAATTTTATCCTTCATGGAAAAAAATTTATGCCTTATACATTGAGCGTCACTTTTTAAAAATGTTGTTTTCTAAAAAACTAGTTTTTCAAGGGAGATTGAAAAAGAAGTGCAATCTAATTCCAAAAAAATTCAAAAATATATATTTAGAATCTATAGGAAAAATGTCACGAAACTATAGTTTGTATCATCTTCAAATTCTTCATGGTTTAGTTGCTATAGGTGCCTGAAAGTGAAGATTTAGTTAAAAACATATATTTCAGTGTCCAGTTTGGCCAAAAATTGTAAACCACTATTGTGGGATCACCCAACAACAAACCGTTAAATGCAAAATCAAACTCTTGATCATTTTCAAACATGTCAATCAACCTTATATCAACAGCCTATCAATCAACTTATCAAACCATCATCATCCTATACAATGCATGTCCTAGGATATATCGTTCTGACAATCGGCATCTTTTTTGGATCACTTGGATTCTTATCCTATCAAAACAACTCCCTTTGGCTCAAGGTATGAAGAACATTGGCTTGTTTCCGTACTTGATCTTTTCTTTTGATTTATCTTATTGCGCTCATTCCAAGGACCTCTCGATTATATCCGAATGAAGGATTTAGAGAGAAAGGAATGGGGTAATGATCATTATCTTTTATTTTTTGTGAGCTTAATTGGAAATTCTTGTAAAATAACTTGGCGAATACTTGCTTTATTAGGTACGTCCTAGCAAGGTTTTTGGATGTCAAGTGTGAACAAGAATACTCCTATCTGTTTGTCGAGTCAAATTCCATCGCACTAGGTACAATGCCATCTTGGTTCTTTATACCTTGATGCATCGTGCCTATGTGTGTTATCAAACATAAGGTAAGTAGCCCTTTTAAAATCCTAATCCTTGATAAGAAAATCATCATCTATCACCATCATCATCTCTAATAAAGTCTCGTCAGATCATGGACTTGTTGGATCCTCTTGTCATCATCTCATTTCTTCTTTCTTCTATCTGCACTAACATAATATCACCAATGCATCCATCATGCATCCATCCTGCATCCACAAACCATAAACATACCACATATCATTCATATCATACATAATAGGAAGCACCGATCATTTCACATGCATTACATTTGTATAATCATCATAATATGAATTTTTTAGTCTAAGAATCTACATAAAAAATTCATTCCAAATCATATAGGCATCACGACATCATCCATCTCACACACATCATATCATCATTTAAGTTGTTTAGGATAATATAGATTGGTTATTCTAAGCATCTTGAAATCATCTCATTTGCATTATCATCATAACCATCCATCTTGAACCTCTTTATCGCGAGATCGACCCTCAAATTGAATCTTTTTGCTCGATCTCTCGAGGGGGCAATGTACTAGTGTACTTCTTTCCACTGGGGCATCTGAAAAAATCAGATTTATTTTTATTTTTGATCATGACAAGTTTATTCTTTGAACCAACGCAACAAGTACATTGCTTCAAAGAGGGGCAAAATGTAGACAGGTGAAATTAGCATTGTGCACTTAAATAACATCACATTCATAAATCAAATTCACACTCGTCCATTCATCAGGTAATTCAGGCTCATTTAATTCAATCTCCTAAGGTCATTCACTTAAATTGAATAAATTAACTTTATTTAATTTAAGCCTATCATTCCCTCTTTGATTAAATAAATCAAACCTTTATTTACTTAAATCTCAAATCACCTTTCATCTCCCTTTGATTTAATTTAAATCCCTAAATCTAAGTCAAATGGGTCAAAACCCCTAATCACCATCCTAAGTTAATCTAATCCTAATTAACCTAATCTAACCACCCATCACATCCTCTAGCTTTTGCCACTTGCACCAATAAATCAATTTATTGATTTATTAAAATAATCATTTTCCCTCAACAAAGCATCTTTTTGAGAATATTCTCCAAGTTTGAATATGAAGACAAGTTGACATGTACATCCAACATGGCAATAAATTTTCTCTTACATGTCCCCCACTTAGCATTTAACTCTCAATTTCAAATTTTAATCTCCCCCTCTTTGGCAGATTGACCAAAATGTACTCATTCCTCAACCTATCACAAGTTGACAAGTGGCTTCATCTCATTGGTCAAATCTTTATCCCGCATTGCTCTATTTTGAGCACTCTTAGCATTTGACATTTTATAAATAGAAGGTTTCATTCTTCAACAAATCCTCCACAATTTCATACAAAGTCACTCTCTTCAATTGAGAACTGATTTTTTCCACCTCATATCATCTTCAAAGCAGTTTCATATCAATATCATGGAGCTTAGCAAAGGATTGGGAAAGGGCTTCTTTCCATAGAAGCACCAATCCACTATGGGATAGGGTTTGGTCATGATATTATGTTCTTGCATTTAATTTTCTTTGTTCTATTTAGCTTGCATATTTTAGTATGATCAATTATTTCATAGGGATGCTCTATCTGATTTGCTTGATTCAACTAACAACTCATATTTGTTTGTTTTTGAGCAAAATGCAGATTTAGCCTCCACAGATATATATTTCATGTGATGTTGAAATAGACATAAATGATCAAAAGTGATATGATATCATTCATTTTGACTTACTAGACATCAGGACGATATCTCTTCCAAGAGGGGAAGGATGTGATAACCCAATTTTATTACATATTTATTTAAATATGGAAAATTGAATTGTTGATGAAATTCAATTAAATATTAAAAGAAGATTTTGGAATATTTGCATGCTAAATATGAGGAGTTGAATAATGTTGACTTTATGAAATTTTAGAGAATATTTTTATATATACATGATCAAGGATTGAATGTTACTGATCGATTTTCAAGTATGTGCAGTAGCAGGGTGATAGGATGAAGGATGACAACATGATTAAAGTAGGATTATTTAGCTAGATCGAACAATTAGCCAGTTGGAATTTGGGTGTGCACACCAAAGAAGGGCATGATGACTTGCATTTAAATCAAATTTCATATGTCTGAGAATGATAATTTCTTGACTTGAGCTAATTATGTGTTTGAAAATATATGGCTTGTAGATATAAAAATTTTCCATTTAAAACTTTGTGTTTGATGAAAAAAAATAAAAAAATTCTATATATATATATAGAGAGATGCTCGAATTTGAATTTAAGTTATCTATTGAAAGTAATATTGTATGGAACTCGTAAGCCAAAAGAAATATGTATATGTACATATACATATACATATATACATGTATGTACATAATATTCATGTACATACATATATATATACATATACTTATACATATATGTGCGTGTGTGTATGCAAATGTAGAAATTATGGTAAATGAGAATGGACATCATATAAATAAACACAAAAATATGAATATATATATACTACGTATATATATACATATATATAAATATATGTATATTCAAATGCTATTTCAAATGTATATGTGTTGAATTCAAATGATAACCAATATCATACTAGTACTGGGTTGATAATTAAAACAAATATGATGATGGTAGTAAGGCCTACCACAAATTTAATTTTGAATTGTGTAGTGGTTGGTGGCAGGGCCATAATGCCTCTACCTTGGGCATGCAAAGATATAGACTGTTGTTTCCATTTTTGAATAACACACAAGAAATGTTGCGAGGAAAAATCATAGGAAAAGGTGGGTCATAGGAAGGAAAAAGCAGAGGAGTTCAAAGGAAAAAGCCAGGGATAGCTTAATATATTCAATATTGAAGTAATCCAAACCATGAAAGCAATATAAAATAATTTTTATTTCCATTCTTTCATTCTTTATTATCAAACGATGGAAAATTTCATTTTGTATATCGATTTCTTTCATTTTTTTGTGAGTATATTTGATAAAAGACATGGCCTTAACTTGAATGGCACAGTGTCGAACTATGTGGGTCACTTGTTTGCACTATGTGTATGGGATATTTCCTTTAGGAAGCTATGTAGCTAGCTCTATGAGCTAAGTCAAGCCTTTAAGTGTTAAGCTTAGGCAGTTCTTTGTTGAGGCTACTCACATGAGCATGCCATATGATGGCATTCATATACAAGTTACACCATATTATTATAACTCTCATGAATTAAACAATGATGGAGATCGATTAAGGATTCCCTTAGAAGAGGGTTTGTAACCCTATAAATTTCTTTCATATGGTTGTTCACCACCCTAGTGGCTACCGAGGCTCGTAATGCTTCAAAAGTTGGTCATAAACTCATGTTATTTCAAATGTTAAGCCCGTAGGGCTATTAGAATTAATCCGATGAAAATATAAGTGATTCCTCCTATACATATTTGGGATTGATTATGATCCAAGGGAAATAATAGACCCCCCTAAATGTTGTATTTTCTCGTATTTCATATTGAAATGGTATGATAACATCAAATGGGAAGGGTTGCGTTTATCATTTTTAAGCCTTGAATGAATGTAGGTTGTCTTGCTATGAATCTGACCTCGTTGGACAAGGATGGTGGATAGAAAAACCATGTTGAAATGAAATCAAGGTTATCATGTAGAATATCCTTGCATGCATGGTAATAGATAGTAAAGTACATAGACAAATTTTTTGATTATAATTATGATGATCTTGACCATTAGGAGATGGTTAATAGCTTGATGTTATAGTCTGTTGGGAAACAATATTTCTTCTAAATATTGTCATTATCTCCTTATGCCTGATACAAGGCAGATTTTTACTTCAATATTTTCTATACAATGAGAAAGAATTGTACTGTTTCTTCTAATTGATAGTGAATTGTATGCTTGTAAAAGTGATCATTTCTTATAAGAACAGCTAGAAATATGTAACAGAGCAATGATATTATCAATTTTTCTTAAAATTGAATTGTAGAAAAGAGAATATGAATGTTCTTTTGCATTACAACTCTATTCTATTTATAAGTGTTTAAATGATAAATGTGCATATGTGAGCAACTTGCTTATAATTGTGTAGTAGGAACAATCCTTTTTTATGTTTAAGCCAAGAATGTACTTAAGAAAACAACTCATTTTGCAACTGTTTAGAAGGAAATAGTAAATGTATGCTTAAACAATATGTATGAAACTATACAAGGCCTGTACTATTCACTTGACAATGAAAGGTCAAATAAAATACTATTTAAGTTCACAATCTGAATTAATGTATTTTTTTTTAGAATGTATGCACAAACTCAAGTATAAGTAGGCACATATATTTGTATGCACATAGACTTCGTCTATGTACATACACATACTTTTGACATACCTTCTTTTGTTTTTCTTTTAGTACTTTCATTTTAATGGAAAAATCTTGAAATGATAAGTAGAAATTAGTCATAAGAATGAAGTGACTAAATGATGAATTACTCTGTAAACCATAAATCTTTTTTTTTAGATTAAGCTTACTTTACATTTTGATAGACATTTGTGAAGAATAAATTTGAATATTGAAACAGAATAGTGATACCTTAGTTGACTAGAGCATCTATGTGTAGTTGCTACTAGAGGGTAGGAAGTTGTTTAGCAAAAAGTTACCTTTTGGGATGGGTTCCAAAATGGGTTAGAGGGTATAGGTTTTCTTTACCAGAACCTATCATTTTTTGTTGTTGCAACACACTTTTATGCTTGGCCAAGCAATTTTTTTCATTATGTATGCATGAATGAACTCTATGATTTCACTCTCTCTACCATTCCTAGCATAGATCTTGCACTTTCTTTTTCCTAGCATACAAGATGGAATTTGCATGTTGATAATGGGAATGCGCCAGATTCCACCTTGTAGGCTATTCTCTTGCTAAACTCTCTGTGCAAGGTCAGGAATTCTTCAATTTGGAAGAATACCAGGGAAGTGTAAGCTTCATGGTTGGGTGGTAAAGTGCTTCAGCCATGTTCTTGTCCACTAGTGGAGGTGAGCGATGAAGAACCTTAATGCTCACCAAACTAATATAGTCTATGTTGTAACTTGATGTAACTATCATTTAAGTACTTGATGAGAAATGTACCTTGAAATGATATTATGGCCTTTGGTGCTAAGTGAACATAATATTATAATTTGACTTTTGAAGAGAATATAAGAATCTTTGACTCTTTTTAAATGGACATGTGTAGCTATAATTGACTTTATCCACTAGTTATGTCTCTTTAATTTGGAGCATATTCATGTGTCAATTACATTAATGTTAAATAAGTAATAATTAGGAATAGGTTATTACACTTTCCCACTCAAAGTTGTCTAACAAAGACCATGAAAAGTAACCTTTTATGTTGGAACTCAACCTGCCATTCAACCATCACAATATTTTAGCATATAGTATTATAAAAAAATTATTTTATTTATATTAAGATTTACCTTGTTGCTCGTTGAACAAGTGATAAATGCTTAAGTAGTCATCAATTTTCCATGTATCATTAAGAACTTCTCTCAATGGTAATGCATCATTGTTTTTCTAATCAATACCTATAACATTAAAATATATTAAAATTTTATTAATTTGAAAAATTATAAAATTTTCAAATAAAATTTAACTATGAATATATATTTTTATAACATTTTTTTAAAAAAATAAAAAATTATTTACTACAATATAAGTTTTACCTTAAACAACTTACTCTAAATTTTAAATTGCTTACATGGTCCATCTGAAATCACACTAATAGATGAACTCTACTAGAAAAAATAATGTGATTTCATATAAATCATCTAAAGAAATCAAAATTTAGAATGTGTAGTTTAAGCTTGCCCACATATGAATAACAATGAAAATAATTAACATCATTAAAAATCATTTCTATTATTGTAATTCCCTATATTCAATGCATAAAATGTTTACCATTCTCAATGATGAAAATCATTGGATTGTCATATCTATGTTTTACGTACTTCAACAACTCTCTTATACCAAGCGGATACACATGAAGCCAACTCGATTCTACTTGTTTTCCCCAAATAAAAATTAAACATTGACCACTTAATATTTCATAATATTTCCTAATTAATAGCTCTTAAAAAATTGTGAGCCTTACCACTAGTCTAATGGGCACACCATTTCTCTCACCTAAGAACATTTTCATAGCAACCCATGTGAGAGGTAAAGTACATTTTTTACAAAGCATTGGAAGAATAAATCAATTCATGTCCTTTAGAAAAAGAAATCAAAGATGTGCACCTGTTAAATTAGCTTGAGAATCCAATGCATAGCTTGTGTTCATGGTATTAGGTGATGTTGGAACATCAATAGCGTAGAGACCTGTGTAATAATTTAAGCCCATAAAATCAAATGAACCTTTCACCATACCATATTGTTGGGTGGTAAATTTGGGTAAATGCTTGCCAACAAGCTTTCTCATTGATGAGGGGTATCTCCCTTTTGTAATTGGATGCATAAACCTATAATTTTCTATGGCCAGTCAATTTCATATGAATAGCCACCTAAAATGGGAAATAGTAGACTATTACCAAAAGTGCTTGCTTACCAACCAAACATAAAATCTATAGCCCTTTGGGTGGCTTCTTGGTCACGGTGTGATTTTGAATAGGGAACCATCCAGTGGCTCACTAATGTAATTCCAATCAATCCCTTGTACATCACCTACACATAAAAATGGTAGATTGGCATACTAAAAGTTGTATAGAATAGAAAAAAAATTGGGAAGAAAGGTGGGACACCTGATACTTGGTCTTGTATAAACACACAATAGCTACATGAGAAAGAATAAGGTTATGTGCCACAATATATGGTTCTATTTTGGAATTTCCTTTGTAGTTGAGTGCAAGTGAGCTAGTACCATATTCTTTGGCAATGTAGGCATAAGGTTCGTTTAAAGTGATCCATTGTTTCACTCGATCACTAAACTCTTGAAAGCACACTTTAGTATAACCTTGAAAATCTTTCCTACATATATCAAATAAAAGGTTTCCTTATGCACAAAAAATGGGTACTCATTGAAATCAATGTGTATACTATACGGGCATAGATGCATAAAGGATTTAATAGTTTGTAAGGAATATATACACAATATTTTTATTGATAAAGCCCCCATAGCTATCCTCTAGAGCTTGTGGAAGGTCCCAATGAAAGAATGTCACGAAAGGCTTGATATCTACAAACACAAGTTCAATAAAGCTTGAGGAGTACCACAATCCTTTCTATAGAAATACTACCAATATATATTACCATATTTTAAGAGCTCATTAATAAGGTAGTTGTAGTAGGCCACTCCAACTTTGTTAATTCCACCTTTTATTGTGCCACCTATCTCCCAAGGAAAATTGACTTAAGAGAGGCACTGCTAAATAGTAGCTACTTTTTCTTGGGATAAAAGAAAAAGTAGTGGCTCACATGATAATATTTGTGACCAAGAAATAGAAAACCTATATACATCCATGCCCATATCCTTCATCAGTCTCACATCCTCCTATAAATTACCCTATACCTCTTTATTATATTTCAAAATGTAAATAGTAAATTCATTCAGATGGGAAATAAAGGAAACAAGTAGGTTCATAAAATGCATAGAGTTTCTCCTATATTTCCCAATCAATTGGGAATACCCAAAAATAAAATGCGGAATAACAAAGAAAAATAACTTGCTTGGAGACACACAACTAGGCATGCAAACTTGCTTCATTAATTAACTAGAAAAAAAAATTAAAAAATTACATAAAGATTTCAAACTTGAAAGTACAAACTACAAACTACTAATTACAAACTAGACTTGTAGCTCAATCTGGAGCGGCACCCACAAAACTCTGAACAATTAGGATCGTCTTAGAGGTCTCTTTACTTCTTCTACACTAAACGATTTGGAGCTATTGTTGGTCCTTGAATGCACTTCTAGCTAATTGTAGCTACTGAAGCTATCTGCTACTGCCTGCACACCTACAAAATAATCCAGAGCTATCTGTTGCTCCTTGCAAACATTCTACACTTCATTCAAAAAAAATATTTGTTGTTGCTGCAACTTCACCTTCTTCTACAACTTACTTGTTGCTCACTCCTTCTTACTACTGCTAAAACTTGCAACAAACACTAACTAACTACATTCATTCCTTTTTTTTCTATTCAAAAATCCCTCTCAAAATTTGAATTCACCTACCACAATAAAATTTGGAGCTTTTAGAAGCAGGATAGGGATGAATATCTCGAAAGAAAATTGCCATTGAAGAAAACTTCTGACAGGTAGGTGAGATGAGGAGTTGGCAAGAATGGCTCCAAGCAATAAATATTTCCAACACTCCCCCTTTGGCTGAGCCATCAAACAATATCATTCTTATACAAATCAACAACACCTAAATTTCTTCTTAGGATTTCAAAGCAATCTCTTCTCAATGGTTTGGTAAAAATGTTTGCAAGTTGCTGCTCAAACCTACAAAATTTCATTTTGATTTTTCCTTTCTCAACTAATTCTCTTATGAAATGATACCTTGTTGAAATGATGGAGTCAAAGTGTCCCTGATGAAGCTGTAGTTTTCAATGGAGGACCTTTGCGATGAAAGATATTCAACCACATAGAAAGTGTTGCAACAATGGCATGCAAATTGAGATTATATTATGATGATATGAGATATGTTACAATAGTATATGTGACTGATTAAATAGGAAAGAGTGAAAACCTAAAATGCACAATATGTTGCCAAGTGTCTAAATCACACTACATGTGACAACATGTGAACCCTACCTAGGAAATGATAAAAGATTGAGATAACTTCTTGAAGGACAACTCATCTTATAGAAGAAATCTTATTCCCTACAAACATGGAAAGGGGAATTACCCCATTATTAATGATTTTCTAATTTATGCAACCTAGGACTAAATTAAATTAATGAAAGACCTAAGTTAACTTATGCTAGTGTAATAAATAATTAATTACACTAACAACCCCCATAAGTGCAACTTAGGGAGGAAATTTAATGATTATGAAAAAATTATTGGTCTCGACTACATGATGGCGATTTTAGTTACCCATTTACATGATGACAAAGAAAATGCAACTAATCTACCACAATCAGAGAAAAACAGAAAAATGAATGGGAAGAAAACCCCTCTCCAAAAAGGAGATGAAAAAGTAGAAGAATGATGGAAGAGTGATGATTGGAGGACTCAACATCATGCCCACAAGGACTACAACCATCACAAAGATACAAAAAGAACAAAAAATAGGAGACTAGATATCCCTCCCATAAAGGAGAGTCGTCCCCTCTAGGATGTCTTCAAAGCCTATGGAGAAATGAGAAGCCAAGTCTCCAAGACCTAATGTGAACCCATCAGGATGCCACAAGTCTAAAGAGATGAATGAATCCTTCCCTACTGAAACAAATGTCAATGGAGAGGTAGATGAGGAAGAAGATGTAGTGGAGAGAAGAGCCAATTCAAGCCAACCACCACAACCCTAGAAAGGATGAGAACTGCTTCCTACCCTAGATTCTAGAGAGTCAGGAATAGGTTGAGCACGATCCCAAAGCTTGGAAAACTTGTACACCCTGGAGTGATGATAAACTTCACCATAGGAAACAAGTATGTCAAACTAATCCCTGATGATAGCTAGATCTGATGTTAACCCAATCGACAGACCCTCCTGAGCAAGTTGATAAACTAAAAGTAGATTTTCGACCATTTGAGGAATATATGCAACATCATGCAAATGCCCCCCCTCCAAAGCAACATCACAAATAACAGATAATATGAACAATGTCTTCATTTGCAGTGATCATCCTGTCAAACTTTGAAGGTCTCATGGAATCCCAAATAATATGATCCTGAGAATAGGTGACATGCCATGAAGCCCCTGAGTCAATGACCCATCCTTCCTATCTATCAAATAGAGTAGCAATCAAAGCATTTCCCTTGCCATGAATCTCACTTGTGGCAATCCCTACAATGCCTGAAAAGGAATCTTCATGAGAAGAAGAGTGATATGGCTTAACAGAAGGAGGAAGAGTGATGTTATGATCTTGTAGAATCTGTTGCAGCTCATGTATCTCCCTCTTAAAACATGTCTCCTCACAATGTCCAAGCCCATTACAAAAATTTCACTTGGGCCTCTCCTTCTTAGGCTTGTCTTCCTTGTGTTTTCCTTTCCCTTTGGATGGTGCTGCAACAAGAGCATGAGACTTTGAAGATGAATTAGCTTGGTTGAGTTTTGATTGCTCTCTATTCAACCACTCACAAAAATTCTTGAATGAAGGCATCACAAAACTGTCTCCAAGGCCATCCATAGTAGAATAAAAGGAAGTAGCAAAATAAGTAAAATAACCTTTTAACTTGGACAAGATCATGAAGATGCATTCCTTCTTAGTTTTATCTTTACCACACTTTGATAGCTATGTCCTCAAAGACTTGAATTTTACCAAATAGTCTTATATGGAGGGGAACTGATCAACTAAGAGTGAAGTTAGTTCTGACTCTAACTGCAACGCACAAACATCACTGACAGAACCAAACAAATCTTTGAGTTTATCCCAAACCTCCTTGGGAGTGGAGCACCCCTCAAAATGGAAAAACAAGGGGTTGGAGACAAGAAGAGAAATAAGTCCCATGGCCTCCTCACACTTGATTTGATGCTAAAAATTCTCATATTCCCTAGTTAAATGTGGTTGATTTTCCTTCAATGTTGACCATAGGCCTTTTGACTAGAGGATATGTTGCATGCCGACTTTCCATGTGTGATAATTATGGGGTGTGAGAATCTCAAATCCTGTATATGCCATTAGAGAAAGAACAACTATACAAGAAAAAAATATTTGAAGGGAAATGCTAGAAATCTAATGATATGTCATTGGTCAATTGAAATGAAGCCCTCTTGATACAAACAACTTCCTCCAAAAAAGTAGGATATCCAAGTGAAGACAAACAAAAATTTAAGGTGAAAAATAACCAAATCTCTTCACGTAAAGTTGATTCTAAAAGGAATGAAGGACTGATGGAAAATAGATTACAATACCTCTCTGATGCTGCAAGAATGGCAGAATTTCGACAAACTGAAAAAGAGATATCACCTTTCAAGACCAAAATAGGGTCTTCACTTCAACTGATTAGAATTTTTTATAACAGAAAAATATGGAAAAATAGAGTGCACAATTGAAAATTAGACTCCAATAGCTTTCCAATGGTATATCGTTTGTGAAATTTTGATATCATATGCAAAATATATGGCCTCCAAAAGATCACTGCTGGATTAGATCTGTACAGGCTAACTAGGCACAAGAATATAGCACCCATGGGGAAAAAAGTCTGATGCTTGGTTTTTGATATGACCACAAGCGTAGGAGAGGAAAAAAAGGTGCTCCCACTTGGAGCAACTGGATCGACTAAGCAGTGGTGGTGTGGCCAGTAGTGATGGTGGCACCGCTTAGGATGCATGGGGCCTCTAGATCTTCATAGGACCAACGACTGGGGGCAGAGTGAAATATTTGATGGGTGGTGGCCAGAAAAAATACTGACAACGGGGGTTGGGAAATGATGGTCATCAAAACTGTCAGTGTCAGGAGAACCGTCGGGAAGGAACTTTGACGATTGACAGTGGTGGATGGTGGTGGGCCCGATGACTGGTGATGTCAGTGGATGACGAACTCTGAGAGTCAATTTCTGCAGTCTTTAAAAAAATGACAATTTTTTTTTGATATTTTAATTATTGCCAAAAGGAAAATAAAAAATCAAAGTGAATATATGCCAATTTATCAAAAATAAAATATGCAAAAAACATTTGATGCCGACATAATAGAAACTATAGTTCGTCGATAAAATATTTGAAACCCTTATGATTATTGTATATTTAATTGCAGGTCGAAGCCATTGGATTTTAATTTTTGCCCAAACTATATAAAATTTTTCCCGAATGATGAAATAAAAAATGCATGATGATTCTAAATTTTTTTTGCAATGATGAAGGACTGAAAGGGAGATTTTTTTCTACAAATTTGTACACATAGTACAAAAAAAATGAAAACCCTAAATGATACCTCAAATGGCTCCCAGATGATGTGTTTGATTTTGACAAATGAGCAGGTGATCTATGGGTTTTGAGGCCTTATGGACGCAATGGAGGTTAGAGAGAGTCTGATGTGCACCAAAAATTATGTTTGTTCTTAGGTAGAACCAACTAGCCCGCAAGAAAAAAATCCAAGCCTACAAAGAATCTCACAAGCCAACTTTCTTGATCCTGGGATGAAGTTTCACTGGAAAAGCTTTGATACCATGTTGAAATGATGGAGTCATAGTGTCCCTAATGAAGCTATAGTCTTCAATGGAGGACCTTTTCCAGGAAATATAGTCAACCACACAGAAAGTGTTGCAACAATGGCATGCAAATAGAGATTCTATTATGATGATATGAGATATGTTACAAGAGTACATGTGCTTGATTAAATAGGAAAGAGTGAAAACATAAAATGCACAAGATGTTGCCAAGTGTCTAAATCACACTACATGTGACAACATGTGAACCCTACCTAGGAAATGATAAAAGATTGAGATAAGTTCTAGAAGGAATCTTATCCCCTACAAACATGGAAAGGGGAATTACCCCATTATTAATGACTTTCTAATTTATGCAACCTAGGACTAATTAAATTAGTGCAAGACCTAAGTTAACTTATGCTAGTGTAATAAATAATTAATTAAACTAACATACCTGATTTCAGTGTGCTTGCTTCTTCCATTAAAAACTGGATTCTTTGTCAAAGCTATTGATGAAACATTGTCACAAAATATAGTTGTTCCGTCCTTTTTTTCTTCCTTTAAATCTGCTAAGGTCCTCCTTAGCCAAATAGCTTAGCATGCTACTGCATTTGTTGCTATATACTCAGCCTCAGTTGTATATAGGGAAACTATGGGTTGTTTCTTGGAAGCCCATGAAATGAATCCTAATCCCAAATGAAACAAATATCCAGATGTTCTCTTTCTATCATCCACACTCCCTGCCCAATCACTATACATGTAACCAACCAGCCCAAAATCATTTACTGCACTATAAAAAATACTATATCCTTTGGTTCCATTCACATACATCAGGATTCTTTTACCTGCTTGTAAATGTCACTCTTTTGGATTCTACATAAATATGGAAATCAAACTTACACTATTTGTTATATCAGGTCTAGTTGTTGTCAAATATATCAAACTTTCAACCAAACTCTTATACATGGATGGTTTCACATTGCTACTGCAATCTTCCTTGCTCAACTTCAGACCTATGGCTATTGGTGAGGGGGCAGGATTGCTATCTTGCATCCTAAACCTCTTCAAAATCTCTGTTGCATACTTTTCTTGAGAGATAAAAATACCATTATGCATTTATTTTACTTCTATGCCTAGAAAATACCTCAAGAGACCTAAGTCTGACATTTCAAACTCTCTTTTTATGGCCTCTTTAAAATCAACAATGAGGAAATCAACATCCCTAGTGAAAACTAAATCATCAACATACAAGACAACAATTAAAATATCACCATCAACTGCCTTGATCTAAAGAGTAGGCTCACCATCACTTTTTCTAATGCCATTACTTAAAAAATATGAGTCAATCCTGTTGTACCATGCACATGGAGATTTCTTCAACATGTATACCTTGTTTTCTTGACCTAGAACTTCATAACCAGGTGGCTGCTTCACATACACTTCCTCTTTCAATACTCCATTCAAGAAGGAAAATTTCACATCCATTTGAAACACCTTCCACTTGTGTTAGACTGTAATTCCTATGACTGCCCACATGGTTTCCATCCTCGCAAATAGAGAAAAATTCTCATCGTAATCTCTCCCAAACTATTGTTCGTATCCCTTGACAACTAATATTGCCTTATGCCTCTCTATTCTTCCATCAATATTACTTTTGGTCTTATAGACCCATTTCACTCCAATTACTTCCTTGTTGGTAGGAAAATCAGTTAGCTCCCATGTTCTATTCATCTCTATTGCATCTATCTCCTCATCCATGGCTTCACATAATTTCTTTTCTTTTAGAGGATACTCAAAATAAATTGGATCACTATAAGAAAATAATGCAAAAATCATACTTTCATCAAAATCTTCATCATACCTTTCATTTTGGTAGATCTCCCTTAGAATCTTGGTATTTCTTAGCATTAGGGATGTGAGAGTGGTGTCTAAAATTTCACTACTACTGCTACTTTGTTGAGCAGACCTAGTTCAGAGCTTTCTGGAGCTCTCTGTTTGTTGTTTGTGTAGTGATATAGAGTGATGCAAACTAGGTCTGGAGCTATCAGGACCAATTGTAGACTCATATTGTTGCACTTCCTATTCCTTCATCATTAGGAGCTGTTAGAAACTATCAAGCTATCTAATAACTCATCCTCTAAGAACTCTGTGTCTCTGCTGATAACAATTTTCTTGGTCACTAGGTTATATAGCCCGTATGCTTTGGACTCTTCACTATAGCCCGTAAAGATGCACTTCTCACCCTTTTCATCCAAATTTTTCCTCTTTTATTTTTGAACAAGTGCATATGCCACACACCTGAACACTCTCAAGTGCTCAACCATCCACTTGTATTTTGTCAATGCCTCTTGTGGAATTTTGTCACAAACTGCCTTTGTAGGACTTCTATTTATCAAATACATTGTTGTTGCTACAACGTCACCCTAATATTCATTTGGGAGCCTCTTGTATTTGATCATAATTATTTCCATCTCCACAATATTTTTTTTGTTTCCTCTCAGCCACTCCATTTTATTGCAAAGTATAGGCTACTATTAGCTCCTTAATGCCATGTTTCCAACAAAACAAATTTTAAACACCCAGAAAACAAATGCCCAACTCACTCAAGACTTAGGGCCTTCTGGCTTTGATGCCAAGTTAAAATAACTTAAATGCTCTGAAACCAAGTTAAGTTAACTTAAATTCTCTGATACCATGTGAAAGTATTTGGGTATGTGCAGGATCATGATGGCCAAAAAGTGGCAATATGATGGGTATGTGTAGGGTATGTGGTTGATGACATTTTTTTACCCAAAATTGATGAAATGAAAATGGTTTTTAAAGGAGATTCTTAGCTTTCCACCAATATAAATTATTCTTTACTTTGAATTTAATAAATAATTATTATTCACTTTCTATTTGAATTACGACTAATGTTCTGATTGATAGGCTGATTGAAAAACATCTATAGCTTTCAAATTGTATCACATTTTTTTAATCCAAAACATGTGTCACATTTTATGCTTCATATACTATAGGATTAAAAATAAAATTGAATTTCATGATGTTTTGACCAAGTTAAGGTGGTTAGACATACAAGTTTTAATATTTTTAAAGAATTGTAATAAAAAAATCATAATTAATTATTTGCTTGGAAAAAAACTACAAAAAAATATGCATCACATCGAGACATGATTCCTCTACTTTATATATAAAAATATTATCATTTTATTGTGGTTAGGGTGATTTGGGACATACACCTACTTCTTTTTTCCTTGAAATTTAAGAAACTGCTACATTGAAATTTTAAATTTTCATGAAATAGATTTAAAAAAAAAAAACCTAGTAGTTTAGAAAATACACTCAATTTTCTATAGATTCTATTTCTTACATATTTTTGAAATAATATAGATAAATTATTCAAATTTTTACATCAAGTTTTTAAAAGAGAAAAAAACGAGTTTTACAGGGACCCAAAACCACAAAGTTTACAAATAAAAGATAAGATTGTTAAAGACACCAAAAGCAGAAGGACTAGAAAAACAACAAAAAGACAAGTCCATAGACATGAAAAATGCCACCGAAGGCCACATAACCAAACAACCAGACAAAATGCCAACAACTAAATTTAGGCCTTTAATAAATTTGTAGTCTCTGCTTCCAAATTGTTTATATCCTGAACCCCCCTCTTTAAAATATGAACCATCTAGGTAGTAGGAAGCACTTTCCTTTTAAGGTTGGCATAGGTCCCTTTCAAAATACCTTGGTCCTCCTTTCTTTTATCCTTGTCCTCTTCCAGGTCAACGACCAATGAGCCTTGTTGCATCTTTTCCAACTTTTCAGACATTGCATTAATGATGATGGCATTGTGCCTAGCCATTTTGTGGTTTTGTTCCACAACAGTTTTCATATTATTTTTTTATTTTAACCATTTAAGCTTCTAGAATCATGTACTTATCCTTAGTGTCACCTTCTCCCATTCCCGTTTTGTTCTTTTTCCATTTTCTTTCTTCATTGCTGAGAGTGGCTAGCTTCAATTCCAGTTCCTCCGACTTGCTATATAGAGCCCTATTTCTTTTATTAAGATTATTAATTTCTTGATAGGCCCATTTCAAAACCCTGAAAATGTCACCAATGCCATTTCTTGTTGAGGCAAGAATATCTCTAGACCGAATCCGATCTAAGATGAGGTTAACATCATCCGGGTTGGGGGAGCTAGGAAATCTAGTACCATCAGCTCTAAAATAGGCGAGGGGAGGGCACAGGGTTTATGCTAACTTCAGGGTTCTCAGCTTTGTCCTCTAAAAAGTCTATAGAGTAGGAAACCAGCTTGTTGGCAAGGGAGCTCTTGAGAGCGGGATTCTTTAAGGGGACATGGCTGTCAGGGTAGGTCTCAGGGTTAACTTTAGCAAGCTGGGGTTTTCTAGGTTGGGTTTTCTTACCAGACAGCTCAGAGGAAGGGTGGGCTTCTACAATTCTTTCCTAGTAAGGTTGATTCTCTGAACCCCCATTGTCCCTGTCATAGTCCTCAGACGCCATGGAGGTAATGTTTAGGTTTGGATAAAGCCAACATGCTTTGATAGTGTTCATATATTAACCTAATTAGACCAGGATGAAGAATAGGGTATCTCCTGGGATTTTTCTTATGGTCCTCAAGGCTATTACGCAACGAACAAAGTAGATAGTGAGGTAGATAAATCAATACCTTATGGAGGAAGTGGTTAAGAATAGAAAAATGATGACCATAAACTTTGGTGAATCTCCTATCCAGGGTGATATACTCCATAATAACATGGAGAACCTTTCCCCACAGCACCTTGATGGTGTCAATTTTGAAATAGCTGTTGGAAATTTTAACTAGTTTCAATTTCTCCTTGTCCTTCTTAGGGAATTTGATTACCGCCTCATCAGAAAACCTTTTGTCGTGATAAAACTTTACACCCTCAGTGGACATTCCAGTCACCTCCCCTATAATTTGCTCATCCAGTTTCACCTTTCTCCCAAAGAGGATTATTTCACCATTGTTCCAGTTCTACTCAAAATAGTCCATCACCATAGTATTAGGCCAATAAACTTTTTCCAAAAATGGAACCAGCCCACCTCTAACAATCTGCTTCCAGACCTTATCATTCCTCATGTGCACCTCATAGATTTATGGATCAACTCTTTTCCTATCCCCCCCTATTTTCATTTGCACCTTACTGCAGTCTCTACTAGCGCCGAGCACCTATTGCAAATTTACGCATCCATTCCAATGTACCCACAAAGTGTGCCAGTTTTTCTTCCCAACTAAGTAATATTCCATGGCCCCATCAAATCTCTTTATTTCTATATACTTAGCTCCTTTCCCTTTAATCATTAAATGTATTTGCCTCTTTCCCATGTGTAACATCATAATCTAGTACAGCCCTGACTTCAACTCTCAAGTCCCTACAATTCTGCCATGTGTTCAATCCTTGCTTCCTTACCCCTTCATTCTCAAAGTAATTTGCCACACTATCAGATTCCCTATAGACGTGTGATACTTTTAATTTATCGAACTTTTCTAGAATAGACTTTGCTTCATCAATCCAATTCTTTATCGTCCAAGAGGGGGGGGTCCTTCCTAAGAGACAATCAATGATATTTTTTGAATCCCCTTCAAGCCATAATTTTTTTACATATCAAAGTTATTTAATTAAATCTCTAATGATCAATTTCTTCTCATTTAATTTAAATAAACTCAAATATTTAAGTTGAATGTCAAAAGCATCAAATCATCATCTAAGTTAATCTAATCCTGATTAACCTAATCTAACCACCTATCACATCCTCTAGATTTTCCCACTTGCACAAATAAATCAATTTATTGATTTATTAATTCATCATTTTCTTTCAACTTGGCATAAAAATGGAATATTCTCTAAATTTGAATTCAAAAACAAGTTGACATGTACATCCAACAAAGAATTTATAAGCTCTTACATGTCTCTTACATGTCCCTTGCAAAGGTCGAACTTAGCATTTAACTCATCTTGTTATCAAATTCAAATTTGAATCTCCCCCTCTTTGGCACATTGACCAAAATGTGCTCATTCCTCAACCTATCACAAGTTGACAAGTGGTTTCATCTCATTGGTCAAATATTTATCCCAGATTGCTCTATTTTGAGCACTCTTAGCATTTGACATTTTATAAATAGAAGCTTCATTCTTCAACAAATCCTCCACAATCTCATGCAAAGTCACTCTCTTCAATTGAGAACTAATTTTTCCCACCTCATATCATCTTCAAAGCAGTTTCATATCAACATATCATGGAGTTTAGCAAGGATTGGGAAAGGGCTTCTTTCCATAGAAGCACCAATCCACTATGAGATAAATTTGGATTCATGTTGTTTATATGCTTATTTAGCTTGTCTTATTATTTTAATTTCTCATTTAGCATATCTAACATGATGCTATATTTCCTAGGGATATTAGATTTGTTTTGTTTTGCTTGACTTATTCTTGTTAAGGCTTAACATATTGCAGATTTAGTATCCACACAAGTATATTTTATGTTTGTATTTTTTTGAAAAAACTAAAAAATTATTTGAGTATAGATTTTTATAAATTAACACTAAAATTAGGGCATGGATATCTTTTTATAATTTTATTTTATTTTCTTCAATTCTTTTGTGTTTATTTATAACTTCAAACTTTAGGGAATGAATATATTTTTTTCCAATTTTAACTATATTTTTTAAATAAATATTAAAATGTGTGTGTATTAAAACATAGTTGTTTCCAATCGATGTCAACTTTCATATTAATTATTTATCTAAAATGGAAAAAAATTATACCATCTTGATATAGATTCTTGTATCTAGGGCATCATATTTTTTCAATTTGTTTTTAATAAGTTTTACTATTTTTTCTTAACATGGTAATCAACCTAATATTTTGTGCTGAAAACCTACATTTGGTAAAAATAAAAAGGAAAATATAAGTAATAATTAAACTATTAATATTTATATATTTTTCAAAACTAAACTTATGGATCTACAAAAGGGTATTTTTTATATTTTGAAAAAAACATTTTTTTACATGAGTAGAAGTTGTTGAGACATCACATTTTTAAAATAATTTTATTTTTTGGTAAATTGGACTCAAAGTGGTGTTAAATATGCATTTAACCAACAATTTTAGTTGGAAAAGTTGTGGAAATATATAACTTAGCTAGAATGAATTTTACAAGATCATATGTTTTACCAAAATTGTTTTTGAGTTAAAAATACTTAAATTCACTTGTGTTGATAAGTTGGCCAAAAGTGTGACACAACTTTGTGCTAATACCCTGGCATTCAAGGTGAATACCATTGAGTCCACATCATTCCACAAGTTCTAGTTCAAGTGATATGTCAAATACTACATTTGCAAGCTTGAGGAGATAGAAAATTAGAAATATAAGAGACATTTATGAAAAAAAATGAAGGTGAGAATAATGTTGGTATGATTTCTCTTTTTGTTTTTAATTCGCAAGTAGAAGATAAAATTCATTTTGAAGATACAATTAAACATGAAAAATGGGTAAATGCAATGGATGAAGAAATCTATGCAATTAAAAAAAATCAAACATGGGAGTTAGTGAACCTTCCAAAAGACAAGGATGTCATAGGAGTGAAATGGGTTTACAAAACCAAATTAAATGCAAATGCTGATCTACAAAAAATATAAAGTAAGGATAGTGGCTAAGGGATATTTACAATAGCCCAAGGTTGATTACATTGATACATTTTCTCTAGTAGCATGTCTATGTTGAAAGAGTCTAATTTCCTCCACGTTTCAATAGCCGATGACCACGTATGCTGGCAGTTGAAACTGAATTGGAGATTTTTGTTCATCCATTAAAAATGTTTATTACTCCATCTTACACATCTCATACTCAATTCTCCATGTCTCAACATGTGTTTCCCATGTTGCATATAATTTTGTTAGAATAGTTTCCACATCTCATTATCTATTCTCCATGTTTACATTTTGTTATGTAATTTTTTTCTTTTTTCTTTTTGTCTCCTCATCCAAGTTGAGATCATGTATTGGAAATCCTCTATAAATAGAGAAGAAGTGTAAGATATTTTAGAAAAAATAAAAATTATAGTAATTGTTGTAGCATTTGTTTCATGTTTTTCTATTTTATTTTCTCTCTTTGCTTTCAAATTTAGTATTAAAGCCAGTCATAGCTGATGTGCAAAAGGACTACAGAAAAAAAATTGGAGGAGGATACTTCTCTAGTTTGTTGTGTTGAGATAAAAAGAGAGGTAGATTTAAGTTGCTTTATTGCAATTCTAAAGGAATTGTTGCAGATATTTTTTGTTGTTTGAGAACCAGACTAGTTCGTAGACAGGGCAACAAACAACAACATTTCTTGGCCTCACATTCTGCTATTACCGGTAAGAATTATGATTTCTGGTCTATAAAGATGTAAACATTGTTTTGTTCTCAAGATGTATGGGATTTGGTAGAGAAGGGTTTTTAGAACCACATGATCATGAAGCCTTTCAAGAATTATCATAAGCAGAAAAGGACTAGCTAAAAAACAACAAGAAAAAGGATGCTAGAGCCTTGTTTATTATACAAAAGGCTATGGATGATTCGGTGTTCCCAAGGGTTGCTACAACAACTAGGTCCAAACAAGCTTGGGAGGCACTAGAAATTGCTTATCAAGGTACAACCAAAATAAAGGTAGTTAAGTTATAGACACTAAGGAGAAATTTTGAAAATCTTCATATGAGTGGTTCTGAATCTATAGACCATTTTTTACTAAAGTTATGAATATTGTTAATCAAATGAGGACACATGGGGATAACATAAATGATCAAATGGTGGATGAAAAGGTTCTTAGAAGTATTCCTAGTAAATTTTATGCAATTGTAGTTTCTATTGAAAAATCAAAAGATCTAACTCAACTATTTGTAGATAAACTGTTGGGATCCTTATTATCTCATGAATCTAGAATGAATAAGAATAACAATCCTTCTAAAAATAATGCTTTTAGATCTCAAGTATCATCTAATAGAGGAAGGGGAAGATCAAACTCTAGAGGAAGAGGAAGGGGAAAAAATGGTCATAGAAGTTCCGATCAAGGAGAAAGGACCAATGAGTCCAATCATAGTTTCAATAATAGGGGACAAGGAAGAAATCAGTTTCAAGAAAAATCACCAAAGTTTGATAAATCCCACATCCAATGTTATTACTATAAGAAATATGGTAATTTTGCAAATGAATGTAGGAAGAAACAAGAAGTGGATGAAAATGGTGCAAATTATTCATATGTATCTTATAATAATTCAAGAAGTTTATTTATAACTTGCAATGTAGCCTAGGAAAGTTCTAAGGATGTGTGGTTTTAAGATAATGGTTGTAGCAATCACATGACTGGGAATAGAGAGTTATTTGATAGTCTTGATGATTCTATGAAATCTAAAGTAAAATTGGGAAATGATAGTAAAGTATCTATAATGGGGAAAGGTGTTATAAATGTTTTTTTCTAAAAGTGGAGAAAAGAGATTTATCCCTAATGTTTACTTTGTGCCTGGATTAAAACATACTCTAATGAGTGTGGGAAAACTAATGAAAAATGGGTATATAGTTTTCTTTAACAATGATGCTTGTACAATTATGGATAGAAATCCTAGTGACATATTAATTGCAAGGGTTGAGATGACTAGGAACCAGATGTTCCCCCTACAGATGAATTGTATTCAAGGAAAAGAAGAAGTTAATTTCAGGACAATATACTTAGACCAAACATGGCTATGGAATTTGAGGTATGGTCACCTTCATTTTGATGGTTTGAGTTTATTGCAAAAGAAAAATATGGTAAGAGGATTACCAACCATCATACAACTAGCTAGTTCATGTGAGATTTGTATACTGGCAAAGTAACACAGAAATTTTTCCTGTAGGAAGTTCAAATAGAGTAACGACTCCATTAGAGTTAGCTCATACTGATATATGTGGACCGATGCAAACTCCATTTTTATGAGGAATTATATATTTTATAACATTCATTGATGACTTTAGTAGGAAAAGTTAGATATACTTTCTCAAGAAGAAGTCTGAAGACTTCAATAAATTCAAGGAGTTCAAAGCTATGGTGGAAAAAAAGTGCAATATTCATTAAGATACTCTGATCTAATAGGGGCAGTGAATTTAGTTCTAATGAGTTTCTCTAGAGTTTTTTAGAGATCATGGGATCAAGAAACAGTTCACAAAAAGGTACACACCACATTCGAATGGTATAGCAGAGAGAAAGAACAAAACCATAATGGAAATGGCAAGGAGTATTTTGAAAGCCAAAAACTTGTCTAATGAATTTTGGGCAGAAGCAGTAGCATGTGCAGTTTACATTTTGAATAAAAGTCATACAGAGTGTGAAGGAAAAAATTCCACAAGAAGTATGGAATGGTAAGAAACATTGTGTATCTCATGTTAGAATTTTTGGTTGTGTTGCATATTCTTTGGTGCAATCTGAATTAAGAAGCAAATTGGATGATAAAAGTGAGAAATGTATCTTTATTGATTATAGTGAGCAATCAAAAGCTTATAGATTGTATAACCCCATTTCAAAGAAAATGATTACTAGCAGAGATGTCAAATTTAAGGAGGAAGAATCATGGGATGGAAGTGTTGACGGTATAGTAAAATAAAGAGCACTAATACCTCATAGTGAAGAAGAACAAGAAGATCAATATGGTCAATCAAATCAAGTAGAACCAAGCACTCCATCAAGAAATCATTTGCAAGATCAATCATCAGGTTGGGTAGAGCATCCTACTCCTAGTTCAATTGTAAGTAATGAGTCAAATCCTACACTTGTCTCATTAAAAGGTAAGAAAATGAGAAGTTTAAAAGAGATATATGATCGAGAAGAAGAAAATTTGGATTTGTGCTCAAATATTGCTTTATTCTCTTGCAATCCTGTATATTTTGAAGAAGTGGTGAAAGAAGATAACTGAATCAAGGCAATGGATGAAGAAATGGATTCTATTGAAAGGAATCGAACATGGGAATTAGTGGATCTTCCTAAAGGTAAATATTGTATTGGATTCAAATGGGTCTATAAGATTAAGTTCAATGTTGAAGGTAAAATTGTAAAGCATAAAGCAAGATTAGTTGCAAAAGGTTTTTCACAATAGTATGGAGTTGATTATAATGAGAAATTTGCTCCAGTTGCTAGACTTGATACTATCAGATTGGTTTTAACAATAGCTGCACAAAATGATTGGAAATTTTTTCAAATGGATGTCAAGTTAGCCTTTTTGAATGGTTTTCTAGAAGAAGTATATGTGAAACAACCACTAGGTTATGAAGTGCATGGACATGAAGACATGGTCTATAAATTGAAGAAGACTTTTTATGGTCTTAAACAAGCACCAAGAGCATAGTATAGTAGGATTGATTCATACATGCAAAGAAATGGATTCAAGAGAAGCAAGAGTGAGCTCACGTTGTACACAAAGATCAATAAAGAAGGTCAAATTTTGATTGTGTGTTTATGTGTTGATGATTTAATCTTCATTGGAATTTTTTTTGTAGAGATACTTAAATTAGAAATGAAGAAATAATTTGAGATGATGGATTTGGGTTTGATGAAGTATTTTTTGGGCATTGAAGTTGTTCAATCGGATAAATTAATTTTCATTGGTCAATCCAAATATGCAAAGGATGTTTTGAAAAGGTTTAGGATGTTAAATTGTAATCCAACATCTACACCAGTTGCAACAAGCACTAAAGTTAGCAAAGAAGATAAAGGGCCTAATGTTGATTCTACAATCTTCAAAAGATTAATTGTCTAGAAGTTTGATGTATCTCACAACTACAAGCCCAAACGTCATGTATTGTGTTAGGGTATGTGCAGGATCATGATGGGCCAAAAAGTGGCAATATGATGGGTATGTGGTTGATGAATTCTTTTTCACCCAAAATTGATGAAACAAAAAAGGTTTTTAAAGGAGATTCTCAGCTTTCCACCAATATAAATTATTCTTTACTTTGAATTTAATAAGTAATTATTATTCATTTTCTATTCAAATTATGACTAAAGTCTTGATTGATAGGCTAATTGAAAAACATCTATAGCTTTCAAACAGTATCACATTTTTTGAATCCAAAACATGTGGCACATTCTATGCTTCACATACTATAGGATTAAAAAAAGAAAAATTAAATTTTATGAAGTTTTGACCAAGTTAAGGTGGTCAGACATATGAGTTTTTATATTTTTTAAAAGTTGTAATAAAAAATTCATAATTAATTATTTACTTTGAAAAATATTACAAAAAACTATGCATCACATCGAGACATGATTCCTCTACTTATATCTAAAATATTATAGAAAAAATATTATCATTTTATTGTGGTTAGGGTGGTCAGACAGATACCTACTTCTTATTTTTTCCCTGAAATTTAAGTACTACTACATTGAAATTTCAAATTTTCACCAAATATATATATATATATATATATATATATATATTTAAAAACCTAGTAGTTTAGAAACTACATTCAATTTGATATAGATTCTATTCTTACATATTTTTGAAATAATATAGATAAATTATTCAAAATTTTACGTCAATTTGCTTAACTCTGAATTTTCTGAATTTTTTGCAACTTAAGGGCCTGTATTTTCCATGATGATCCTGCACATACATGTTAGTCTAATCTCAAGATTTATGGAGTCACCAAAAGACTCACAATGGCAAGTTGGAAAGAGGATATTGAGATATGTGGCAGGAACAACAGGATATGGAATCTTGTATTCCAAAACTAATGTTTTTTGTTTGATTGGTTATATTGATAGTTATTTTGTAGGTAGTATGGATGATAGGAAGAGTACTTCTAGATATGTCTTCCATTGTGGGACAAGTGCATTCTCATGGGCATTAAAGAAGTATCCAATAGTAACACTTTCATCAGTTGAAGTAGAGTGTGTAGCAACCACATCAGCAACATGCCTTGAGCAATTTGGATGAGAAAAGTATCAATATTATTGTTGCAATCACAAGAGGATTCAACACCAATCTTTTGTGACAACAATTCAACAATTGCATTATCAAAGAACCATGGTTTTCACAAAAGGAGCAAGCACATTGATACAAGGTACCATTTCATCATAAAATTGGTGAATAATGGAAAAAATTATTTAGAATTTTATAGATCAAAAGATCAGTTAGTAGACATCTTGACAAAGGAATTACCAAAGGAGAACTTTGAGTATCTAAGAGAAAAATTAGAAATAATTGATGTTGAAATTTTTAATGGTGGAAATTAAGGGGGAGTGTTGAAAGAGTCTAATTTCCTCCATGTTTTAGTAGCTAATGACCATGTATGCCGGTAATTGAAATTGAATTGAATTTTGTTGTTCATCCATTAAAAGTATTTGTTTTTGATAAAGGGAAAAGCGGGTTTTATAGGGACCCAAAACCGCCAAGTTTACAACAAAAGAGAAAGGACTAAAAAGTCCAATAGAAAAAATTATCCGCACAAAAGGAAAAATCCAGAACAAGTAGCAGCCACCCGCAAAAGACCAAGAGGGTCAGACAAAAAACCAACCAAAAATCCAACCAAAAAGACTAGCCGCAACTAACCCATAGTCTTTAGAATAGACTCAGTCTCAGCCTCTAGGTTTTGCATGTCCTGAACACCCTTCTTGAAGTTTTGAATCATCTGCGACGTAGGACGAGCCTTCCTCTTCAAATTAGCCCTTGTTCTCTTTGAAATACCAACATCCTCATCCTGGTTTTTATCATTGACCTCTTCCAGATCAACCACCAAAGACCCCTGTTGAGCTTTGTCCAATTTTTCAGTCATGGCATTGATGATGATGGCATTGTGTCTTGCCATCCTATTGTTCTGTTCGGCTATAATTTTAACAATATTTTTCATTTTATCCAACTCAATTTCAACCCTTCTATCCATACCCACTTGGTTCTAGGTATCTTTACTGGCACGATGATCTTTTCTCTCTGCCTCTTTCTTGCCAACTGTCGTAACCTTGGCTCCCATTTCTTGCAGTTTGCTTTGAAGGGCCCAATTTTTTATTTTTAGCTTGTTGATTTCATGAAAGATCCATTTCAAAATTCTGAAATGGTCATTAGCATTATTCCTTGCTAAACCCAAGACATCCACAAAGGGTTCCCTTTCTAGGTTGAAGCAAGTTTTAGCAGGGTCGGGGATTACAGGGGTACCAATTCTAGCATCTCTGTCCAATGACAGGGCAGCAAAGGACAAAGTATTGTTAGCACCAGAATCCTCATAATCAGGAGAGTCTTCAAAGTACAACACAAGGTTTTTAACCGGAAGATTCTTACCAACACTTCTAGATTTAAGGGTAGAACTTCTCGGCTTAGGCGCAGTGCAAGCTTTCACAAAATGGGGGTTAAGGATTTTCTTACCAATATGGATAGAGGACGGGCTAAGGACCATCCTAACCAGGCTCAAATTGGGAAAATTACCTGAGCAGCTAGGTTTGGTATCATCCTCCTCAGAATCAGGAGTGGCATCCAAATTAGCAGGGGCATGCATATTTTGGTAATGTTCAACAATTAACCTAATCAAACTAGTATGCAAAATAGGATATCTTTTTTGGTTTTTCTTGTGGTCATCCAGACTTTTTCTCAAAGAATAGAGAAGATAGTAGGGAATAGAAACCCTGACCTTGTAGCAAAAATGGTTGAGCAAGGAAAAGTGATAGTCATAGACCTTGGTGAAGTGACCATCCAAAGTAATGTATTCCATGATAACATGAAGAAATTTTCTCCAGAGAGATTTTATGGTATCAACTTCGAAGTAGCTATTATAAATTTTCACCAGTTTTAGTCCTTCCTTCTCTTTCTTCAGAAATCTGATGACAGCTTCATCAAGGAAAACCTTGTCCCTGAAAAATTTGTGTCCATCAGTGGACATTCCAATCACTTCAGCTATAAGGTTTTCATCGAGCTCAACTTTCCTACCAAAAAGGGTAAGTTCCCCATTTTTTCAATTCTTCTCAAAATGCTCAGTAGCCTCCTGATTAAACCCATGGAGTTTTTCCAGAAAAGGGAGTAAGCCCCCACTTTTTACTTTGTTCCATGCTTTAGTATTTCTTGTATGCATCTCAAAGTTGTCCAACTCAACTCTTTTCCTGTCTCCACCCATTTTGGAAAGCACAATGGGGCAGACAGAGACAAAATCTTTACTTGAAATGGTCCTGCCAAATCAAAGAGCCCACAAAGCATGCAAGGAAACCTTACAGATTAAGCGTCTAAGCTTGGTCCCATACAATCTAATGATTATGATGTAATTACCCTGTCCTATCATCATCAATGAGGTGACACGCTTCTTTTTGATGTGACACATCATAGTTCAATAAGGCCTCAAAATTAATGCTTAATTCACTAATATTTAGCCAAGTGCACTGTCCTTTGCTCCTAACCCCTTCATTCGCAAAAAAATCCGCAATAGCATTGGCTTCTCTATAGGCATGTGAAATCTTTATATTATCAAACTTGGCTAAGGTCGAGATAGCATCATCAATCCAAGACTTAATAGTCCATGAGGGGGGGGACCTACCTAAAAGACAATCAATAATATTTTTGGAATCCCCTTCAAGCCAAAGGTTTTTAAAATTTAGACTATGGGCAAAATTTATAATATGAAAAGCTCCAACAACCTTAGCCAGGTGATTGATTTGAGATCCAAGGGGAGTGGCAGTCGCACCTAGAAAGTTTCCAAAGGAATCGCTTATGACTCCGCCGCAACCCACTGCCCCAGGATTACCTTTAGCCGCTCCATCGAAGTTGGCTTTGACCCATCCATTAGGTAGAAAAGACAAGCAAACACCCTCTCTATCCTTCTTAGCTTGTTTAGGGGCATAGGGAAAATCAATACTTATATTCCATTCCTTAGAAACCTTAAGATCATAGGACGAGTGAGCCACTTTCTCGGAGTTGCTAACCTTTGGGGAGATGGCATTGACATTTTCTTTCAAAAATCTGATTATTTTATCAAAAACAATATCCACCAGTGCTTCTTTATCTCTGTAAATTTTGTTCTTTCATTCTTTCCAATGACCCCAAGCAACATGAGGGAAAGAGAAATCCCACAAGTACCGGAGTATAGGATTGTGAGTCAGGGCTTTCCATTGAAAGAAGAAATCTTCAATAGACAAGGGAAAAACCCAAGATAGTTGCTAGTAACAGATTTTTTTTCCCAAATTGAGGTAGCAAAAGGACAGTGAAGAAATAGATGATGCACTGACTCTGCTTCCATCTTGCAAAGAGAACATCTATTAGGTATTTGAAAGCCATGCTTGCAGAGGTTATCAATCATCATCACCTTATTTTGGAGAAGGATCTAGAAGAAGATATTGATTTTAGGGACCATATGTTTGAACCAAGCCTTCGACCAGAAGGGAGGAGAAGCCTAGAAAGAAGTAAGCCTAGAAAAAGTAGATGAAAAAGAATAATTTCCTAAGGTTTCATCGCTCTAAACAAGACGATCTTTCGTCTGATCAGGGCAGAGTCTGACAGCTAGCAAAGAAGACTGAATAGGAGCAAGAGCCTAACTGACAAGGCACAGATCTACCCATTTTCCATCCACAAGATAGTCTTTCACATATGAGCCAAAAAGAGCTTTGCAATTCTCATCCCACCAGCTAAAGGAATCAATTTTTATAAGGGGCTCATTAAACAGCCATCTATCCTCCCAGAATCTTGTTTGGTTTTCGCTTCTAACTTGCCAACCCACTCCAGATTCAACAACTTTTCTTCCATTAATCAAATTATTCCAGCAGGTTGAGCCTCTGGGAAGGAGATGGGATTCCTTCATAATTATAAGAGATCTATTACTCTCCAAATATTTGCTTGTTAGGATATCAGTCCATTCCCCCAAGGATGAAATTATTCTCCAAATTGTTTAGCTAGAAGTATCTTGTTAACCATTCTAATTCTTCTAAGACCTAAACCTACGGCCTTTTTTGGTTTGCACACCAGATCCCATCCTATTAAAGGAAGTCTTTTTTTTCTTCAAAACCCGACCAAAGAAATCTTTTTTGAATCTTTTCAATAGCATTTGCGAACTTAGCAGGGATTTTGAAGAGGTTCAGAGCATAAATTGACAAATTGTGAAGAGTAGCTTTGAGAAGTTGCAGTTTACCTGCTTGGCTTAACAGAGCTGCTTTCCAGCCAGCAAGATTCTTACTGAACCTCTCAACCAATGAAATCCAAAAGGATTATGGGGGTTTAAGGCATAAGGGTAAGCCAAGATAGGTGGTAGGCAAGGACTCCACCTTGCAACCAAGGATTCTGGCAATTTTATTCTGTCTGTGAATAGGAGTGTCGAAGAAGAAAAGAGAGATTCATGTTTATTAATCAGCTGTCCTAACGCCCTCCCATACTCATCTAGTAGAGACTTGAAATCTTTTCCCTCCGAGATAGATGATTTTCCCAAGAGCATGGTATCATCAAAAAATTGTTGATGAGAACAAATTAGATTTCTTAAGGATGGTTTAAGACCAAGAAGGGATCTATTATCGATCAACCTTTTCAAATTTCTTCCAAGACTTTTAGCCATAATAGTGAATAAAATATGAGAAATAAGATCTCCTTGTCTTAGACCTTTGGAACTTTGGAAGAAATTTGTGGGAGATCCATTAACCATTACAGATATAGAAGTAGTAGACACAAGCTATTCCACCATTTGAAGAACCCTATTGCAAAACCCAAACACCTTTAAAATTTTAAACAAGAATTTCTAGTCAACTCTGTCATAGGCTTTTGAGATATCAAGCTTTAACAGAAAGCTTTCAATCTTAGATTCAACCAAGGAATGGATATTCTCATGCACTATGACAATAGAATCAAGGATCTGTCGACCAGGGACAAATCCATTCTGTTGAGGTGAAATCGGAGTGGGCAAGAGAATTAAGAGTCTAGAAGTCAAAACCTTCAAGATGATTTTATAGATGGAGTTGCAGAGGCTTATGGGTCTAAAAGCCTCAAAGTTCACCACTCCGGGATTCTTAGGGATTAGAACCAAAAAATTAGCATTCAACTCTTTTAGGAGACTTTTGGATCCAAAAAATTCTTTAACAGCATTCACCACATCTTCTCCAACAATCTCCCAGAACCATTGGAAGAAAAACATAGGGAACCCATCTAGACCCAGAGCTTTACTCCCTTCAAAGGAGAAAATAACCTTCTTAACTTCCTCATTGGTAGGAATAGTAGACAACATAGATTTATTTTCCTGATTGATCACATTAGGTATAGCCTCTATTAAAGGATCTTGATCATTTTGGTTATTTTCATCATTCTCAGAAAGAAGGTTTTTAAAGAATAAAACAACATGCTTTATGATGTCCTCCTCCTCCTCATGCCTAATACCATCCACTTCAATTTGAGAAATTTTGTTGACCACCCTATTTTTTGAGGCCGACAAATGAAAGTACCTAGTATTTTTGTCACCTGCAGATAACCATAAAGCTCTAGATCTTTGTCTCCAGAACTCCTCTTTTCCAATAATATCATGCATCTTAATAAGGAGCTCATTCTCTTTTTCTTTAATATCATTCAAGTATCCTTCCTTCTGGATTTTGTTTTGAATCTCCCCCAGATCCATCTAAAGAACATATTTAATCCTGAAAATGTTCCCAAAGGACTCTTTTTTCCATTTTTTTAGGTTGAATTTAACTTCCCTTAATTTTTTAGCCACTCTAAACATAGTTGTTCCATAGATACTTATATTCCACCATTTCCTAATTTCTTCTTTAAAAGAAGGATGAGAAAGCCATATTTTTTCAAATCTAAATGAAATATTTTTCTTCTTCTTTAAAGGCTCCGCAACAAAACTAATAGGGAAGTGGTCAGATCCAATCCTAGAGAGGGCTTTAAGAGAACAACAATACTTAAAGAACCAATTATTAGAGATTAAAGATCTATCTAATCTAACCTAGATAAGATCCATACCCTTTCTATGATTTGACCAGGTATAGGAAGCTCCTTGCAAATCCAGATCAATCAGCGCCTAGTTGTTGATGAAGCTCTAAAGATCTTCTTTACTCTCTAAATTGATCTGGGAACCTCCAAATGTTTCTTCATTCAGTAAGGGAGTATTAAAGTCTCCCATGACAACCCAAGACTCTTTGTCAAAAATCCTCCTAAAGGCAGCTAGCTCCATCCAGAAGGATTTTCTAAGACCTTTTCCATTGGGGGCATAGATATTTGATTGGATCCAGCTGAAATTATCCCTAATATGGGTGAATCTAGTAGCAATATGGTTCATACCTTCCAAAATCGGATCCCCTTTGATTATGTGACTATTCCAGAAGGTAATAATACCTCTTGAAGCACCATTCAATTTGTTTCCATGTGTACTACAATGTTGAAAAATTGCGCAGAACATCCTGCTTGTTCTTTGTTGAAAAAGTTTTATCTTGTCCATTTAGTAGACTTTTTCCCTCAAGAGTTCTTTGTTGCTCCATAGTCTTCCTTTGCTTTTGATCTGGTAGAAATTCCGCTTGGAGTTTTCCATTGTTTTTGTTTTTGTTTTTCTTTGATAAAACCTCTTCTTTGTCAGTCTCTTCTTGACTATATGTCTCTTTACTTGATTCCCATTCCTTATCAATAAGGAGTCTTTGATCCCAGGGTAATGTCTCCATGATGCCATTCAAATGAAAGGTTGAATAGTTGCTAGAAAGTTTAGTAGAATGGCCCTGATTATCATAGGAATCCTTAACTAATTATGAGGAATTAGGATCCGTAAAGTGATCTACACCCAAAGGAGAAAAACCTTTAGAGGAAGGGAGTAGAAGAGGGATGTTCAACTCCAAGGATAGCCCCTGGATAGGAATATCCTCCAAACTAGGTTTCCCATCTATTTTCTCAACTGGGCTCAAATCTTGGGATAAGGGGCTAGCTTCCTAACTCTACTTTTCTTCACCAACCATCTGATCCTCACTAGCTTCTTTTCACTTAGTTGTTAAGGTATTCTCAAAATCCTTACGCTGGATTTCCTATGGAACTTTACCATTATTTCCCATATCACCATCAACCTTTTTTGAATTGCTTTGAACATTAGACTCTTTATTCTCAAGGCTTTCTCCTTTTGATTTCTTTTGCCATATAGATTTCAAAGAACTAGCTGGTTTCTCTTTCTCTTTGGTGGCATTTAAAGGACATTTCTTAGCCCAATGCCCAAATTTTCTACATTTGAAACAAGCAAAAGGGATAGTTTCAAACTCTATGTCCTGTGACCAGGATGCTAGCTTCGACTAAATCTTGATTGATGAGGGAAGGTCAACATTCTGAGAGACCCCTACACATATTCTTGCAAATACCAACCTCTTTCTAGCAACTATCATAGAATCAATAGAAAGGAGCTCTCCAAAGGAGCTCGCAATACCATAAAAGACATCCTCATTCCAATATTCTAGGGGAAGGCCTGGGAGTCTGGCCCATACTAGGACATTCTCAAAAATAGAGTCTGAGAGGTCTAGATTAGAAGACCATTTCTTTAGAGCCAGGAATGATTTCCCTATAACCAATGGACCACCACTTCTAACTGCCAAGATATCCTCTCTGCAAGTGAACTCAAATGCAAAAAAGCTCTTTGGGAGTGCTGCTTCTAAAAATTTTCCATTAGTTCTCCATTTTTTTTTGAAAAACTCCCTGGCCACTTCAATGTTTGGTCTAGGGCCCATAAATTTCCCCACCAGTGTTCTTTCCATTAAAGCAATATTATGATCAATTAACAGATCTGGCACAAAAATTGCAAACTTACCTTTTTCAGGGTTAGAGATATTTTGCACCAAAGGGAAAGATGACTTTCCATTTGGTTTTACCCCAAACAGAGAGGTCCAGGGTTTGCGATTGCCTCTAATGTTGCCAGTGGTCCCCACAACACCTTTGGATTTTTCATTTTTTTGACCAACAAGGGAGCCCACAGGATTAGCTGCCAGAATATCCTTTCCTCCCGAATCCACCAGGATTTTTTTTCTAGAATCTGCATCATTTGGATCAGCCTCACCTTGCTTCTTACTCGATCATAGCACCTATTCGGCCTGTGATTTATCAGATCTTTCCCCGCCTCCATTTCCAATGCTTGATTTTTCAAAATCCTTCTTTTCTTGCCCTTGCCCTCACTCATGTGCCTCCATCGCTCGCTTCCTATTTTAGAAGGATTGTTATTAGAAAGACATGTGTTATTTTTAAAACTATTTGTTATTCCATCCTCCACATCTCATTATCTATTCTCCACGTTTACATTTTGTTATGTTATTGTTTTCTTCTTCTATTTTGTCTCCTCATCTGAGTTGAGATCATGTGCTGGAAATCCTCTATAAATAGAGAAGAAATGTAAGTTGTTTTAGAAAAAAAAAAAATTAGAGTGATTGTTGTAGCATTTTTTTCATGTTTTTCTATTTTATTTTCTCTCTCTTCTTTCAGTCTAGACACTATAAGAACAATACTTGTAATAACAGCTCAAAACAAGGGGCCAATTTACCAAATGGATGTAAAATAAACCTTTTTGTGTTGGAATCAAGGAACACTGAGAGGGAGGTGAATCAAAGTTTCTTGATTCCAATAATTTGTATCAAAGCTAAGTTCCTCAGAAGAAGTTTAACAACTTGAGGTGGATCTTCAAATGTGATGGACTTTGGTAGTCTTCAACAATAGCTTTTGGTGGCACTTGATCTTGATCAATCCAAGCTAGAAGTTTGAGAATTGAAAGAAAATCTTAAGGATGCTAAGAAATTCATTTAGAAATTGAAGGATTAGAAATTTATTAAGTCCATGGAGAAGAGAAAGGATCTATGTGACCAGATTAAGCAAAAAGAGAGCAAAATCATCGATGATGTTCACCTGAATCAAACCTTGAAAGAAATAACTAAAGAATGTGAAAAACTTGCTAGAGACAATGCTACCCTAAAGCATGAGATTGAAGAAATAAAGAAGAATGAGGAAAATCTTGCCCAGTCTCTAAAAGAAAGATCTAATGAATGCAAAAAAATTAATGGAGAATTCATTTAGTTAGAGACTGAATTGCAACAATCCAGAAACAATCAAGAAGAGCTTGAAAAACATATTATTATTCTCAGGGATGAATTTTCTACTACAAATGAATACAAGGAGAATTTCAAGATTAGCTAAGTTAAGCTTGATGAGTTGACTCAAGGTTAGAAGAATGGAAATGACAAGTGAGGTCTTGGATATGAGAAAGGAGAAAGTTCCAAATCTGAACAAAGGAATTTCAGTCAAGGAAATCAGATGAACAAAGAAAAAAAGGCATCTAGTAAGACAACCTAATGTTCAAAATTTTAATGGTAACTATTTTTCTTGCAATAAATTTGGCCATATGGCCAATCAATGTAGAAGTAAAATGAAATCAAGTGATCCATCATTCTTCGGTTGATGTTTCAATTGCAACAAGTATGCTCATAAGTCAAATGAATGCAAAAATATGATGAGAAACTTTTATAGAGATGTTGGATGTTATACATGCAATAGATTTAGGTATATTTCTAACCAGTGCAGATCAAAAAGAAATCAATGGAATGACATGTCTGGAAAAAGAAATGTGGTGTGCTACAATTGCAATAAAACCAGTCATATTGCTAGACTTTGCAAAAGAGGTCCAATAAATCAAAGAAGAAATATGCAGAAAAATGATAAAGGAAAAGGGAAAGTGGTTATGGATGAAATAAGATATCAGATGAAGAAGAATTAGGTGAAGAAGAGTCCCTCTGTTACAAGAAATGAGCTAGCACCAGAACCTGCTTCTGGTAATTCCTCCAGGAATTAGTTTTGGGCCTCTAGCCTAGGGGGAGCTATCAAGAAAATCCTTCAAACCCCCTGCTAGTACTTAACACTAGGATGTGGATGAGTGATGTGATTGCATTGATGATCTACAGATGTTGTTGAAATAGTTGGAGAGAGTATTATGCTAAGTTGAAGGCCCGCAGAAGAGTTATCTTTCATAGTGTATGGAATAGGGTATCCAAATGAGTTAGGGAAAAATCATTTATTATAACAAAATTTAGGTGTGCAAGTTATAAAAAGCAAGTTGAAACCCTTATTTGCCACTTTATTCTAAAGAAAAGAAGGAGAGCATCTACATTAGAATTTTGAAAGCTTATTCGGCGGTGAAACCCTAATCCATCAGGTACTTCAGTTGTATTGAGAATTTTTAGTCTAATTTGGTGTAGAACTTATTTTCAAGACATGTGTACAGAAGGTAAAATGGAACAAATCAAAGAAATGATAAACCTAGATGAGTATAGCAGTGAAAAGATTAGAGTTGCAAGAAACATGTTGTTGCACAATGAATTGAAATGGTTGAAAGAAGCAAAACAAAAAAGCTTGGACATTTGGAGTGAATTTCCCTATTTCGAGAACGCAGAAATCGTTGTGTTTATTCTAGATAGATTGAATGAAGATATTCTAACTCTGGATAAACCCTACCATATCTCAAAAGAAGTGATTGGAACTGTAACTGGGTTATGCAAAGTTGGGGATGTACCGAGGAAGAAGTCAATCCAAAATAAAGAAGTCAAAACCCTAATTAGAGTAATTGGAGATCAAAGGGCATTGATAATCTCCACAATTAGAGATTTAGTGACAAGGTACATTGCACATGGAGTATTCTACAAAATATTTTTTAGAAATAGAGAAGGTGGAACTTTGGCAGGTTTTGTTTACATTTCACACAAGATGATAATGGAAGATCAGGATTTTGACCTTTGCAGATTATTATTGAAAGATCAACTGATGGAGAACGTGCAATTGATAAAGAAGACAAATTACCGTTTCAAGTTTGGTAGTTTGGTTATATGCCTTGTGATGTATTTTCTAAATTGCTTACTACTGAACAACAATGTAATATGGGAAGAGAGTGAACCAGTTTGCAAGCAGATTTACATATACTCTAACAATTTGGAAAACTATGATCAATTATATGAAAGTTTCTTTAAAGGTTTGCTAAGAAATTTTGGCTCAATTGGTATTCCCATTCCGATAAGGGCACTTGAATTTGGTTCCTCCTTCGGTGAGATAGAGAGAAAGAAGAAAAGAGGGTATGTGCAGGATCATGATGGGCCAAAAAGTGGCGATATGATGGGTATGTGTTGGGTATGTGGCTGATGACTTTTTCTTTACCCAAAATTGATGAAACGAAAAGGGTTTTTAAAGGATATTCTTAGCTTTCCACCAATATAAATTATGCTTTACTTTGAATTTAATAAATAATTATTATTTATTTTGTAGTTTAATTATGAATAAATTCTTGATTGATAGGTTGATTGAAAAACATCTATAACTTTGAAACGGTATCACATTTTATGAATCTAAAACATGCATAACATTCTATACTTCACATACTATAGGATTTTAAAAAAAAGAATTTCATGAAGTTTTGACCAAGTTAAGGTGGTCAAACACATGAGTTTTTATATTTTTTAAAAGTTGTAATAAAAAAATCATATTTAATTATTTACTTGGGAAAAAATTACAAAAAAATATGCATAACATCCAAACATGAGTCCTCTACTTATATCTAAAATATTATTAAAAAATATTATCATTTTATTGTGGTTAGGGTGGTTAGACATACACCTATTTCTTTTTTTCCTTGAAATTTAAGTACTCTTGCATTGAAATTTCAAATTTTACCAAATAGATTTTAAAAATAAAAAATAAACCTAGTAGTTTAGAAATTAAATTAAATTTTCTAAAAATTCTATTCTTACATATTTTTGAAATAATATAGGTAACTTATTCAAATTTTTATGTCAAGTTTCCTAACTCTAGTTTTTCTGAATTTTTTGCCACTTAAGGGCCGCCTATTTTTTCTATGATGATCCTGCACATACCCAAGAGCAAAAGAAATTGTTGTTTGTACTCCTACATCATGCAAGACTCCAAGAGTTAAAGGGAAAGGAAAAGAACAAGTGATTGTGAACATACCAAATGAGGAATCTAATAAGGAAATTAAGGACACCCTAAGAAAAGAACTGGAAACAGTTGAACCGAAACAAGAAAAGGAAATGACAAAAGAAAGTGAAGAAGAAGGTGATCTCTAACCAAAGAAGAGCTATTACAGCTTATTCATGAGGAAGATGGAATGCAGAAAATTGCCAACATATGGTCTATTAGACCTTCATATGAGCAGGACATGATTTTAAACATACTAAGTGCTCATCTTGTGCACAATCATATCAAATTGGAGAGTTTGAAAAATACGTTGCCAGAAGAGAGGATTGAATGCATCAAGGAAATCATGGACTCTGAGTCTCAGAACAAGGAAGAAGAAGAAGAAGTAATCCTGCACCTGAAGAAGTAGTACATATTTTCACTCACCAAGCCAAAGCGACACATGAATCAACTAAGGCAATGCATAAGCATAGTAAACAACATCTATAACTATTGTCTTCGATGGCCTCATGCAATCAGCAAGCAAAAAGACAAGCTGGAACAAATTGAAATAGAGTTGAACCGAATTGAACAAGATTTTAACACGTTACAAGATCAATATGGTGCAATTAAGAAAAGGATTCAAGAATTACAGACAGATCATACAAATATTCAAATCACCAAGGACAGGATTGTTGAAACCTTTTGGAAAGTGAAGGACTTAGCAAAATGCAGGCTGGAATAATTAATTGAGATACTGAGGAAAGGAGAGATATTAGAAGAATCCTTCACCATTCTAGAATCCTTCATCATGATTATGAACTGGACATCTAAAAACAACAACATGATCATAATCATTGGGATTGCAGTAGAAGCATGGAAGAAGTTTCTTCCAAAGATGAAGGAAAAATATAAAATAATCTTCTAGCACAGTAGTGGTTGTATCTCTTAAAATTTTTGAATCAGTTTTTGAATAAGTTTTTGGAATATTGTAAGAAAATCCTTTATTATATTTTTGTCATTGATTTCAAAGAGGGAGAGAGAGCAGTGAAAAATTCCTTATAAAATTTAGGGGGAGTTTTGTTAGTTATGGCTATTTGAAGTCTTGAAGGTTTCGACACTTAGTCATTTTTCACTAAGTGTTGCCATCAATGCCAAAGGGGGAGTTTGTTGGCATACAAATTTTGGTGTTGTCATTGATGGCAACCTAAGTCATTGATCTGGTCCACACTTCAGTATTTTTTCATACTGGAAGATAGAGTGAAGAACAGGGTATCTGGTTGAAGCTTGAATTTTTCAATCTATTTGCATTACCAATTTATCAGTTTGGGTTGTCGATCTTAGGGAAGGTCGTTGGGTATCTGGAATGTCTTATTCTTGAGTTTTGTTTCATCGTGTCATTTTGAATGGTGATCTTGAAGAATAAGTTTATATGGAGCAACTAGGTCTGGGTATGATATTTTAATTCAAGAAGACAAAGCCTACAAGCTCAAGAAATCATGATCCATGGACTCAAACAAGCCCCAAGTGCCTGGTATAGCAGAATTGATTCTTACCTTTTGCAAAATGGCTTCAATAGGTGCAACAACGAGCCTACATTGTACACCAAGATGAATGAGAAAGGTGATATCATAATTGTTTATTTGTATGTTGATGACTTGATATTCACGAGTGATTTAGCAATTGATTTCTTCAAAGGAGACATGAAAATGAAATTTAAAACCGCTAACTTAGGTCTCATGAAATATTGTCTTGGCATTGAGGTGAATCAAAGTGAATGGTATATTTATCTCCCAAACTAAGTATGGTAATGATATTTTGAAGAGGTTTAACATGGAAAATTATAAATCAACTCCAACACCAATTGTCACAGGACTGAAATTAAGTAAGAATGATAGGGGAGCCAACATTAATCCAACTTTATATAAAATACATGTGTAATGTCCCCATTTTCACGAGCATCAGAGTTCGTAAGGATTAGCGTATCATTTGACCCTCGTAGGCTAACAATTTTGGATAGAGGGTCTTTTGTGGTAGTTACCCAGTGTTTTGGGACATTACTCCACTGTCTGATTCAGGTTTGAACCTTTACAGATGCTCACAGAATGTTACTTAGGCGGTTACTATTTATAGTAAGTCAAGCCATCAAGGGTTACTATTTTTGGCAGGGCACTTGGTTCAGTTGGCTATCTTAGTTTCAACCCAGTTTGGCAGTTTGTTGAGCAAACGAGGAATATTGAAGCATATAATGATTAGTATTATTATGACTTTCTATTATAAAGTCAATTAAGGGAAATATTAATTAATTAAATGGCTTATTATAAAGTATTTTATAACTTTATAATAAAGGAGCGATATTATTATTAAATGCGTATATATTACTCATTTATAAAGGGACACCATTTATTAAATAAAGAGCCTAAGTCAAAAGGGGCAAAATTAATTTCATTTAATGTTTATTCAATTGTTTTTTTGGAGGGTCAAATTTATTGAGAGAGTATTTAATTCTCCAAAGACAAATCGAACTCTATTATTGATTATTCTAATTTGTCTTTTCTCTCTGAGAACATTAGAGTTTGGGGAAACAAGGGTTTCTACAACCAGATTGTGGAGAACATCACCTCTTCATGATCAGACATATTGAGGCTGTGAAATATCAGTTGAAGCTTGTCCATCAGAGTGGCTTTATTCAGAAGTCACAATAGAGCATATTTGTGGGTTTTTAGTTGGGGTTTCAGTCTTCAATTGGATCGGCTTCTTTCTGAAAGTGATTCTCCTTCAAGGGCGATTTACAGTGTTCATCTGGCATCCTTTTGAAGGTCGTACCATTTTCTCATCATTTTAGGCGGTTGCAATAAGTCAGGTTTTCAAATATTTAGTATTGCCTTTTACTTGCATGTCTAGATTTCACATTTGTAAGCTTTCAGAAAGATCAATAAATCACTCACCTTTAGAACATAAGCTATATTCCTCTATATTTTGTCTTCTGGCATTTTATTTATTTTTTTCAAGCATTTTCTTCAACAATTGCAAAAACCCTTATTGCACAAAAATTACAAAAGACTACAAAACATTGAAACAAACAAAACTAGCATTCTTCGTCAGTGGTTTGGGGTTGAGAGACACCTAGCCTCTTACAGTGGTATCAGAGCCTAAATCCTACCATCTTGTGTTGGTTGTTAGAAGGAAAATAAATAATTTCAGAATGTCAAGGGTTTGATAAAAATCTGGAGGTCAAAATATGGCTGTATGAAAGACCCCAGGATTTATTAATAATTTATTATTATTCCCTGTGCATCGATCTGAGTCAGCAAAAATCTCTCCCAGTTGTATCGATCCTTTAATATAGTAAAAAAAATAAAAATTTGCAAGGGTTGTTTGGCAGGCATCGTGGTTTATCAATGATTTTGCTCCAAGAACTTGAGACGTCTTTGACAAATAAGACGAAATAAATTGCTTTACTAAGATTTGACAAGAGTTGTTTTAGAAGTGACAAAACAAGTCAAATTTAATTAACTAGCCAAGTCATGTTTTGTATAAGCTGAGAGTTTGATTAAAAAGCATGGAAAGGCAAAGGATGAGGATAATCGATGCATCAAGGAGTTTGTTGCCATTCCAAGACAAGACAAACTAGAATAAAGACAAGCAAAAATAATCAAATTGAGTTGAGGACAGATTGAGACAATTTCAAGAGCTGCTTAGATGGAAATTAATAAGTCAATAAAGACGTAAGATGGAGGTGTCCTGGAGATATTCACTAAAGACAAGTTGGGAGATATACTTCATACAAAGACGAACTATCAAGGTTGTGCAACTGCTTGATAGAGAATCATCCATCGTGGCAGATAAGACAAGGTGGAATCGTAATTTTCTCTGCCTTTTGATTTATTGAATATTGTAATTACCTATCATTTTTTGTGGATGAATTATTGTAGCTGAGTTTTAAAAAATACAATTGTTGGGAGTTGCTTGATGTATATCGGGTAAAAATACAACTGTCACTAGAGACAAGTTGAAGAAAAATCAAGACAGATTTATATATTTATATCAGGTAGAGACAAAATGGAGTCAATTGACTTTGATATTTTTGGCATCGAATTCATTTCTAGCAAGCACAACATTTATCAGGAGTTGTTTGGTTGATTTGAATATTCCAAAGTCATCCAAAGTCTTTTGTATGAGAGACGCAATTTTTATATCAGCCATCTTCATATTTTCATCTTTGATAAAGACAAAGAGAAATATCGATTTATTTAGGAAGAGGCGAACATTTGACTACGGTGCCAAGTTGGAGAATACTTGCCTTTGTGGAAGTCATGATTCAACAAAATAAAACTAGAACAACATTTTACTTCCATTCGACTTGCAAAAGTAGCAGGGAGAATCATGCCATCATCTGGGAGGATGCCATTTACTTGCCAAAGCTTCACAAACAGATTCAGGGGAGACGTTGGGTGCTGAAGAATTTGACTGTATCAAGGCATCATCAGCATCATCGATTTTGTATACTTGCATTTACATTTTCAGAAGGACTGCAAGTATTAGATTCAGATCATTGTTTTTCAGTTGTTTTGGTATAAGCACATATTGTAAAGTATCCATTGGAAGTGGCCACAACATTGTAATCAGCTTCAATATCAAGTATGGAGATTGGGGATTGTTTGCAATTTGTTTGTTAAAATGCCTATTGCCGTTTTGAGCATTGCATTTGATTTGAGTCATCCAATTGCATTTCATTTCAATTTGCTTAATGCAATATTTTGTGAAGTATGGGCATTGCAGTAAAGTGTTTGTTGTAACTGCACATTGCATGTATTTACAATCACATGGTAGGTTGGAATTTTTGCATTGTAATAGCTAGTTAGCTTCTTCTCAGAACTAGATATCATAAAGGATTAAGTCTTGTAATATTGTTGTCATTGAAATGAAGTTGTCTTGAAGATATCTAAGCTATTCATTGTTTCATTACTTCAAGCTGAAATCAAAGTGTTCAGAGGAAATTGTTATTGTGCATTGATATGAAGCTCTGAGAAAATGGTGAATGAAAGAAGATGCTATTAGAATTCCTGAGTGCATAAGTTGTAACTAGATTATCAATTATGCTTTCTGTAAAGAGGTAGATCTTGTCATCCTACACTGGATGAGCTCACACAGTTGATATTTGAGTGACAAGCACTATCATTTTCCAGCCAGTTTCAGTATGGGTTGGTATAATATTGTAGGGAAATCCTGGGAAGAAATTGAACGGGATGCCATCAAGCTCATAGAAGTTATAAATGTGAAGCCCCTTAGCTCCCTGAGGGATATCAAAGTATTCTTGGTGGTTTCAAAGCACAGTACTCACTTAATGATTACTTGACTTTTATTGTCACCGTGCACCCATAAAATATTGATTGGAAGAGTATTTCAAGAAGATGTATAAAGAAAAAATTAATGAAGTTCCGGTTGAGTTCATTTTTGATGTTGTAGATAGAAATGACAATAATATTGATTTTTGTAATAGCAGCCAAACTATTGAGCATAATCATGATATAGATGTGATGGTACATGAGGAAAATGTTGTGGAAGGATCTACAAATGTTGGTATGCAAGTTAGAAGTGTCAAAGATGAGGAGTGTGCGGAGAATATAAGCTCTAATAATTCTGATTTTATGAACATTGGTCCATTACCTTCACAAAGTAATGAGGTGACAGATAAAGTACATGAAGATAATGGTGGAATTTTGTGTTCTATCTCTCTCAGTAGAGAGAAGAGCGCAAGGAGAGAGAATGAGGTTTTTTAGGAGGAATTTGATTCTACCCATTGCTCCCAGGATTGGGAGATGGTCGATTTAGTTCAGCATCGAGTGGGTGTGCAGTTTGTGAATAATCCATTATTTGAGTCTGAGGCAGAAAAGGTTTATGATAATCCACTCTTCGGGTTGGATGTTGATCTCCCTCCTAACAATAGTACTGATTTGAGCAATGATCGCAGTGTTTGGGATCTTTCTAGTGCATCAAGATTCCAAATAGGGCTCACGAAGGAGTTTTATAGTGTGTACATGGTGAGGAGTGGTTACAGTTTTTCCTTTGATCCACCTATACATGATTTGTATTCAATGCACAATTCTTGTGCACATAATAATTCCCTTTGCACAATCAAGGGAAGCAAATCATTTTTGTGCTCATATTTACCATCTTCAGAAGGTGAGACTAGAGGCTGCAAGTTCCTGACTGAGTTGTTTGCAGGGGATTACTTGCAGGATCAGAGGTTGGATTACCATCATGCTAGTGTATACTTGACAGAGTTTGCTACTTCTGGGTTTCATGGAGGTTGTTGTGGCAGTGGGCATGATGGTTTAGTTAGTTATCACATCCATGGAATTTTAGCGGGAGTTGTAGAGAGATATTGTGTTACAGATGCTTCTAGATATTTTCATCTCTTTATGGTGAATGGATGTGGGGTTTAGTTGTTTTGGGATCCAGGTGGTGACAGGTTTGGCACAGTGTATTAGGCATGACAGACTTCCATTCCAGGTTTGGGATCCAGGGATATTTTGTGCAACTATGTTTATGCTGGTGCTACAGGAGTCAGTTAGAGATGTGTGGGACATTTCACAGTTCTTCTTTTGGGCCTTCCGAGGATGGGAGTTTCTTTGCAATGGAGATTGCTTGGGGACAAGCAATTTGAAGGAGGGCGAATTGTAATGTCCCCATTTTTGTGAGCATCAGAGTTCGTAAAGATTAGCCTATCATTTGACCCTCGTAGGCTAATAGTTTTGGATAGAGGGTCTTTTGTGGTAGTTACCCAGTGTTTTGGGACATTACTCCATCTGCTTCAGTTTTGGGCCTTTGCAAGTGCTTACAGAGTGTTATTTAGGTACTTACTATTTATAGTAAGTCAGGCCATCAGGGGTTACTATTTCTGGCAGGGCACTTGGCTCAGTTGGCTGTCTCAGTTTCGACCCAGTTTGGTAGTTTATTGAGCAAATGGGGAATATTGAAGCATTTAATGATTATTATTATTATGACTTTATATTATAAAGTCAATTAAGGGAAATATTAATTAATTAAATAGCTTATTATAAAGTATTTTATAACTTTATAATAAAGGAGAGATATTATTATTAAATGAGTATTTATTACTCATTTATAAAGGGACACCATTTATTAATTAAAGAGCCTAAGTCAAAAGGGGGGAAATTAATTCCATTTAATGTTTATTCAATTGTTTTTTTGGAGGGTCAACTTATTGAGAGAGTATTTAATTCTCCAAAGACAAATCAAACTCTATTATTGATTATTCTAATTTGTCTTTTCTCTCTAAGAACATTGGAGTTTGGGGAAACAAGGGTTTCTACAACCAGATTATGGAGAACATCACCTCTTCATGATTAGACATACTGAGGCTATGAAATATCAGTTGAAGCTTGTCCATCAGAGTGGCTTTATTCAAAAGTCACAACAGAGCATATTTGTGGGTTTTCAGTTGGGGTTTCAGTCTTTGGCTAGATCAACTTCTTTCTTAAAGTGATTCTCCTTCAGGGGTGATTTACAGTGTTCATCTAGAATCCTTTTTAAGGTTGTACCATTTTATCATCATTTCAGGTGGCTACAATAAGTCAGGTTTTCAAATATTTATTATTTCCTTTTACTTGCATGTCTGGATTTCACATTTGTAAGCTTTCAGAAAGATCAATAAATCACTCACCTTTAGAACATAAGCTATATTCCTCTATATTTTTTCTTCTTGCATTTTATTTATTTTTTCAAGCATTTTCTTCAAAAATCGCAAAGACCCTTATTGCAGAAAAAATACAAAAAAACTACAAAACATCAAAACAAACAACACTAGCATTCTTCATCACTAGTTTGGGGTTGAGAGACACCTGGTCTCTTACAACATGTTGCTAGTCTCATGTATTTAATAGCCACAAGGCCAGATATTAAGTATGCAATTAGTCTTATCTCAAGGTTCATGGAGCCTCCAAATGACTCTCATTGGCAATCAAGGAAAGGAATTCTCAAATATGTGAGTGGAACAACTATGGTGTTCATTATTCAAGGTAAAATGAGTTTAATCTCATAGGGTATATAGATAGTAATTGTGTAAGAAGCATTGATGATAGGAAGAGTACTTTTGGTTATGTTTTTCATTTTGAAACAACTGTAGTATCATGGGCTTCAAAGAAACAACCAATTGTCACTCTTTCATTGAAGAAGAATATATAGAAGCCACAAGCGCATCATGTCAAGCAATTTGGTGAGAAGAGTTTTGAAAGATCTCAGGAAAAAAAAAAGAGGCAACAAAGATATATTGTGACAACAACTCAGCTATAGCATTGTCAAAGAATCTAGTTTTTCACAAGAGAAGCAAACATATTGACACAAGATATCATTTCATTAGAGAACTAATCAACAATGAATAAATCTTTTTGGATTTTTGTAGATCTCAAGATCAATATGTAGAAATTTTCACCAAAGCATTAGGGAAAGAATTTTTTGTTTATCAAAAAGATTGATTGGACATCATAAATGACAGCAGTTGTGATTAAAGAAGAGTGTTGGAATTAATTTCAACTGCCTTCCCACCGTCATTTATTCCTCCATACTCCATCCTCCCTCTGCATCACAAAAATATTTCTAGCTCTTCCACATGCCACCATTCATTGCACCTAAGACAACTTTTTGAATGAGATTTTAATTGTATAATCTTATTAGTAAGATTCACATGCATTAGAAAATTATTTTAATCAATGCTTTATTTTTTTGCTTCCTTTTGTTGGGCATATACGTAGGCTCAAGGTATTTTTTGCAAGTATGAAAAAGAAAACAAAAAGATGCAGATGTTAGTATTGCAGCAACAATTGCTTGAAACGGCTATTGAAATAGAGGACCATGAGTTTCAATATTTTCTGAGTAATATCAAAGAGTAGTAGCTCTGTAATTAGTTTGTAATTAGTTTATATGGTAGACATTTGTATGCTTCGATATATATATGAAATGCAAATCATTTTGAGATCTCTATGTTTTTTTTCTACTCTTTATTTTCTTTTGCTCTATAATATTTTACATCCTTTTCCTCTTCCTTCACCCAATGTATATGACTATAGAGTAACGCATAGACTCTACATCAATCCACTGCTCCTCACTAAGCACATGAAGCCTAGGCACCTAGTCATCTTGGAATAGAAGAATGAGTCCATCTGCATATATGGGCGCACAAGCCGTCGATGAGATCAGGCCTTGAGCATGGCAGATAATGACTCACTTTGGTGTCGAAGAATGAATTCTCTCCTCCTGCAAATTCCTCTTTCATGTAACTCTTCTTCAGTCCTAAATTCATCCTTATTATCTCTAGCAGTCTCTTTGCGAGTTTGTAGATTTCCTACTTGAATTCCTTAATGGTTTCCCTGCATATAAACAAAAAACCCATAAATATAAACTTGTATAAACCAATAAAAGCCCATAAATATAAACTGTATATAAAAAAAACCCATAAATATAAACTCGTATAAACCAACAAAAACCAATAAATATAAACTCATATAAACCATTGAGGAATTCCAGCAAGAAATCTACAAACTTTCAAAGAGACTGCTACAGATAATAAGCTTGAATTTAGGATTGGAGAAGAGCTACATGAAAGAGGCATTTGTAGGAGAGAAGCCATTCTTCGACACCAAAGTGAGTCATTATCTGTCATTCTCAAGACTTTATCTCATCGACGACCTGCACACCCACAGATGCAGGTGGCCTCATTCTTCTATTCCAAGATGATGAGGTGCCCAAGCTTCAGGTCTTCAATGGGGCAGTGAATTGATGTAGAGCCTATTCATTAATTCATAGTCACAGACATTGGAGACCAGCTGGAAGTGGTGAGGGGAGGGAAATACAAGAGTGCATTGCATCATATTCTTCCCACCAAAGATGGAAACTGGTTATTTGTCGCATCGTTCTACAATCCTACCCTCAATGTACTGGTCTATCCTACTGCTTCTCTAGCACAAGAAGGAAAAACTCAACCAATGGTTGAAGATCAAATTTCTGCAATTTATCCAAAGTTCTCTTTTGCAGGTCGCTAATCATGAAAATGTCTTCCTAAATTACATCCCTAATCTTCTGCGAATCCATAGGAATTTTTCCATTTTGTTTTTCCAATATTAGATTGTTCAACCCTTTTACCATGGGAGACTCATTGAATCTTTCCTCGCTATTAAGCTTGTAGTCCTCTTTGCATAGCTTCTTGACACTATCCATGAGACTCTGACTTATGCCGTTGTTCAAGAGCTAAAAGCAGAAAATAATAAGATGTAGAATTTAAGGTGTATAGTTACCATTAAAATAAACAATTACCTTAATAAGAGTTGAAAGCATATAATGATTTTCAGAGGTTCCAAGTTAAGGTGTACAATTACCATGGACTTCACTCCATTGTGTGTTTAGCTTAATGTCTATGCAAAATGAAAATTGTTGCTCAAACACAAAGAATCTCTTCATAGATTTTCACTATATATCTATGTTGGAATAATTCAAAAAGACATCAAAATCATTCATATTCATCCCCATCTATTAGAGAAAACAAAATAATTTATCCCATTCGATGGAGACAAATTAGGAGGATAAACTACAGTTTAGTTTTTATTAGAATTGATTTTAGTTTGATTGCATAAAATTAGGAATTAAAAATTCTTTTGCATATGCGCATGTAGAAAATAAGCATGAGTTTTCTTGGACAGTTGCAGTTGTAAATGTAATTAGATTAGAGTATAGATCTGTTAGCATTTATCTATCTACAGTCAATTTCATCTACAAACCTCTATTTAGAGAGGCTTATGTAACCAGTAAATATATGAAGTTGAAGATCAATAAATATCTGAGTTGTATTGCTATAGAAATTCAATCTAATTTGTTTTACTCTATTTTTTCTATGTTTTATTGTTTCTTCATTTCTTCAAATTGGTATCAGAGTGAGGTGGATCAAAGTTGTAGAAACAGATCGTAGACTAAGTAGTCGTTGATGAAGATTTAAACTAGTGTAGCAGATCAGCTTGCAATCATGGAAATAATAGTGTTACTCAACCCCAAATTCCCATTTTCAATGGTAAGAATTGTGATTTTTGGGAAATTAAGATGAGAAATTTATTTTGTGTACAAGATATTTGGGATTTGGTAGATAATGGTTTTGTAGAACCTCAAGATGAAGGAGCCTATCAGGATTTAACACAAGGAGAAAAGGATCAGCGTAAAGACAAGTAGAAAAAGGATGCAAAAGCCTTATTTCAAATCCAACATGTAATGGATGTGACAATCTTTCCTAGAGTTGTAGCAGCAACAAAATCCAAGAGAGCATGGGAGATCTTGGAAACAATCTATCAAAGTAGTTCAAAGGTGAAAGTAGCTAAATTACAATCTCTGAGAAGAACTTTTGAAAATTTGCAAATGAGTGAATCAGAATCTACTGACCAATTTATGAGTCAGGTCATGAATGTTGTAAATCAAATTATATCTAATGGAGAAGATTTAATATACCAAAATATTATAGAAAATATTCTCAAATGTTTACCTATTAAATTTGATGCTATAGTAGTAGTAATTGAAGAATCCAAAGATTTGACACGGTTAGCCGTAGATGAATTAATGGGATCTTTGTTAACACATGAGTCTAGAATGAATAGAAATAGAAAATCTTATTCTAAGAATGCTTTCAAGTCACAAGAATCATCTAGTAGAGGAAGAGGAAGGTCAAGCTTCAGAGGAAGAGGTAGAGGTAGAGACATAGGTGGTAGAAGTGATTTAGATCAGGGTGAAAGGAATAATCCGAAGAACAACAGTAAAGGACATGGAAACAATCATTCCCAACAACATTCATAGAGGTTTGATAAATCTAACATTTAGTGTTTTTATTGCAAAAAATATGGACATTATGCAAATGAATGTAGAAAGAAACATGGAGATTTGGATAAGAAAAATGCTAATTATTCAAATGAATCAAGATCTAATTCTGAAAGCATGTTCATCACATGTAATGTTGCTCAAGAGAGCACTAGAAATATTTGGTTTTTGGATAGTGGATGCAATAACCATATGACTGGGAATAAAGATTTATTTGCTATTCTTGATGATTCTGTAAAGTTTGAAGTGAAATTGGGAAATGATAATAAAGTCGTTGTAATGAGTAAAGGAGTTATAAATGTTTTGACAAAAAATGGTGAATGTAAATCTATTCCTAATGTTTATTTTGTACCTGGACTAAAACATAATCTTATGAGTGTTGTACAGCTATTACAAAAAGGGTATAGGACATCTTTTATTAATAATGTTTGCACAATATTGGATATATTTCCAAATGATGGTTGATTGCAAGAGTGGAGATGACCAAGAATCAAATGTTCCCCATTCAAATTATGTCCACCCTAGGAGTAGAAGAAGCCAATTTCAAAAATGTTTGTTTAGACCAAACATGGCTATGGAATTTAAGGTATGGACATTTATATTTTGGAGGTTTGATTTTGTTGCAAAAGAAACATATGGTTAAAGGATTACCTCCTATAGAATAGCCAACCAATTCATGTGAGAGTTGCATCTTGGCGAAACAACATAGAGAGATTTTTCTTATAGGAACCTCATATAGAGGAAGGGTATTACTGGATATAGTTCATAGAAATTTGTGTGGACCTATGCAAACTCCATCTTTTGGAGGTAGTATTTACTTTCTAACCTTCATTGATGATTTTAGTAGGAAAACATGGGTCTATTTTCTCAAGCAAAAGTCTTAAGCTTTCAGTAAATTCAAGGAGTTCAAGTCTATGGTGGAAAAACAAAGTGGACAATATATTAAAATACTCATATCTAATAGAGGTGGTGAATATAGTTCTAATAAGTTTCTACATTTTTATAGAGATCACGGGATCAAGAAACAATTTACAAGGTACAAACCATAGCAAAATGGTGTAGCAGAGAGAAAGAATAGAACCATAATGGAAATGGCTAGGAGCTTGTTGAAGGAAAAAATCTTGTCAAATGATTTTTGGGAAGAAGAAATAGCATGTGGCATATACATTTTGAACGGAAGTCCTACAAAGAGTGTTAAGGAAAAAATCCCACAAGAAGCATGGAATGGTAAGAAGCATAGTATATTTCATTTGAGAATTTTTGGATGTGTTACATATTCACTAGTGCCATTTGAATTGAGAAGTAAATTGGATGATAAAAGTGAGAAATGTATTTCCATTGGTTATAGAAAACAACCAAAATCATATAAATTGTATAATCTCATTCCAAACAAAGTGATTGTTAGTAGAGATGTCAAATTCAAGGAAGAAAAAGCATCGGATAGAAGAATTGACAAATCAATTACAATTGGAGCACCAATTCCACAAAATGAAGAAGAATCTGAAGAACAAATTATGTAAGGTGATCAATCAAATCCACAAGTAGGATCAAATACACCAACAAGAACACCACGAAATATTGTACAAGGTGAATCATCAGCTCATGCACATCATCCTACTCCCAATTCACAATTAAGTGATGAATCAGATCCTACTCTTGCCTCTTTAAATTCAAAATATAAATTCAAGAAAGTGAGAAGTTTGAAAGAGATCTATAATCAAGGAGAAGACAATTTGGATTTATGTTCAAATTTTGCTTTATTCTCTCATGATCCTATGTTTTTTGAAGAAGCAGTTAAGGAGGATCATTGGAACAAGGATATGGATGAAGAGATGAATTCCATTGAAAGAAATCATACATGGGAGCTAGTTGATCTACCTGAAGGTAAGGATTGCATTGGAGTAAAGGGTATGTGCAAGATCATCATGGAAAAAACAAGCCCTTAAGTGGCAAAATTTTTAGAAAAATTAGAGTTAGGAAACTTGACATAAAAATTTGAATAAGTTATCTATATTATTTCAAAAATATATAATGGGTGATCCCACAATAGTGGTTTACAATATTTGGCCAAACTGGACACTGAAATTATTTTTAAAACTAAATCTTCACATTCGGCACCTATAGCGGCTAAACTGTGAAGAATTTGAAGATGATGAAAACTAGAGTCTCATCACATTTTGTCTCAGAGATTCTTAAAAATATTTTTTTCAAAATTTTTGGAATCAGATTGCACTTCTTTTTCCATCTCCCACAAAAGTGGTTTTTTTCAAAAAAATAACATTTTTAAAAAGTGACGCACACCATATAACACAACTTTTTTTCCATGAAGCATAAAATTCTAATTCTTTTGAATTTAGATTCATAACTCTGATATCTAGTGCTTCCACTTGGTTAGATAGTCTTTTATTAAATATTTTTTCTTTAATCAAGTTTCAAAGTCAAACCAATTACAGACATAGTGTGACCGTGATAATGCATAATTTTTGTTGGATCAAGGATTTCAATATCTAGTGCACTCATATTTTTAATTTTTTTTTTTGATAATCTGCTATTTTTCCACATGTGCAGAATAGAGACCTTCATTTTCGATGAAAAACCTATGTTTAATAAAACTAAATAAACAAATACATAATAAAACCAAAACATATTAAAATTATATTCGCTGGATAGCTCATTCTGAGGACTACCTAATTCAAGTTGGGTTTGTGAAGATTCCTCCATTTTCATCCTCAACCCAAGCTCTGAAGTGCCAAAATTTAGGGTTTTTTTGTGTCTCAGGGAGGGATGAGGAATAGTTCAAGCCAACTCCTAAGGGTTCGCTTGAACCAAGGTTCATTCATTCAAACCCCCTATAAGGGGTTTTGATGGCTTTTTTGGGAGTATTATGAGGGTTCACCCGAACCTAGGTTCTAGCGGTCCCTAATGGGTTCGGTCGAACCAATAGCTTCGTAAACCCCTGAAATCAATTTTTGCCATGCATTCATTTTTGTGAGTTTTCCTTCCTCACTTCAATTGTAAACCACTATTGTGGCTTCACCCATATGTAAGAATAGAATCTGTAGAAAATTGAATGTAGTTTCTAAACTACTAGGTTTATTTTTAAAAAAAGTTCTATTTGGTGAAAATTTGAAATTTCAATGCAAGTAGTACTTAAATTTCAAGGAAAAAATAAGTAGGTGTTTGTTTGACCACCCTAACCGCAATAAAATCATAATATTTTTTTATAATATTTTAGATATAAGTAGAGGACTCATGTCCCGATGTGATGCATATTTTTTTGTAATTTTTTTCCAAGTAAATAATTAATTATGAATTTTTTATTACAACTTTTAAAAAATATAAAAACTCATATGTCTGACCACCTTAACTTGGTCAAAACTTCATGAATTTTGTTTTATTTTAATCCTGCAGTATGCCAAGCCTAGAATGTGATGCATGTTTCAGATTCAAAAAATGTGATATGGTTTGAAAGCTATAGATATTTTTCAATTGGCCTATCAATCAGGACTTTAGTCATAATTCAAATAGAAAATGAATAATAATTATTTATTAAATTCAAAGTAAAGCATAATTTATATTGGTGGAAAGCTGAGAATCTCCTTTAAAAACCTTTTTCATTTCATTAGTTTTGGGTAAAAAAATGTCGTCAGCCACATACCTTACAAATACCCATCATATCACCACATTTTGGCCCATCATGATCCTACACATACCCTAAAATGGGTTTATAAAACAAAATTTAATGCAAAAGGTGAGATTGAAAAATACAAGGAAAGGTTAGTAGGAAAAGGTTTTGCACAACATTATGGAATTGATTACAATGAGAAATTTTCTCTTGTTGCTAGACTTGATACTGTTAGAATGGTTTTAACAATAGCCGGACAAAATAATTAGAAATTTTTTCAAATGAATGTCAAATCAGCCATTTTGAATTGTTTTCTAGAAGAAGTGTACATGAAGTAACCACCAGGTTATGAAGTGCATGAACATGAATACATGGTCTACAAATTGAAGAAGACACTCTATAGTCTTAAACAAGCACCAAGAGCATGGTATAGCAAAATTGATTCATACATGCAAAGCAATGGATTCAATAGAAGCATGAGTGAACCAACGCTGTACACAAAGATCAATAAAGAAGGTCTGATTTTGATAGTGTTTTTATATGTTGATGATTTAATTTTCACTAGAAATTTTTTCTGTAGATGCATTTAAATCAGCAATGAAGAAAAAGTTTGAGATGGCAGATTTAGGTTTGATGAAGTATTTTTTGGACATTGAAGTTGTTCAATTAGATAAAGAAATTTTCATAAGTAAATAAAAATATGCAAAGGATGTATTGAAAAGGTGTAGAATGTTGAATTTTAATCCAACATCTACACCAGTTGCAATAGGCACTAAAGCTAGCATAGAAGACAAAGGGCCCAATGTTGATTCTACAATCTTCAAAAGATTGATTGGAAGTTTGATGTATCTTATAGCTACAAGACCAGATACCATGTATGGGGTTAGTCTAATCTCAAGATTCATGGAGTCACCAAAAGACTCACATTGGCAAGTTGGAAAGAGGATATTGAGATATGTAGCAAGAGCAATAGAATATGGAATCTTGTATTCCAAAACTAATGTTTTTTGTTTGAATGGATATACTGATAGTGATTTTTCAGGTAGCATTGATGATAAGAAGAGTACTTCTGAATATATTTTTCATTGTGGGATAGGTGGAGTCTCATGGGCATCAAAGAAACAACCCATAGTGAGGGTGATCCCATAATAGTGGTTTACAATTTTTGGCCAAACTAGACACTTAAATTATTTTTTTAAACTAAATCTTCACATTTAGGCACCTATAGCTGCTAAACCATAAAGAATTTGAAGATGATGCAAACTAGAGTCTCGTCACATTTTTTCTGTAGATTCTAAAAATTATTTTTTCAAAATTTTTGGAATCAGATTGCACTTCTTTTTCCATCTCCCACGAAAATTGGCTTTTTTCAAAAAACAACATTTTTAAAAAGTGATGCACACCATATAACACATAACATTTTATCCATGAAGGATAAAATTCTAATTCTTTCGAATTTAGATTAGTAACTCTGATATCTAGTGCTTCCACTTGGGGGTATGTGCAGGGTCATGATGGGCCAAAAAGTGGCAATATGATGGGTATGTGGCTGACGACTTTTTTAACACAAAATTGATGAAATCAAAATAGTTTTTAAAGGAGATTCTCAGCTTTCCACCAATATAAATTATGCTTTAATTTGAATTTAATAAGTAATTATTATTCATTTTCTATTCAAATTACAACTAAATTCCTGATTGATAGGCTGATTGAAAAACATCTATAGCTTTCAAATGGTATCATATGTTTTGAATCCAAAACATGCGTCACATTCTATGCTTCTCATACTATAGGATTAAAAAAAGAAAAATTGAATTTCATGAAGTTTTGACCAAGTTTAGGTGGTTAGACATACAAGTTTTTATGTTTTTTAAAAGTTGTAATAAAAAAATCATAATTAGTTATTTACTTGGAAAAAAATTACAAAAAAATATGCATCACATCAAGACATGGGTCCTCTACTTATATCTAAAATCTTATAAAAAAATATTATCATTTTCTTGTGGTTAGGGTGGTCGACAGACACCTACTTCTTATTTTTTCCCTGAAATTTAAGTACTACTACACTGAAATTTCAAATTTTTACCAAATAGATTTAAAACCTAGTAGTTTAGAAACTACATTCAATTTTCTACAGATTCTATTTCTTATATATTTTTAAATAATGTAGATAACTTATTCAAATTTTACATCAAGTTGCCTAACTCGATTTTTTTGAAATTTTTGCCACTTAAGAGCCTATTTTTTCCATGATGATCCTACACATACCCTTGGTTAGACAATTTTTATTGAATATTTTTCTTTAATCAAGTTTTGAAGTCAAACCAATTACAATTCAAACATAGCGTGACTATATAACGCATAACTTTTTTTGTATATATCGAAATTCAATTTTATTTTTTTTGTTGGATCAAGGACTTCAATTTCTGGTGCACTCCTATTTTTAAGAAAAAAAATTCATAATCTGTTATTTTTTCACATGTGTAGAACAGAGACCTTCATTTTCGATGAAAAACCTATGTTTAATAAAACTAAAACAACAAATACATAATAAAAGAGAAACATATTAAAATTATATTTTTTTGGATAGCTCGTTCCAAGGACTATCTGATTCTAGTTGGGTTTATGAAGATTCCTCCATTTTCATCTTCAACCTGAGCTCCGAAGTGCCAAAATTCAAGGTTTTTTTGTGTCTCAGGAGGGGGATGAGGAATAAGGGGGGTTCGCTCAAACCCTTAGGGGTTCATTTGAGCTAGGGTTCATTCGAACTCCCCTTTTATAAGGGGTTTTGTTAGCTTTTTTGGCAAGAAAGTATTAAAAGGGTTCACCCAAACCCAGGTTCTAGCGAATCCCTAATGGGTTCGGTTGAACCGATAGGTTTGTACAAACCCCTAAAATCAAGTTTTTTTCCTTGCATTCATTTTTTGTGAGTTTTCCTTCCTCAATTCAATTGCAAACCACTATTGTGGCTTCACCCGTGACTCTTTCATCAGCTGAAGCAGAATATGTGGTAGCCACATCAGTAGCATGCCGAGCAATCTAGATGAGTAAATTTTTGATAGATGTATTGCAAGCTCAAGAGGAACCAACATCAATCTTTTGTGATAACCAATTAGCAATTTCCTTGTTAAAGAATCATGTTTTTTACAAGAGGAGCAAGCATATTGATACCAGATATCACTTTATCAGAGAATTGGTGAATGATGGTGAAATTTAACTAAAATTTTACAAATCTGAAGATCATTTAGCAGATATATTTACCAATCCATTAGCAAAGGATGTTTTTGAACACTTAAGACAGAGCTTGGGCATTGTAAATGGTGAAATAAACCATAGTAGAAATTAGGGGGGAATGTTAGAAAAAGAAAATAATTTCTCCCATTTGATGGAGAAAAATTAGGCTGATAAACTATTGTTTAGTTTTGATTAGATTTTACTTTAGTTTCATTGCATAAAATTAGGAATTAAAACTGCTCTTGCATTTACGCATGTAGAAAATAAGCATTATTTTTCTTGTGCGGTTGCAGTTGTAACTACAATTAGATTAGAGTCCAGATCTATTAGCATTTATCTTTCTATAGTCAATTTAATCTGTAGACTTCTATTTAGAGTGGCTTATGTAACCAATAAATATATGAAGTTGAAGATCAATAAATATCTTAGTTGTATTGTTGTAGCAATTCGATCTGCTCTATTTTACTATATTTTTTATGTGTTTTATTGATAGATCTATTGCAAGCTTAGGAGGAACCATCATCAATCTTTTGTGATAACCAATTAGCAATTTCCTTGTTAAAGAATCATGTTTTTCAAAAGAGGAGCAAGCATATTGATACCAGATATCACTTTATTAGATAATTGGTGAATGATGGTGAAATTTAACCAAAATTTTACAAATCTAAAGATCAGTTAGCGGATATATTTACCAATCCATTAGCAAAGGATGTTTTTGAACACTTAAGACAGAGTTTGGGCATTGTAAATGGTGAAATAAACCATGGTAGAAATTAGGGGGGAATGTTAGAGAAAACAAAATAATTTCTCCCATTCGATGGAGAAAAATTAGGTGGATAAACTATTGTTTAGTTTTTATTAGATTTGACATTAGGTTGATTGCATAAAATTAGGAATTAAAACTAATCTTGCATATACGCATGTAGAAAATAAGCATTAGTTTTCTTGTGCAGTTGTAGGTGTAACTACAATTAGACTAGAGTCTAGATCTATTAGCATTTATCTTTCTGCATTCAATTTCATTTGTAGACCTCTATTTAGAGAGGCTTATGTAACTGATAAATATATGAAGTTGAATATCAATAAATATCTGAGTTGTATTGTTGTAGCAATTCTATCTGCTCTATTTTACTCTATTTTTTATGTGTTTTATTTTTTCTTCATTTCTTCACCATCATCATAAGCTCCAATCTAGTCATCATACACCACTCATTATCCTATCTTCATATTCCATCTCACACCATTCTTACCCTATCTCTCACATCTACCATCTTAAATTTTTATCATCCTTACTCTTTTCCTCCTCATCTCCATCTCTACATCATCCTACTTCTCTTAATCTCCTTCTAACCTTATGTACCATAGGAAAAGAGGCAACTTGATTGATTTGGGGAATAATTGATGACAAATTGGACTTAATAAGGCCTTGATTCAGTGTTGTGAGGTGTTTTCCACATCCACACTAGGTCTTGGGCCCTTTAAAATGCATTTAACAATGGCTTGTGAAGGTGTTGTGAAGTGTTGTAACACATTTATACACGTTTCTAGACTCTTCTTATTATAATTCATCTAAAAAAAACCTTTTTATTCATCATCAAGTCCTATTTTAAAGTGTTGTAAAGTCTTGTAACAAGATTTCATGCTTTTCTAGGTTTTTTTATCACTATTTACAGCTTTCTTATGCTTTATATGACCCCTTTATGCACTCATAAGACTTAATTAAGTGTATTTTTGAATGTAAACTCGACAAACAACATTAAATGCAACTTAATTCCTGACACCCACTTACAAGCCTAGAGTGGGACCCATTCGCCATGGGTGGCAAATGAGTCCCTCTTGGCTCCAAATTCAAAATAATTCAAACTTTCTTTTTGGTTTTTATTCAAAAAGACCTTATGTCGGCTTGTGATGTTGTATTATTGGGAAATTAGGGCATAAGTGTGTATAAATAAGTATTTTTCCATCCATTTTAACCCCCATTAATCTCTCAACTCATTTTACAATTCATTCATCATTCATCTTCTCTTTCAAGTCAAACAAGTTAAGGTTTTCTCATTCTAAATCATCAAGAAATCCTCTAAAGACATTCAAGGGTAGATTCTTCACATTTTGCTATAGAAATTCAAGATCAAACATCATGGCAAGGTATTGACTCCATTATTCCATGCTTCATTACATTCTTTCATCATTTTGGTTTAATTACCTACAAAGGGGTTTGACCAAGGCAAACCCCCATGCTCTAACATCTAACATTTCTTCTTCTCTTCTTTTGTGTTTGTAGATTTAGGAATCTTGGAGGATTAGAAATCATTGAAGATTGCATTGCAAATTTGTTCAAGTCATCTCTTCATTGGATAAGTCAAAATACCCACAAAAATTCATTTTTAGGCCTGAATTTGATAGTTTCAGAACTAGACACCTAGAGAAGCAGAAAGTGCAGATCGAAGGCTCCTGTTTCCACTTTTGAATCTTCATAAATTCAAAATTGGACTCATTCACCATGGGTGGTGAATGAGTTCCACTTCCAGGTTTTATTTTGGTTTTCTACATTTTTGGATACCCATTTGTCCAAAACAGGCTCCGGAATAGTTTCACAGATTTGAGACTAATTCGTCCAGAATGGCGAATGAGTCCCACTAGGCCTAAAAATCAGGATCAACAACATTTCAGATGTCATTTCTAGTCTCCAACAAGATATTAGGTGCACACTTCCACTTTCATCAAGTTCTGTTGCAACTTACTATTCATTTCTAGGTATTTTTGCATTACACAATGTGTTTTCAAACAAGTTGTATTCTTTAGTTTCCATTCAATAATCAATAGTTTTCATTAGTTTACTACATCTAGATCAATGCATTTAGTCATAATAACATCATACATTCCATATTTTGAGTGAACCACCTAGATTTTGGATCTATCTCTTTCCATTAGGTGAAAGACCCTAATTGAGCAAAAGAGTCATACCATTCCTAATCCCCTAAAATCTATGCTTCACCTTCATAATATATTTCCCCACCCTACTTAATTATTTATTTCATCATTCTCTCAATTCATTCCTCTCATCTTTTGTAATATCCTTGCATTTATTTCAAGAGAACATCGATGTTCTTCCAATTCAACCATCTTCTTGAGGAATTATCATCATCTCATGATCCAATTCAATCTTAAAAATAAAATCAACATTTTGATTCCAAAATTTATCCAAGCATTGAAACAACCTTCAAATCCAATCATCCAATCAATCAATCAATATAATTAATCTAATTAGTAAAACAAATTAACTTTTAACCTTTGATGCTTGGAGTATTATCTGTCATCAATGTTAAACACACCCTATGTCCATATCTAATTTTCCTGAAACGGCATTGCTAATTTTATTTACAATACAATTTCAAAGAAGAACAAAATATAAAGACTGAAATCACGTATATATTAATGGCTTTAGGAAAATTCACCATCAGCAATTCACCTCCAACAATTCATCGCCATGACAAATTCTTCTTGTGGAAAATTGGCTGTCATCAATTCATCCACGAGATGAATTTGTCATGACGATGAATTGTTGATGATGAATTATTGAAGGTAAATTTTTTGACGGTAAAATTTGACTGAAACCACTTATTCTTACATCGTAAAAGCATCGATAATTACAATTGTTTGACCTTGGACTAGAGTTTTTTATTTTATTTTACTATGCAAGGCGGTTGGCCCCAATTGATACTCAGAATATCGTTCCTTCTCGACCTCTTCTTTTTGTCTGGATCGTCCACTATTCTTCAAACACAAAGATTTCCAGTGTGTTCGTCAAGTCGAAGTCATACTGCTCTTTTGTTTCTTTAAAAAGCTTTCAATTGTCGTTCATAAACTTTCCTTTGACAAATTCCATGTTCGTCTGCCATCTGTCTTTTTGAAATTATGAATAATTACGATCCAAATTGGCCGGCGGGGTCTCATTTTATTTCTATAAAAAGATGTATCTCTGCATCCTCATGGCATTACTGAATTGTTACGTGGGAAAAACTGCAATAATGAGTAGCAGAAAGCGATGGGGAGCCTGTGTAGTGATGTGTTTGTGGATGATCATGTTTACAGCGAGAGTGGATACAACTCAGGATGAAGTACAAGTATTACATAGGAGTGGGTTTCCCACTGGATTTATTTTTGGTACAGCCACCGCTTCATATCAGTATGAAGGAGCTGCCCATGAAGGGGGGAGAGGGCCAAGCATTTGGGATACCTTATCACATATCCCTGGTTAGTTTACTTCCTTATACATCTATTTATTTATATCTTGCATGTCTATCTGCACCAAATCTAGCATGACTGAAAATTTTTACACATAGATTAATGTTAGACTGTAATTGGTTACCACATTTTATCTACTATTATTACGTTTATATGCAGAGAATATTGCTAACGGAAGCAATGGGGATGTTGCTTTGGATGAATACCACCGCTATAAGGTCCAACCATATATATATTTCATGAACAAGAAATTTTTCCCATATATTGATCATTTTGAATGCATTTATTATTTGCATTAGTTTAAAGAGGAATAGTGTAATTAATATAGTGATATTTTTGGATTTTTATTGTGTGATAATTTTTACATTAACATTTTGGATCATATTCATGATATATCATTTCTTTTCTGATTCTAATTCATCCTGATGATGAATTATAGAACATGATTTGAAACATTGACTAAAAATTATCATGATTAAAATCCAGAAATATCATTACATTGATATGGAAATTAAATTCAATGTTGTTAATAGAGGAATAGTGTATAACTACATGAGGATGTGAAACTGATGAAGGACATGGGCATGGATGCATATAGGTTTTCTATTTCCTGGTCACGGATATTACCGTGTGAGTCACTTTTGTTTTTCTCGGTCACTAAATAAAATGTATTCAGTGATCCCTTTCTTAAAATGACTTTGTTTTGGATGACAGATGGCTTGGTCGAAGGGGGGATCAACAAAGTTGGAGTGGCCTATTACAACAATTTAATCAAAGAGCTCCTGAAACATGGTAATATGTTTATTCTTTGCTATAGTGGACACAGAAATTGGTGTGAAAATGTTGAAGCTGTAAGCCTCACTCACTCACCCTTGATTGCAGATATCACGCCTTTCATAACATTGTTTCATTGGGACCTTCCACAAGAGTTGGAGGATAAATATGGAGGCTTTCTTAGCCAACATATTGTGTATGGAATTCTTCCAAATCATAGATCTTTAATTTCTTTGCTTACTCAATGTATTTGAGTAAAAGAGACTTTGTTTGTAACAATGCATGAAGGATTTTGTAGCTTACAGTGAAGTGTGCTTTCAAGAGTTTGGAGATCGAGTGAAACACTGGATCACTTTAAATGAACCTTATATCTACATTGCCTTTGGATATGATATGGGCTTAGGCCCACCAGGTCATCATTCGGCCACAAAACCATATATTGTAGCCCATAATCTCCTCCTTTCTCACGCAGCTGTTGTGAATCTATACAAGAGAAAATATTAGGTGACCCACCAATTTTTTTTTTTTTTTTTTAAAGTACTACATACAACTTTTAGTATACCAATCTGCCATTTTTCTATGTAGGCGGTGCAGAAGGGGTCGATTGGTATTACATTAATGAGCTTTTGGTTTCTGTCCTATTCTAGATCACTTTCTGACCATAAAGCTGCCGAAAGAGCTATAGATTTTATGTTTGGCTGGTAAGCAAGCATATTTTAAAGACAATCTACTAATAGGCAGTCATATGAAATTGATTAGCAGTACAAATTTACAGGTTTATGGATCCAGTTGCAAGAGGGGAATACCCCTCCACAATGAGAAATCCTGTTGGTGCGAGTTTACCCAAATTTACTGCCCTCGAATCTGCTATGGTGAAAGGTTCCTTTGATTTTCTGGGCTTAAATTACTACACAAGTATGTATGCTGTTGATGCTTCTATGCCACCGAATTCGACTACGACAAGTTATTTAGTACTGGATTCTCATGCAAATTTAACCGGTAACATTTCTCTAATTTTCCTTTCTAAGTTTAACAATCATACATTGATTTAGTCCTCCTTTAATTTAGATAATTTGTACGTTATATCTCACATCCGTTGCCATCAAAATGTTTTTAGTGGAGAGGAATGGCGTGCTGATTGGACCAGTGGTAAGACTCAATATTTTGCAAAACTCCCTAATTAATATTTTTGTTGAAGTATTTGGTTGCCAAAGTTAATTTTCAATGCAGGCAGGATCAAGTTGGCTTCATGTATATCCCCGTGGAATAAGAGAACTTTTGAAGTACATTAAACATAAATATAACAATCCACCAATTTACATCACAGAAAACGGTAAATATCCTATCCTTGCTACATGAAGTTTATTTAAACTATAATAATAAAATTAGCAATAATATTTTTCTAAAAGTTAATGTGGTTTGTTTTGGAAGTTGCAAGTTAACAATTGTTTGTTATAGGTTTTGATGAAATCAACAATGATACTTTACCATTGTCGGAAGCTTTGAATGATACTCTACGAATTGAATATCACTCAAAGCATTTATTTTTTTTGCAGCAGGCAATAATGTAAATTACAATAACTTTATTTATTATTTTGATATAAACATATTTAGCTGATAGGCTATTTGTGTCAACTTTGCTCGAAATTTTCGTCAGCCTCACCATTTTTTGACTTTTCTGGTGTCAGGGAAAACTTGGCGGATGGGTTATAGTTTGGTCTGAATTTTCGCCAGCTCTGCCGATTTTAGGTCTCCATTGCCGTGTAAAAGGTGGTGGAGATGTTTTTAAAATAAAAAACTGTTTGGTGTGACGATAGAGGAGGTCGGCGAAATGACACAGCTATAGAGGAGGCCAGCGAAATGTCATCAACATTGATTGTTGTATGGTTTTTGTGTAGTGGTGATGGTGCAAGTAACATCTATTTTAAAGTCCTTGGAAAATGAAATGAATGTCTATGCAGTTATCGATAACGTATTGTTGGGTGTCATTCTTTGGGTTTGTGTTGTCGAAGGTAGCTGTGAGTGCAGAGGGAAATTTTTTGTGAACGTGCAAGTGCATTGATCGACTGTGGAATTTTTGTGAAGGTGGTTGGAGGTATCTTGTGTTTTTTGCACGTGTTGATGGTTGCAAAATGTGTGGGTTGTGATAATTATGTGGTCTTTTTTGTAGGCCGTGGAGAAAGAATGGAGGGAAGAGAAAGCAAGTGGGAAGAGTTGTTAATGAAGAAAGTGAGAAGAGGTGCATATTGAGAAAAACCATTTGTCAAGTATTTCTAAAATAGTTTATGTTATTTTCGAAAGGGAATTGTTGATTGTTGCTCTGTAGCTTAGTCTAAATTGTTTGGTTTATGGTTTCTAGTCACCATTGTTGGAAGGCAATATTGTTTATTTTTTGCATTTTGTGTGTTTTTTGTGGGTTTTCCATCTGTGTTACTCTTGAAACCAATATTGTTTCATTGTGTCGATTGTTGTTGAAAAGACTGTATAGTTTTGTGGGTTTTGGCATGTGGGTGACTATTGGCTATATTGTTCCATTTATGGCTTCAGTTTTGTGTGAATGATTGGAATTAGTTTTTGATAAATGGTAAAATGGGTTTTACAGGGACCCAAAACCACAAAGTTTACAAAAATAAAGATAGGAAATAAAAGTCCAACCAGAAACACTAGTTGCCCAAAAGGAAAAGACTGGAACACGCAGCAGCCAACCGCCACAGACCAGAAAGGTCAAGCAAAAAGAGCTAGTAGAGAAAACAATAAAAAACTGACCGCAATTAGCCCAGAGTCTTAAGGACAGACTCCATCTCCACTTCCAAGTTCTGCATGTCATGAACTCCCTTCTTAAAAATTTGAATCATCCTCGGAGTGGGGGGAGCCTTTCTCTTCAGGTTGGCCCTGGTTCTCTTTGAGATGCCGACATCCGTCTCCTGGCTTTTATCATTGGTTTCCTCTAGATCCACCACCAGAGATCCTTGTTGGACTCTGTCTAACTTCTCAGTCATTGCATTAATTATTATGGCATTGTGTCTAGCCATTCTATTGTTTTGCTCTGCAATGGTTTTGATGGCGTTTTTCATTTTCTCAACCTCTGTATCAATATTTTTGTTCTTGTCAACGTGGTACAAAATGTCTTTGCTGAGACCGTAGTCTCTTCATTCCTCATCTTTCTTTTCAATCGCAACAATCTTGGTTCCCAACTCTTCCAATTTGCTTTGAAGGGCCCAATTTTTTATCTTTATCTCATTAATTTCATTGAAAGTCCATTTCAAAAGTTTGAAATGGGTATCAGCATTATTTTTAGCTAAATTCATATCATCCGCAGAGGGATCCCTACCAGAGTTGGAACAAGTTTTAATAGGGTCTGGAGTAATAGGGGAGGTGGCTCTTTCAGTTCTATCCAACAACGGGTCAACACTTGGCTCAGTATTGTTGGCACCAGACTCCTCAGATTCAGGGGAATCTTTAGAATAGGAGACAAGGTTTTTGGCCTGAGGATTCTAATCAACAAGACTGGTCTTGAGGGAGGGGCTTCCTAGTTCAAACACAACACGAGCTTTAATAGAGATAGGGTTAGGGTTTTTTTTCCCAGAAAGGACAGCAGGCGGGCTAAGGACAGTTCTAGCCGGACTTAAATTGGGCAGAAACCTCGAGCAACTGGGTTCAGTATCGTCTTCCACAGACTCAGGAGGGGCTTCCAGATTAGCATGCATAGGCATTTTTTGGTAATGCTCAACAATTAATCTTATCAACCCAGTATGCAAAATAGGGAATCTTCTAGGATTTTTCTTATGATCATCCGAACTTTTCCTCAAAGAACAACAAAGATAGTAGGGGAAAGAAACCCTAACCTTGTAGCAGAAGTGGTTAAGTAGGGTGAAGTGGTAGCCATAGACCCTGGTAAAATGACCATCCACTGTTATGTACTCCATGATGACCCGTAGGACCTTTCTCCAAAGGGATTTTATGGTGTCGGCTTCAAAGTAACTGTTGGAAATTTTAACAATATTAAGCCTTTCTTTTTCTTTTTTAGGAAATCTGATAACAGCATCATCAGAAAAAACCCTATCCCTAAAAACTTCTTCCCATCAGTAGACAAACCCGTCACTTCAGCTATCAGATTTTTATTGAGCTCCACTTTCCTACCAAAGAGGGTGAGATCCCCATTATTCCAATTTTTCTCAAAAAGATCCGTAGCCTCCTGTTTGGAACCATGGAGCTTCTCCAGGAAAGGAAGTAAGCCCCCACTTTCAACTTTATTCCAAGCCTTAACATTTTTTGTGTGCATCTCATAGCTGTCCAGCTCAATTCTTTTCCTGTCTCCACCCATCTTGGCAAGCACAGTGGGGCAAACAGAGACGAAATATTTGCTAGATCTGGCCCCGCCATATCTAAGAACCCACAAAGCATGTGCGACTTCCTTGTAGACTAAACAACTAGGCTTGGTCCCATTCAATCTAATGATTGTTATGTAATAATTCCAACCTATCCTCATTAAATGAATAACACGCCTCTTGTCCATGTAATTTATCATAATTTAATAAGTGCGGACATTAGAACATAGATCACTAGGATTTAGCCAAGTGCTCAGATCATTACTCCTAACCCCTTCATTAGCGAAAAAATCTACAACATTTGCTTCTCTATAAGCATGTGATATTTTAATTTTATCAAACTTAGCAAGAGTCAAGATGGCATCATCAATCCATGATTTAATTGTCCGTGAGGGGGGAGACTTGCCACAAAGGCAATCAATAATATTTTTGGAATCTCCTTCAAGCCATATATTTTTAAAGTTAAGACTTTGGACTAGATTTATAATGTGAAAAGCGCCAGCCGCCTCAGCTAAATGATTGGTTTGGGACCCAAGAGGGGAGACCGTCACACCAAGGAAATTTCCAAAGGAGTCCCTTATGACTCCACCACAGCCCACTACCCCCGGATTACCTTTAGCCACACCATCAAAGTTAGCTTTGACCCATCCATTAGGTGGAAAAGACCAGCGAACATCCTCTCTCTCCTTCTTGGCTTTCTTAGGGGCGCAAGGCAAATCAAGGATAATATTTCATTCCTTAGCAACTATAAGGTCATAGGATGAATGAACCACTTTCTCAGAACTGAAAACCTTCTAGGAGATGACATTGACATTTTCTTTCAAGAATCTGAAGATTTTTTCAAAAATAATTTCCACAGGAGCTTCTTTATCTCTATAAATTCTATTGTTGTGTTATTTCCAAAGACCCCAAGCAACATGAGGGAAAGAGAAATCCCATTAAAGCCTGAGCACAAAATTTTTAGTAGGGGCTTTCCATTGAAGGAAGAAGTCTTCAATAGACGAAGGGAAAACCCAAGAAAGATGCCAGACACTGAATTTTTTTTCCCAAATTGCCGCAGCAAAAGAGCAATGAAGGAACAAATGACGCACAGACTCGGATTTCATCTTACAAAGAAAAAATCTGTTAGGAATTTGAAATTTGCGTTTGCAAAGGTTATCAATCATGATCACCTTATTTTGGAGAAGGATCCAGAAAAAGATGTTGATTTTAGGGACCAAATGTCTGAACTAAGCCTTCGACCAGAAGGGAGGAGGGTCCTGGGAAGAATTAATCCTGGCAAAGGTAGATGAAATAGAATAATTGCCCGAGGGTTTTTCAAGCTAGACAAGACGATCTTCCAACTGATCAAAGCAAAGTCTAATAGCCAACAAAGAAGACTGAATAGGAGCTAGAGCCTGACTGACAAGACACAAATCCACCCATTTTCCATTCACTCTGTAATCTTTTACATAAGAACCAAAATAGGCCTTGCAATTCTCAACCCATTCCCTAAAGGAATTGATTTTTATAAGGGGTTCCTTAAAAATCCATCTATCCTCCCAAAATCTAATTTGGTTTATGCTTCTAACTTGCCAACCAGTTCCAGAGTCCACTATATTTTTTCCATTGATTAGATTATTCCAGCAAGTTGAACCTCTTGGAAGAAGGTGGGAATCCTTCAGAATAATAAAGGAACGATTGTTTTATAAATATTTTCTAGCAAGAATATCTGTCCATTCCCTTTAAGATGAGAAGATTCTCCATATTTTTTTTTCTAGCAGGATCTTGTTAACCATTCTGATTCTTCTAAGACCTAATCCTCCGGCCTTTTTTGGTCTACAAACCAGATCCCATCCAATTAAAGGAAGTCTTTTCTTTTCTTCAACCCCTGACCATAGAAATCTTTTTTGCATCTTTTCTATAGAATCTGTCAATTTAGCAGGAATCTTAAAGAGGCTCAGAGCATATATAGGAAAATTCTAAAGCGAGGCTTTGAGGAGTTAAAGTTTTCCTGCTTGACTTAACAGAGCTCCTTTCCAACTAGCAAGCTTCTTGCTAAATCTCTCAACCAACGAAGTTCAAAAGGCTTCAGGAGGTTTAAGGCTTAAGGGAAAACCAAGATAGGTAGCAGGTAAGGAGTCCACCCTGTAGCCATGTATTTTGGAAATTTTGGTCTGTCTATGAATCGGTGTGTTGAAGAACATAGAACTTTTTTGATTATTAATCAGCTATCCTAAAGCTCTCCCATATTTATCGAGCAGTTGTTTTAAATTTTTACCTTGAGAGACAAAAGCTTTACCCATTAGCATAGTATCATCAACAAATTATTGATGAGAGCAAACCAAGTTACTAGAGGAAGGGTTGAGACCAAGAAGAGATCTAAAGTCAACCAACTTTTTCAAGTTCCTGCCAAAACTTTCAACCATAATAGTGAATAAAATAGGAGAAATAGGATCACCCTGTCTTAGACCTCTGATACTTTGGAAAAATGAAGAGGGGGATCCATTAACCATAACTGATATAGTAGCAGTAGACACAAGTTCTTCCACCATTTGAAGGACCCTGTTACAAAATCCAAAAGCCTTTAATATTTTAAATAAGAATATCCAATCAACTCTGCCATAGGCTTTTGATATATCAAGCTTTAACAAAAAACCTTCAGTCTTAGATTCCACTAAGGAATGGATATTTTCATGCACAGTGACAATAGAGTCTAGGATTTGTCTGCCAAGAATGAAGCCATTCTATTGAGGAGAAATCAAAGAAGGCAGAAGATTTAAAAATCTTGAAGTCAAAACCTTAGAAATGATTTTATAGATCGAATTACAAAGGCTTATGGGTCTAAAAGCCTCAAAGTTAACAGCTCCAGGAATTTTGGGGATAAGAACCAAGAAGGTGGCATTTAATTCTTTTAGGAGACTTCTGGATCCAAAAAATTCTTTAACCGCATTCACCACATCGTCACCAACAATCTCCTAGAGCCATTGAAAGAAAAATAAAGGGAAACCATCCGTACCTGGAGCTTTACTCCCATCAAAGGAAAAAATAGCCCATTTGACTTCCTCATTGGTGGGGATAGCAAACAACATAGAGTTATTTTCCTGGTTGATAATTCTTGGTATAACTTCAACTAACTGATCTTGATCATTTTGGTTAATTTCATCATTCGTAGAAAGAAGATTTTTGAAGAATAAAACATGCTTTCTAATATCCTCCTCCTCCTCATACCTGGTACCATTCACTTCAATTTGAGATATTTTGTTGATCTTTCTATGTTTTGAAGCCGATAGATGAAAGTACCTAGTATTTTTGTCACCTGCTAATAACAATGATTGGAAAATAGTTAATTTGGTGTGTTTTTCATAAATTTTGAAATCAAGATTTCTTGTGTTTTGTGGGTTTTGGCATGTGGGTGACTGTTAATAATATTGTTTCATGTATGGCTTTCGTTTTGTGTGAATGGCTACAAAATAGTTAATTTTATTTGTTTTAGGTGAATTTTCCAATCTGGGTTACCGTTAAAACCAATATTGATTCATTTAGGGTTCGTATTTTCCTGGTGAAGGCTTTGAGTCGGTCTGTTATTGGGAGCTTTCTGTGTTTTGTGGGTTTTCTATGTGAGCCACTATTGGAAGCCATGTTTTTGTGTGCAATGGTTGCAACCCAATGAAATAGTTAATGTTATATAGGTTACGTTGTTTTATGGTATATTGTTGCATTTTTTATAGGGTTCTGTTGGAAAAAGAGTATATAGTTTATTCGTAGCAATATTGTTTGATTTATGGTTTGGCTTTTGCGCGCATGTTTTTGTATGGATTTGTCACTATGATTTTTTGTGTTTTGCACATTTGGCCATCTAGGTGAGTGTTGCTAACAATATTGTTTTGTTCACATCTTTTGTTTTGTGGTGATGGTTGCAATGCAGTAAACTAGTTAATGTTATGTAGTTCATGTTGTTTTGCATAAGGGATTGTTCACTGTTGTTGTCTGTGTTAGGCTAGATTGTTTCATTTATGACTTCCATTTATCATTGTTGTTATTACAACCATCACCACTACATGCAAAGTATACAACAATTAATGTTGATGCGAACCAACGTTTAATTTCCGCAGCCTTCTCTATCCACACGGCCCGAAAAATGCCACCCTATTCCCAAAGCAGCCAACAACTGCCTCTGCCACCTTTTCCATGGCAATTGGAAGGCGAAAAATCTAGGAGGCTGACCAAAACTCGGACCAAACTTATAAGCCATCTTCCACTATATCTGTATATATACACAGATATATATATATATATATATATATATATATATATATATATATATATATATATATATATCTGATATATATATGTGTGTTATATACAAATGTGTATATATATGTATATATGTATGTATATATATATGTATGTGTATATATATGTGTATATAGATATATATATATATATATATATATATATATATATATATATATATATATATATATATATGTGTGTGTGTATATATATGTATTTATGTGTATATATATATGTGTGTGTGTGTGTGTGTATGTATTTATATCCTTTTTGCTACCATATCAACTAAATGGAAGCCATAGAGTGACCCACGAGAAATTGAAATATATATAAATATATGTATGTATGTACACATATATACGTATTTATATATATATATATATTGATATTAAAATATACCCACTATAGCCTAAGGAAGAGAACAATAATCAATAATACCTAATGTAACTAAACATTGAATCAACAACATTAATTGTTTTATTCTGTTCCAAAAAAGAAACAATATAGCCTAAGGCACACCATTAACTATTTTTTATTCTGTTCTAACCATAACCACAAAACGGAAGCCATATATTAAGCAAACATTGAATCAATAGAATTAATTTTTTTATTCCATTCCAAAAATGAAATGATATAGCATGAGGCACAACATTAACTATTTTTTATTTTATTCCAACCATAGCCACGCAATAGAAGTGATAAATTAAACAACATTGGTTTCAGCAGCAACCCAAATGGAGAAACGATCTATATATATATATATATATTAATAAAGAGGAAGCCATAAAGATTCACAGTGGGAAACGAAAGTAAAAATATACTCATTTCTCAACACAACCTTATCAAAAATTGAAAGAATGCCTTATTGAAAAATTCCCAGACATTTGTTTTGTTTTGTTAGGCATTAAACGATTGTTTTTATTATGACAATTGCCACTACATGCAAAGCATAGAAAAATTAATGTTGATGCAAACAACCCTATTCCCAAAGAAGCCAACAACCGCGACCACCACCTTTCCACGACCATCGGAATGCCAAAATTTTGGGAGGCTGACAAAAATTATGTCCAAGCTTATAACCCATCCGCCCCTATATCTATATATGTATATATGTGTATATACATATATATATATATATATATATATATATATATATATATATATGTGTGTGTGTGTGTGTGTGTGTGTATATATATGTATATATATACATATACACACACACTATATATATATGTATATATATATATGTATATATATATATATATATATATATATATATATATATATATGTATATATATATATACATATATATATATAAGTGTATGTATGTGGATTTTTGTATGTATATATGTATATGTGTATTTGAAATGTAGCCTTTCATGGATGGAGCCTTGAGAAAGATTGATAGACCCTGGCATCTACAACAAGACGCTATCAAAAATTAAATACTATGGCCTATTCAAAATGTAACATAAAGAATATACATTACCGACCACTCTGGACAGTTGTGAAATGAATATTGCTTATTACAATCAATATAGAGTACATTAGAAACTGATTGTTAATTTGACCATTGTTACTAGTTTTGTAGTCACTATCATTATTCTGAAAGGTTGTTTGTAACACATTAGTTTATCAAATACCGCATTATGGTTGGGCTATGGTTTGCAAGAATAACAAAAAAGTGTGGAGTTTAGTGTGGTGATTATGAAAAAATAGAATGAACTGCATTGCATTAAGTATTTTATTCCATTGCAACCATTACAACAGAAAGCTACAGCTCACACCTACTGTCCTATGTAAAACTTTTATTGGAAAGGCCAAACCATATACATCTTTTGTGTATACAAAGTTTGAATTTTAGAGTAGTGATCATATCTAATTCATAAGCAATATGTAAATTAGGAGATATAAAAGTTCAAAATTTTATAATGCATAATTTTATGATGCATAATTTGTTCTATAGTTGCAATGGGATGAATGAAATAATTATAATTTATCCATGCCTGGTGCATGCAACATAATGTAGTATGTACAAAACAAAAGAAGGCCTAATTTCCATCCTACCATATTGGCTCATGGAGCGTTGCGTGCTCTTATGAAACCCCCGAGAAAGAAAATAAATTGTCCACCATTGTGACCAATGGTGAAAATATCTATTTAGTGGAAATCAATGTTATACATTTTTTATAATTTTATGGTAGGGTGGAGAGCAGGCCTTATTGTGTTGAGTTGTATTTTATATTTTTTATGTGCATATCGCTATATTTCCATAACCAGAAAAGCAAAGACATAAATCAAACAACATTGGTTTGAACAACGACCCAGATGGAGAAAGCTATAATATAGCCCGAGCTATACAATAAAAATTGAAAAAAACTACATAACCTCAACAATTTTATCCCCTTGCAAACATGCCCACAAAACACTTTGATATACATACAAATCTATGGATAGGAAAATTTAATATCCTCTCATTTATCACTTCCGTGCTATGCAAATGGTTACGATATATTAAAATAGTCTGTGTTGTTTTCTATAGTGCAATGCAATTTGTTGTTCTGTAGCTTTGGCTACATACTTTCATTTGCAATGCATAATAAAATAATTAATACTATAGAGTTAATGTTGTTACCCAAAAGGCATTTTTGACAATCATACTAACTGATTTCATTTGGACTATTTGTTGGTATGCGGCGACTGATCATGCTATACTGTATAGCCCATGGTATACTGTACACCCTGACCCCTTGTCCTTGCCGGGGTCCGGGGCTGGGGTAGGCCTCGGGCGGGGGTTCGGGGGTGGCAGCCCCCGAGAAAAAATTTCTTCCTATTTTTTTGCATGATCACCGAAAAAGGGAAAAATCTGATTTTGTAGAACCCTAAAATCTGGACACTTCTAAGCTTGGTAAAAAGGGGTTTGGATGGGTATTTCAGTATGATGAAAAACGCAATTATTCGCAAGATTGTAATAGTGTTTTTTACTGGATAATAAAAGTATTGGATGGCTGCGGTTTGGTGGATGTAGCCTGAATTGGGTGAATCACGTTAAATTCTTTGTGTTATGATTTATTCTGTGTATGTTTTAGTTTCTCTGTTTATTATATAAAATCTGCATTTAATTGTTAGATCTGCCATCTCTAACCCTAACACTATTTTCATAAATCTGCATGTATGGTATTAGATTCATAAAATATTGTTATAAAGCAGTCATAATCAATGATGTCCAATGGAATCTAACACAATGTGTATAGGATTAACTATTTTACTCCATTTCCAGTAGAAATTGAAAGTAGCCCCCCTGAGGAACAAGATACATTGTCCACCGCTTTCATCAATGGTAAAACGGATCCTCCTTGTCACACTTAAGATACAGGCTATCATTCTAACAAGTTGTTCTTGAGTTTGGCAACATTATGGATATTAACAAATGATACATCCTTTTTTGAACATCACCTTAGTTGAAATTGAAACAATAGAGCATCCTCACGACACCTTGGAAATGATACGATGTAGCCTAGGCTAGAGTATAACAATGAAGAATGACATATTGGAATGATGGTTAGGAATTAAAGGGCATGAATTAGAAATTCATTTCTCCTAGATGTGCAAACAATACAAACCTTTCTACACAACACCTTATCTGAAATTGAAACAATATAGCATTCTCACGACACCTTGTTCAAAATGATATGATGTAGCCTAGGCTGGAGTATAACAATCAAGAGTGCCATATTGGAACGATGGTCAAAAAACAAAGGGCATGAATCAGAAATTCGTTCCTCCCCTATGTGTAGATATGTATGTATGTCACAGTGGATGCAAACAACATTGATATATAGTGATTGCTATGTTACTTTTCATTGGGTCATTCTCGGAATGATAAGTTTTATTTTTTGTTGATATATGGAAGATTGATGTCACCATTGATCGCATTGGTAGACAGTGTATGTTCTAGGTTGGTTATGTTGGAGGAACATAGATTGTTTTTAAAATTATTTATGGAGAGATCTATAAATGTGTGTTTTTTATATTATTTGTTTCGATCATATTCTAGATGTGGCAACAAAAAAAAATTAAATGTACAAAGGTTTGCAATTTAAAAATTGAGAATGGACCTTGTTAGATTTTGATGGTTTAACTGAATCTTTGGTTGTTGTATTCTTGTCGTAATAGAACTTGTGGTCAGCTGCCAGTGTTGCAGCTCTATCTTTTACAAAGAGCAGCTCCAGCAATGTCGATAGACTTTAGCTCTCCCCAGGCTGCTCGACAACTATTAGGCACCAATCTTGTAAGTTTGTTCCTTGTTTATTCTTTGTTTCTACCACTTGTGTTGGTTGTTTCCCATGTGCATTGAGTGAACTACAAACATCCCTTGCTTGCATTTGTAGGCTTTCTGGTGTATAGTCTGAGTTGTTTATATTTGACATATTTATATGGCCTTCATGTATTTGTTTGCTGGCTATTTGGGAGTAGCGTATGTTTAGCTATTTACGTGTCTTACTTTTTATTGGAGTAGCATATAGCTTTATTTTTCTTGCAATATTTTCTATGTAGCGTCCAGTGGTAATTATAGACTTGTTGATAGTTGTTGCATCTATTGATTGGTCACGAATTGCAAAATTACTTTATACGTCTTTGTTGAAATCATGATTATGTCATTGAAGTCTTTTTCTTTGTGTTCATGGTTGCACCACTATATAGTTTATGTTGTTTTCTACAAGGCATTGTTGACAGTTGTTCTATAGCTTCCCAGTTGTTCTAAATGGCATAGACTGTTCAGTTACTTTGCTGACTTTAGAATGCTGATTTTTTAAATGTCCATGTATGTCGATGCAACTAACTTTTGAGACGTATACATTGATGTGGATTTTTTTCACAACTCCAAATACATCTATTCGATGTGTTGGATGTATATGTATGGCTCTGTTCCTTATAGATATATATATGCATGGAAAAATTTATGTTTGTCTTTTGTAGTTTTTTATTCCTCTCTCGTCCACTGTGAATATGTGCGTATGTCAAATTAGATGTAGACACCATTTGTATGTGTTACAGATATGTATGTTTGTGAAATTAGAGACACACATTATTCATCTGTATGTGTAGAGATGTATCTATGTGAAATAAGATGCAAACAATGTTCATATTTCCTATTTGATATGTTTGTTATTTTCATATGTTAATGATGATTCATGTTTGATTTGTGGTTCCTATCCCGTGGGAATGGTTTCAAAGTGATAAAATAGTTCCTGTCCTTCACAATGGACTGTTGCTAGCTATTTTTGTATGATTTCAAGGGTGGTTGATATACAGCCTTCCATTGTAACAAACCCTTATTGAGGTCTGGATAGGTAACAACTATCCTTCAATGAGAACATTGACTATTTTATTACTCTCAAACCATAGCGGTCGAACAAGAACCATATGCAAATTAGTCTTGATCTTAACTAGTGTTTAATTTTGTTGGCCTTCTCTATTGGCGCACCAAATTCTTTTCATTTAAAAAATTAAAAGATATCAACCAGCTCTATTCCGATCAGACCCCCCTACACAAGAAGGTTCAGAAGATGCCAAGGCTGATAAAAATTCTGTCCAAAGCTCACACAAATAGGGGATATCCACCCATCTTGCATGTGATTTTTTGGAGTTACATGAAGAGTGGCATAAATCTTGCATATGGGACTTGTAATACAACTTTCCATTTAGAAAATGTAGCAATACCAATAAACATAGGTATCAGTGTGTATGAATATTGTTTGCACCCACAATGAAAAATATATGCATCTGCACGTAGGGAAAATATATTGTCCACCATTGTAATTAATGGTAGTGTCAAATGAAATATCATACTAGGAAAGCTATGCCCAGTTGTTGATTCGATCAGAGATAAATTGTATAGCATTAACTATTTCACTCTATTGCAACCATAACCGCATAACGGAAGTGATAAATCAGACGTTGTTGGATTGAACACTGGCATCCTCGCAGAAACCTACAAAACACAAAAAATACACTGTTACAATCTGGTGGAAATCCATAGCCACAAAAACACAAACCTTAAATCAAAATCCACATAAAATTGATGGTAACAAATCCATACAAAATATACTATTGTCTTAATAAAACCTCATTGAAGATTGAAACAATAGAGCCTTTTCAACATCAACTTTTTAAAAATGAAACCATATAGCTAAAGCAAGAGAACAATAATTAACAATGCCCAATGGAATCTAACACAAAGTCTATAGGATTAGTTATTTTATTCCATTACAACCATAACCACAAAACAGAAGCTAAAAAATATAGCACCTTAAGGAGAATTGGAAGACTTCTCAATAGCACATTTTTTGAGGATGAGACAATATACCCCAAGATACAGAAGAGCAACCAAAAAATAGTGCAAAACATGGAAAATTTTATTCGATTCGAAACATAGCCACAAAATGGTAACTTGTCATAAATAGAAACCCACAAATAGTCATGGAAACAAACCGGAGTTGAAATGTACTCATTCCTCAACACAACCCTATCAAAAAATTCATACAATATAGCCTTCTCAACAGCACCTTGCTGAAAGTTAATAGTGACAAGCTCATCTAAAAAATATACTTGTTTTTGCAGCTTATCAAAATTTGAAGCAATTAACAGTGCCTTACTGTAGATTAAACAATATAGGGTTCCAAAAACCGCATAACACAAATGAAACAATGTGGCAAACGATATTAATGGTATGCAACTCGTCCGAGTTGGTTCAAACAGACCTCTTCTCACTGGCTCTCTCCAATATGCATTCTTTCTCCAAGCCTACAAACATAGCTAGAACATAGAGACCATAAATAGAAACACACAAAAATTGACACCCTCAAATACATGGAAAACCATACACACAAATTGTCAACCAAAAATGAGGTAATATTGTGTACTTAGAAACTATATAGTATTTTGTGAACAACTTATCAAGATTTCAAATGATCACAGTACCTTGGCATAAACTATGAAGCATGAATTAAAGAATATTGGTAAGGGTGTACATAGATATATACACACAGATATACATATATATACAAGAATCATCACAACCCACACCTTTTGCGACCATCGACTCATCCAAAAAGCATAAGATTCCCTCCAACCAGCTTCATAGAAATTCCATAATCAATTAATGCACCTGCACCTTCATAGAAGTATGCCCTCCTCACTCATTTATGATATCCATGTAGCGATGAGAGTTGCACACACACACACACACATATATATATCTATGTATATATACATAAATATATATACGTACATATATATACACACATATATATATATATATGTACATATATATGAAACCTAGGAAAAATCATAGTATCAATTCCATGCAAAATGATGCAGATAAAAATGAAATGATAGATGAGATGAGATATTTAAAACAGTCAATAGTACCTTATCGAAAATCAAGCAATATAGCCTGGGACAGTGCGTGAACCACAAATCAAACAAAATCGCCAAGGGTTTCTTTGACATGGAGATCTTCCCACTTGCTTCAAACACACATCTTCTCACTAAGTTTTCTGCACAAAAATGGGCAAGATATTATCATAGGTGACACTTTTCTTTTGCATTTGCAACCATCCACCCATTCAAAAAAGACAAAATAACCTATAGCCACCTTCGCAGAAGCTGCACAGAGCTTAATCTAGCTTGCACCCTCACAGAACCTTACCCTCATCACTCATGTCTCTCATATCAGGTATAGCAATAGAATGACACCAAACAATGTCTTGCTGAAAAATTTCCAATCTATGTATATATATGTATGTGTGTATATTGTGGATTTTTGTATGTAAATATGTATATATATATATATCACTGTATTTTTGGATGGGTTTGCTACTGTTAATTTCCAAGAAGGTGTTGTTGGGAACACTATGTTGTTTCATTTTTCCATAAGGTTTTCTTGAGAAAGGGGTGTGTTATCACAGGTGACACTTTTCTTTTGGTTTGTAACCATCGCCCCATGCAAAAAATAGAAAATAACCTCTACCCAGCTTTGCAAGAGCTACACAAAGGTTGATCTAGCTTGCACTCTACCAGAAGCGTGGCACACTTGCTCACGGATTTGATACCATGTATCGCAACAAAATGATACCAAAGAATGCCTTATGGACATTTTCCAGGTCATTTGTTTTGTTCCCTAAGTCATTAAATGGCAGGTGTTGTTAGAACCATTCCCAGTGGATGCACAACATACAACAATTAATCTTGATATGAACTAGCTTTCAATTTCACTGGCCTCCTTTAACCATGCTGCAGGAAATGTCCCACCCTATTCCAAAGGTAGCCAATAACTGCCTTTGCCACCTTTTGTACAGCCATTGGAAGGAAAAAAAAATGGGAAGCTGACAAAATATCCTGGCCAAAGTTATAACCCATCTGCCACCTACTACCCAGATTAGTGTGCCACAGGCTACACACTATAAATGAAACAATGTCGCGGAGATTTCATGTATGTGCTGCATACATTGGCAATGGTTGCAATAATACTTTGCATTTAAAACTCACCAAACTACTAGAGTAGTTTAGGGTATTCTCAATAAAGCATTGTTCAACGTTGGTTTTTGGGTTGAGCTGCATGGCATACGTAACAAAAATTATAGCCAAGTACCATATGACATCCATATCTCGCATGAAACTATCATTAGAGACTGAAAAGCATTAAAAAAAAACACTTGGAAAGTATTAGATGGATACCCAGACACAAATACTTACATACACAAATACATGATAGACATATATATGTACATAGAACTCTATCAAGATATTTTATGCTGCACACATTTACACAGAAATATCTAATACACATACATATATCTACACATATTTGTAGCAGAAACTTCTATACCTAGGGAGATTTCAATTGCATGCATGTATATTTTTCTATATGCATACATAAATGTACACATACATACAACTATGTCCACAAGTAGATATATTAACAGGTGTAGATGGTGTGGTTCGTCTATGCTGCCATATGGAAATCATAAATGAGATAATATGTTGAAATTTTATTGGCTATTTGTATGAACTCTAGTTAGAATTCTTGTGTGTCTATCTAGTTTTCTACCCCTTTGGCGGTGGGGAAAAGGTGGCAGGTTGTCCTCCTTTTTTGGTGAACTTTGGTTGCAATTTCCGTCAGCCTTCCCAGTTTTTAGGCCTCCAACGCCATCGAGAATCTAGCAGATTGTCTTTTTTTTTTTAAAAAGAATTCGGCAAGATGATAGAGGAGCCCAGGGAAAAGGCATCAACCTTAATTGTTGTATGGTTTCCTTGTAGTGGTTATGGTGCAAGTATCATCTCTCTTAAAAGTCCTCAGATAACAAAGCGAACGACTGTACAATTTTTGAAAATGCATTGTTGGGTGTCATTGTCTGGGTTTATGTTGTTCTTCAAGGTGGCTGTGAGTGAAGAGGGAAAGCTTGTGTGAAGGTGCAAGTGCGTTCATTGGGTATGGAATTTTTGTGAATGTGCTTGTTATATTGTATTTTTTTGAGAAAGTGTTGTTGACAAGGATGTATTGTTTCAATTTGCGAAAAGCTTTTGTTCAGAAATGAGGATATGTTTTGATGCGTTTGTCACTGCTAATTTTCAATAGGCTGCTCTTGAGAGGATTATATTTTTTCTATTTGTGATGGGATTTTGTTGAGAATCAATTTTGGATAAGCTTTTGTTCACAAACGAGTATATTCAAAAAGTAGTATATTTTTAGTTGGGAGACCACCCCAGACGGAGAAACCCGTGGAACAGAAAGAAATGACAAATAGGAACCCATGCAAAACCATACACACAAAGTGTGAACCTTAAACCAAATAATAGTCATGTTCACATACAATATAGTCTTTTCTCAATAGCACCTTCTCAAAATTAGAATAACCAGAAAATGCCAAGAATAAATGAAATAATATTGTTTATAACAAACAATATAGCCTTTTGCATATAATGTTTCTAGGGAAATTCAAACAATGTATATATATATGTGTGTGTGTATATATGAGTGTGTGTATATATTTATGTGTATATATATGTATGTATATATATGTATGTATATATATATATATATATATATATATATATATGTATACATATATATGTATATATATAAATATGTATATATATGTATGTGTATATATCTGTGTATCTGTATATATATATATATATATATATGTATGTGCATATATATGTATATGTGTGTATATGTCAATATTTTTGTATGTATATATGTATATATGGATGTGTATAGAATCAACAACTTTAATTATTTTATTTTGTTCAAACCATAACTAGAAAATGAAAGCCATAAATCAAATAGTATTGATTTCAACAGCAACCCAGATGGAGAAAGACACAATATAGCCCAAGCTATACAATAACAATCAACAAAAACTAGATAACCTCAACAATCTTATTGTGTTGCAAACATACCCACAAAAATACAAACATTAAAGAGAAACCCATTGAAAATTGATAGTAACAAACCCATACAAAAAAACACTCCTTTCTCAACACAACCTACTCAAAAATTGAAAGAATACAGTCTTTCAAACAACACCTTCTCCAAAATGAAACAATATAGCTTAAGGAATAGAACTATAATCAACAATTCCCAATGGAAGCTAACACAAAGCGTATAGGATTGACTATTTTGTTCCATTGAAAAGAACAGTAATCAACAATACCTAATGCAATGAGATGTAACCTGTATAACATTAATTATTTTTTTGCATTGTAGGCATAGCCAAAGAATAGATTCCATAAATCAAACAATATTTGTTTTAGCAGCAAGCCAGACAAATAGAACCATTAAAGACAAACAATCACAGTAACATATCCTTGCAAAATGATAGGCATAAACTGATGAGCCCAAAATGTGCTCATAGTTTGGATATCATGATGAACTTTTAATACCTTTACTTTCATTATTCATGGTTGTTTAAACTCTTTTGAAACCTTTTATTGGGATATCCTATAGCAATACACTTTCATGATCCTGCAGCCTATTGTGTTGTCTTATCTATATTTATTACCCCGTTGACTCTCTAAATGACTGGTATATCGCATATGGTTTTTGAATGATGAAATAGATTTAAATATGTGATTAATGAACGGATATTGTGTATGTGCCATGTGCCTTTTCTTTCGCATCTGTTACCTTGTGTTTCATAGGTTGTTGAAGAAAGTTGATCGAGTCAAGCACAGCCGATCTCGGCCTTCCAGTAAAGTCTATTTCCTGCACGACTTCGAGGAAGCTTTGGCGAAGACTCTTTGACCGAAACCGTTGGAAAGATTTTTAATGACAGTCAATTTGGAGAGAGTGGAGCACTAGATTCTCTCTGGATCGGGTTGAATGGATAAATTCATTTATGAAGTCTGTTCCTCAATTTTGGGATACATTTTACTTCCACGTCTTTCTTTGTTAGGGTTAGTTAGTTGTTCTCCTGACTTTTAAATAAGTGCTCCTCCTGCGCGAGTGAGCAAGAGGATGGTCAGAAGTAAGATAGAAGCATAGTGATAAGGAAATAGAAGATATCATGTAAGAGTCAATATGATAATAATAAAAAGTAGAATCTGTATGATAAGAGACAGAGTTTGTTGTTAGTTTTCATATCAACAAAGCAATGTACACCATTATGAGTTTATGAATAAAGTCTGATGAAGTTTTGAGTTCAGCACTTGCGTAATCAATAGATGCTTGCTAAGGGGGCCCACTTAGTAAGTATCTGTAGCTAGTTAGTTAGCTGTTCTTTTTCTGTTGATCATCAATTAGATTTCATCTTTGAAGTTTTCGTACAAACTCAGTCTTATATTGTTCCTGCAGCATCGGGAATCCATCCCTGTGCTTGTTCCTATAGCATAAGGCCAGTTCAAAGTTTGTGTCTCAATCGTAGCTGTTATGCTTACTCCTTTGGTTAAATCATGGTTGAGTTAAGATAGCTTTGCATTACCTTCCTCTAGCGTAGATAGAATTCTTTCCAAGTATTTATTTATGTTAAGTTGTGACTGAAACTAGTTCTTAGTGCATATATTGTGCTGCTCCATTCAAAGTATATGTTCCCTAGTTTGACAAGTAAATGAACGTCCATAAAGAGATATTAGTCACCTGCTGGAATGTCCAATTCCCAGGATAGGTTTTACTGTGTTTTTCATATCCTTTTATGGGCGTGACCATTTTTGGCACCATTGCCAAGGATGGTGTCAAGCTAAGAACTTGTCAAAAGTCATTTTTGGCATTAGTTTAGTCTGTTAATAAAAAAAAATCAAAATCCTTCAAATCACCATTCATTCTATTGCATGCATAGAAGAAGAGACGCACTGGGAAGGTTTCTCCCTAAAAACCTATTTGTTGAACTACCATTTGACCCAGCCGACGAAGAACCTGAGGAAAATCCATTCGCTCTGATATTCCAGCAAGCAAATATGGCAAATAATCCACCTAATCCACCTCCTTTTGAGTTTCCCATAGTTCCTTAGTGAGATACTGATAACCTTAAAAATATTCCTTCTTCATTACTTCCCAATTTCTATGGCCTAGTTACAGAGGATCCTGAAACTTTCCTGTTTGAGTTTGATATCCTCTGTCGTAGCTATGATTACAATTCAGATGCACACAAGTTGAAATTGTTTCCTTCCACCTTGAAGGAAGGGGCTCTTAGATGGTTCATGAGTTTAGGAAGAGGTGTTGTTAATAGCTGGGCAGCCATGCAAACAAAATTTCTTGAAAAATACAAGGAATATTGTAAGAGTGGAAGTAAGGGAGACGATATATTTAGAATTCAACAAAAGGAGGATGAAAGCCTGGAAGACTACATCTCAAGATTCTTGTTTTCTCTTAAAAAGAACTCAAACCATACTCTCAATGAAGACTCTTAGAAGTTACTTTTTCTAAGAGGAATCAGTGATGCCTGTATAGACACTCTGGACCTGATGGGAGGAGGTGATATAACCCAACTGCCTTGGGATGATATTCAGAAAATATGTCTTAATTACTCCCGAGCAAATGTGAAGAAAGGTAGAGGTCATCAAACTAAAGTGGGCAAGTCTTCTTCCAGTGGAGTTTCTCAGATGGAGATCATAAATTTGCTGTCTGATTTCAAGCAAGAAATCATAAATAACATGGCTACATAGTTGGACACCATGCAAGCTCGGAAGAAGCATGAGGAAGCTGAAGCAATTTTGGCTGAGTTCTATCTGCATTGTAGATAGAAGAAACGTGACTGCAAATGCAAGATGGTGGCCAACATGGAGGCTAAACAGTTGCCTACTAATTTTAAGATGACTAAAGGTGATGATGATCAAGTCTTCTTTGTTGCATAAAGGAGGCCATGGGCCCCAAGACAAGGTATGCCTCAGGACCCTTTGCAAAATTTTGGTTCATATAATAGTCAATGGAAAAATTAGTACCCTCCAAACTATGGGCCATACTCCCAACCTCAGTCGAATAACCCTTGGCCAAATGCCCAGCAAAACCATTGGCAAGCCTCACAAGGAAACTGGAAACCACCTCAGCAAAATTAGTGGCAGCCTCCACAAGGGAATTGGCAGTAGCCTAACCAATGGAGAGGAGGCCAGCAATGGTCAAATCCGACCGCAGGTTTCCTACAACAACCCCATTAGCAATCCATTATGCCACCCCTTGCAGCTAATCAAGGTCTAAATCCAAAATCAACCTAACTACCGGCTCAGGGAGCACCTAATCCAAATAACCAGCAACCGTAGTAGCAGCAAGTCTATTTTGCTGATCCTAACCATTAGCCTGCCTATGCTCTTAACCTGAATAATATTAATTTACGTTCAGGAACCGTGCTGCCCACACCATCTCATCCCATAATCTCAGAATTACCATCTGAGGAGATTGACCAAGAAGAAGAAGATATCAATGACCAAGCCCAACCAAATCAGCCAGTTCAGATCCCATCATTACCTAAGTCATTTGATAAAGTGCCCCCTCCTTTTCCACAAAGATTGGAAGGTGAAAATGTGAAGAAACAAGAGGAACCCACCTTTGATATCCTTGACCAGCTAAAACACATATGTGAGAAAATTTATTTGTTCCAGGCAATCAAAGAAGTACCTATCTATGGCAAGGCCATCAAGGAGGCATGTTTGAAGAAACTAGGGAGGAAAAAGAAAGACCCTCAAACTATCCATGTAATAGGCCAACTCTCTGACTTAATACTAGGGAAGCTTAGCATCCCAAAATATTTAGATCCAGGAAGTCCTGTTGTGGAGATAAATGTTAATGGGTTGCAAATTAAGAATGCTTTAGTAGATCTTGGTGCAGCTATCAATGTCATGACAAAGGACCTGGTTGTAAAACTTAATATTTTAGAAGTAAGAACTACACCTACAATATTACAGCTTGCTGATAGCTCTACTGTCAAACCTGATGGGGTAGTTGAAGACCTGGTAGTCACCTTGGATTCCTGGGAATACCCTGCTGATTTCATGGTCTTATCTCCAAAGGCATCATTGGGGGGATACCCTATTATACTAGGAAGGCCTTGGTTGGATACTGCTGATGCTTGCATTGGTTGTAGGTCGGGTGACATGACAATATCTAATGGATATAGTACAAAGAAACTTACCCTCTATTCTCCAGCGCTGCCCCAACTTGAGTCTGGAGATGTTGCTTAGCTAGATTTGGGAGAAGAGGAAGAAGTGAATTCTGTTGCCAATTTAATGATGATTACCAGAGAGTCTCTCATTGCACAGCAAGAAGAAGAAGATATACTATCCAATATCTTGCTGAATAACTATGGTACTGAATACTTTCATTGTGAGAAAAATCCATGTTCCTTGCAGACTATTCTTCCTCCATCCACATCAGCTCATTATCCTGTAGCAATTGATTGTTTACACACCTTACTACCCCATGAGGTAGATATGCCATTTCTGTCTGAAGTATCCACGATAGACTTAACCTCCCAAGTTGAGGTAGCTGCAGGAAAAACCTTGTGCATTAATAAAAACCTCACCAGTGAGCAACAAGAATCTATGATCAAAATGCTCCAGTCATAAGTTAGTTTTTGCATGGGACTATGGAGATATGAAGGGTCTAGACCCAAAACTTTATACACATCGCATATATATTAACAGTGATTTCAAACCTGTCAGGCAGCCTCAAAGAAGAATCAATCTAGCTTTGAGAGAGATTGTTAAAGAAGAATTGTAGAAAATGTTGACAGCTGGCTTTATCTACCCAATCTCTGATAGCCAATGGGTTTCCCCATTGGTCATTGTTCCTAAGAAAGGAGGAAAATGGAGAGTATGTGTAGATTATAGAGAACTTAACTTGGCAACAAAGAAATATTACTTTCCTCTTCCATTTATTGATCAAGTTTTGGATAATTTAGCTGGAAAGAAGTACTTCTCATTCTTGGATGGCTTCAGTGGATACAATCAGATCAAGATTTCTCCTGAGGACCAGGAAAATACTACTTTTACATGCCCTTGGGGAACGTTTTCCTATTCATTTTTTCCTTTTGGTCTCTATAATGCTCCTGCAACCTTCCAGAGGGCAGTCATAAGCATCTTCTCGGACATCTGATATGATTGCATGGAAATATACATGGATGACTTTACTGTCTATGGTACAACATTTGAAGAAGCTCAAGCCAACTTGGAAAAAGTACTACAGAGATGTGAGGATCACAACCTATCACTGAATAGTCAAAAGTGCTTCATGACAATGCAGGAGGGAATAGTGCTCGGTCACTATATTTCTGCTGTAAGAATTCAGGTTGATCCTACTAAAATTGAGATCATCTCTAAGTTACCCTCTCCTACTAAGTAGAAGGAGGTATGGAGATTTCTAGGCTATGCTGGATACTACAGAAGATTCATCAAGGACTTTAGCCAAATAGCAGGCCCCTTATACAATTTGCTGAAGAAAGATGCAGAGTTTTCCTGGACAGAGGAATGTGAAAAATAATTTCTTGACTTGAAAGTCGCCCTCACATAGGCACCTATTCTGAAAGGACCTAATTGGTCACTCCCATTTCATATTCATACTGATGCATCAAATTATGCAATTGGAGCAGTGTTAGGGAAGAAGGATGGATTAACTGAACATGCACTCTACTACATAAGCAAAAATCTACAAGGGGCTGAATTTAACTACACTGTTATAGAAAAAGAAATGTTGGAAATCATCTACGCCCTCAATAAATTCAGGCATTATATCACTAGTTATTAGATATTTTTTCACACTGATCATGCATCAATCTGGTATCTCATGAACAAAAGCTCAATATCTAGGAGACTGGCAAGATGGTTATTGTTGATGCAAGAATTTGATATTACAATTGTGGACAAGCCAGGCAAAGCTAACGTAGTTGCTGATTTCCTTTCTAGAATTCAAAGGCAAGATGACTTTGCACTTATTGATGACTCCTTTCTTGATGAGCACCTGTTTGCCATCAAGGTTATTCATCCATGGTATGTTGATATAGCAAATTATTTTGCAATAGGAAGAACTCCTCCTTAATTCTCCCCTAAGGAAAAGAGATTATTGGTAAAGAAAAGTTTTAACTTTTCTTAGATTCCAGACTGCATGTTTTATACAGGGCCAGATCATGTTATGAGGAGATGTGTACCAGAGGACACTAATGATATACTACATGCCAGCCATGATGAGCCATGTGGTGGACATTTTGCTACCAAAAGGACAGCAATAAAAATCTTAAATACTGGTTACTATTGGCCAACTTTGCATAGAGACGCAGCTAAGTATACAAGGAGATGTGACAGATGCCAAAGGATGGGAAGAACAACTTGCTCTGATGAAATGCCACTATTTCCACAAATTGTAGTCACACCATTCGACAAATGGGGACTGAATTTTGTGGGACCAATTGATCCACCTTCCAATGGTAAGTCCTACATTCTTATGTGCATAGATTATATCACAAAATGGGTAGAAGCTAAACCTATGAAACATGCTAGGGATAATAAAGTGGCTGAATTCCTCTATGAGGAAATATTTACTAGGTTTGGTGTTCCTAGGGAGATAGTGACAGATCAGGGAGCACAATTTACTTCTACACTTATCATAGCTTTAGTCAATGAATACAATGTATGGCACAGAAAATCAACTCCTTATCACCCTTAGGCCAATGGCCAGGTCGAGGTTACCAATAGAGACATAGAGGCCATTTTGACTAAAACTGTAGATTTGCATAGGAAGGACTGGGCCGCAAGGTTACCTGAAGCTATATGGGCCTATCGTACTACCTGGAAGACTGCTACAGGATTTACACCTTTTGAAATGGTGTATGGTAAAACAGCTGTGATGCCCATAGAATTTGAACATAAGACTCTCTGGACAGCACTGGAGCTGGACATAGATTTAACATATGCACAAAAGGACAAAATCATGCAGCTCAATGCTCTGGATGAACTCCGAAAGCATGCCCTGCAACACACTGAGATGATACAGAATCAGCGAATAAGGTGGCATGATAAATATATTAAGGAAAAGAAATTCAAAGTAGGAGACTGGGCTCTGCTTTATGACTCACGATATAAGGACAGTCCAGGGAAATTATAGACCAGATGGTTGGGGCCGTATGAAATTGAGAATATATTTGGTAATGGTACAGTTCAACTTGTTACAATTGATCCTGTTCGATTCAAGCTATTAGTTAATGGACATCGCCTTTGGATGTACCATAAACCGGTCTCAAAAGAAGAATTCATAGAGCAGTTCATTCGGGATACTGTCGCTACTCTTCTTGCAGTAGAAGGCTTTAGCCTTTCTCCTGCAGCTTCGCCATAATTTTGAAAAGAATGCTCATAATAAAAGTTTTCTTTTTAAGGAAACCCCTTTTTCTTCATTTCCACTTGTCTCTACATCTCACTTCTTTATCTTCCATCCATCCATCCCATCCATCCATTCCATCCATTCATCTCATCCACCCACATCATCCATCCACCTCATTCATCCATATCGCCCTTAATTATGATATCATTTCCAACTGTCACTTCATGAAGAAGTCGTCATCTTTCTTCACACGTACATGCATTTATCGAAGGTATGCCATATCTTTTGTTATCGCATATTTGATTTATTTTATTCTATTCATTTATTGTTATGTTTGTACCAGTCATTATTACCCAATCTCCGCCTATTCTTTAGTACATGTGAGGACACATGTCATACTCTAAGTAGGGGGCGGGGTAATCCATTTTTTAAAACCTGTCTTTTCACCGCTGCCACAATTGCTCAGATAACCTTTCTTTATTATTTTTTTGCTACTTTCCAAATATGATCACATGTCTTTTTCATTGCATGTTTTTCTTGTAATCACAATCAAAACTGCTTGTTCAAAAGTTTATTTTTGGAAAAGAGAGAAATGTGACTGCATGATAGAAGAGAAAAACCAGAATAGGAAGGGAAGCAGAGAGGAAAATTTTTGAATTTTCAGTAGGGAGTTGAGTTTAGCTAAAGGAAAACTGTGAACATGGGTGGTCAGCTAGTGCATCATGAGCCTGTAGCTCATGAGTTGCTATTGCAAAATCCTCAAACAGTCCAGGCATTCAGCCTCTATGGATGGTTAAATTATTTCTTGAGTTTAAATGCTTTCGATGAGGAGGCTAGTGGCGAATTTTTGAGAACCCTTTCTGAAGGGGAGGCTACTGTATGGGGTCTGACGGTTGTTGTAACTAAAAAAAGAATTGTTGAAGTAACTGGGCTTCCAGCCGTTGGAGAAAATTTTTCTTCGGATGCTGCTTCTACAAGGGCTGAATTTTCAATACCCACTGATGGACCTTTAGAAGTCTCCAAGCAGGGATGCAAGCGAGTATCGTTTCCTCCTCCTTATTCAGAATACGCTGCTTACATAATCAGGTATTTAACCTGTGAAGGCCATTTCTCTTACCTACATTCTCACCATTTCAAATTATTAAGTCATATGAGGCATGGGTTAGTTGTAAATGTATCAAATTTCTTGTTAAAATTTCTGGAACAAAGTTTCCATGGAACCCAACAGGGGAAAGATAATTCTATTACTCACCATGGCCTTATCAAATTATTGATTGAACGCTCCTTGAGAGATGTTTCACCTCTTTCCTGGCAACAATTCGTTGCCCAAAAGAGCTTGCAAGTTCCACAACCCCCTAGGGTACTTACCCCACGGCCTCAGAAAAAGAGAGAAGAAATTGCATCTACCAGTAGAAGAACAGGGCAAGGGTCATATGCTCCTATAGCACCTGGTCCTGCAGCTCCCACACCAAAATCCTCTATCCGGGTACGAACTAGGTCTGCCACTAGGAGAGAGAAGGGAAAAACAAAGGCAGGAGAGTCATCTGGGGTGGAACAAACCCCACAGTTTGGCCCTCATTCTCAGAAAAGGCAATGCCCTTCTCCTACAGCATCTTCCCCTGCAGTCGTCTCTCCTACAGCAACACTTGTTGCAATCACCAGTTCACCATCATCCTCTGGCAGGGCAGAACCCTCTAGACAGTCTGGAAAAAGGAAGGCTACAAGAATACCTCCTACAGCCGCACCAGTGCCAAGAAGAGTTTTCACAAGGAAACAATGTAAGACCTCCCCTATTTCACCTCAACCAGAGGTTATTATAATTTTAGAAGAGTTCATGGAGTTTGAATTTGATGTTTCTCAGAATGTGTCTGAGAATGTTGCACAGAGTTCATCCGTTCCTGAAGAGGAACAAATTGAGACAAAGGAAATTTAGCACAATGAAAAAGGGGTACCAAGTCTTGATGACTCGGCTGCCGCTGCTATGCAGATTTTGGAGGAAGCATAGTCTTCTCCACTGCGGCAACAATAATTCATCCTGCAGCAAGAGCAAGAACTGACTGAACAATTGGATATGGCCAGTGAAGTTATATTTCCCCCTGCGAATTGTCAAGCCATTGTGGTTTATAAGAAGACTTTTTTGATTGAGTTTCTGGAATATGTCAAAGCTAATAGGAAACCAGTCACATTGCAAACCCTCACTTTCTGACACCTAGCCCAGACTAACATGCAACAAAGTCTATGGGAGATAGAAAGGAAGAAACTAAAAAAGGAAATTGAAAGTCAGAAACATGAAATTCTTGAGTTATAAGGAAAAATGGATGAAATTTTAAAAGTAGTTGGTCAGATTATGGAATGCAGACCACCACCCAGAGTTTATGCTTTGTGCCTTAAGGAACAATTCTTATGGTTCCAACTAATGAGAATTTCCAGAAATCAAGATCCTATACTCCACACTGCTAAAGAATTCTACGATGCATACCAGGCAGCCCCTAATTGGTTAATAAATTCTCTGTGTGAATTTTATTTACACGGCTTTTTAATTCCATTTGAAATAGAATATAACCCTCTTCTATATATTGGCGACATCCATTTGAGATCATTTATGTCATGGGCAGCAAATGAAGCAAATTATGGCAGACAATGGGAAACATATGAGGAAACCGAAAGGAATGAGCCTGTCCCTTTGCGCCCTCAAAGTTTAGACCCCCATGCAATGTTGAAAACCTAGTTTACTCTGACATATGGCATTCATAATAATACAGCTAGGGTGAAAATATTTGATCTCAAGAAATAGGTATATGATGAATTTCAGGAACAACCATATTCGTTTTGGAGACTGTCATACACCAGAAGTGAGAAAAGGTGGGAAAGATTAACTGTTGGGCTAAGAAACTTCGAGACTCACAGTCCCTTAAATTTCACAGCAGCTCTTAAACGATCAAGCAGATATATACAGTTGGGACTTCAAAAGAGATTTGAACTGTGGTTGCCATTGACATTCAAACCTCCTGTGTTAATGTGGCCCCTTTATCCTTACCAGGCTACAAATTTTAATGACAATTCAGAAGCTCTCAGGTATGAAAGGTGGCAGACTTACAGAGGATTTTATTACAAGCTTGGAACTCCATTTAAGAGTCATGCTGCAACCACGGATTTCAGGGAGACCACCCGAAAAGTTAACGCTGGAGGACCAACATTGGGCTTTAAGTAGGGGGGCAAATGATGAGCCCAAAATGTGCTCATAGTTTTGATATCATGATGAACTTTTAATACCTTTACTTTCATTATTCATGGTTGTTTAAACTCTTTTGAAACCTTTTATTGGGATATCCTGTAGCAGTACACTTTTATGATCCTGCACCCTATTGTATTGTCTTATCTATATTTATTACCCCGTTGACTCCCTTAATGACTGGTATATCACATATGGTTTTTGAATGATGAAATAGATTTAAATATGTGATTAACGAATGGATATTGTGTATGTGCCATGTGCCTTTTCTTTCGCATCTGTTACTTTGTGTTTCGCAGGTTGTTGAAGAAAGTTGATCGAGTCAATCGTAGCCAATCTTGGCCTTGCAGTAAAGTCTATTTCATGCACGACTTCAAGGAAGCTTTGGCAAAGACTCTTTGACCAAAACCGTTGGAAATATTTTTAATGATAGTCAATCTAGAGAGAGTGGAGTGCTAGATTCTCTCTGGATCGGGTTGAACGGATAAATTCATTTATGAAGTATGTTCCTCAATTTTGGGATACATTTTACTTCCACATCTTTCTTTGTTAGGGTTAGTTAGTTGTTCTCCTGACTTTTAAATAAGTGCTCCTCCTGTGCGAGTGAGCAAGAGGATGGTTAGAAGTAAGATAGAAGCATAGTGATAGGGAAATAGAAGATATCATGTAAGAGTCAGTATGATAATAATAAAAAGTAGAATCTATATGATAAGAGACATAGTTTGTTGTTAGTTTTCATATCAACAAAGCAATGTACACCATTATGAGTTTATGAATAAAGTCTGATGAAGTTTTGAGTTCAGCACTCGCGTAATCAGTAGATGCTTGCTAAGGGGGCCCACTTAGTAAGTATCTGTAGCTAGTTAGTTAGCTGTTCTTTTTCTGTTGATCATCAGTCAGATTTCATCTTTGAAGTTTTCATACAAACTCAGTCTTATATTGTTCCTGCAGCATCGGGAATCCATCCCTGTGCTTGTTCTTGTAGCATAAGACAAGTTCAAAGTTTGTGTCTCAGTCGTAGCTATTATGCTTACTACTTTGGTTAAATCATGGTTGAGTTAAGATAGCTTTGCATTACCTTCCTCTAGCGTAGATAGAATTCTTTCCAAGTATTTATTTATGTTAAGTTGTGACTGAAACTAGTTCTTAGTGCATATATTGTGCTACTCCATTCAAAGTATACGTTCCTTGGTTTGACAAGTAAATGAACATCTATAAAGAGATATTAGTCACCTACTGGAATCTCCAATTCCCAAGATAGGTTTTACTAGGATTTTCATATCCTTTTGTGGGCCCGACCATTAACCATAGATTAAATAATATTTGTTCTTCCAAAAAAAATAGTCTTCTCTCAACAACAACCTATCAAAATTTGGAACAATCAATAGTGTGTTAACAAATATCAAGCAATATAGCTTGCAACAACCTACGAACCACAAGTGAAATAATATTCAAAAGAGTTATCCTCGTATGCACATCTATGTGCTTCCTTTGCATAGATAGATATATGTACATATGGCACATACATTGTGCATCACTCTGATTATTAGTGACATTTCCAACACTTTTGTATTGCTCTTGGAGTCATTGGCCCATGAAAAAAATGGAAAATATGTTGCTACCAACTTCAAAAAATCCTTTACAGTAGGTGGTTGGACTTGCACCTTCACAAAAGTTTGTCCTCTTTGCATCAACATTTACTATTGTATGGTGTCTATGTAGTGGTAATGGTTGTGACAATATCTGGTATTCAAAAATGTGAGCAAAGATAGAGAAAGTGTTTGAAAATTTCAATAAGGCATTGTTGGGTGTTCTTCTCAGACTTTAGCTCCTTCGACAGCTGTGAGCCAAGATTGCGAGCTTCTTTGATGGTTGAAGTCTGTATGCCCTTTCCAATAGATGTATCATTGTGTGTCTATATCTATAAGTTCTCATTCATCTATCTATCTATATTTTCCACATGCAATGCCATGAATGTACATTTCTACATTTACTTGTTTAGTATGTATATTTCCAAACAAAAAGTCCCTCTATATGCATCCAATCAATGATGTTGGATTGTATTTGTTGGAATATTTGTTAAGCATTCCTTTTAGGTTCTTATTTGTTAGAGGCTCACAAAAGGAGTTGTTTCTTGTGTGATGAGATATATTGCTTCCACCATAGATAGAAGTGATGTAAAATCTATGTTCTTGCTCGGGGGTTTGGTGAGAGCCCATGGGACTTCATGACCCAATATGGTAGGGTGGAGAGCATGCCTTCTTTTGTTGTTTTTCATTTCAAATTTGTTATTCACTGTTCATTATTTCTCAAAGGCTCAGAAAAGGAATTGTTGCAATCATAGGATGTCTAGCATGTGTGATTAGAAGGATTGCTTCCACCATTAATAAAAGTGATGGACAATCTATATTCTTGCTTGGAGGTTTGGTGAGAGCCCATGGGGCTTCATGACCCAATATGGTAGGGTGGAGAGAAAGCCCTTTTTTGTTGTTTTCCATTTCATATGTATATCTATTTGTATATATAAATGTTCACTCATAATATTGTGTTATGAATATGGTAGGGTGGACAGTACATCTTCTTTTCTTTTGGTTCGGTGTTTGCAAGCATGTTTTGTCTTCATTGTAATATATGTATATGTATATGTATATGTATATGTATATGTATATGTGTATGTATATATGCATGTGTAATGGAAAACGTGAAGCTTTTATGGATGGACATTGGAACAAATGAGGGTATGGTGCACACCCATGGGAGCAGTGGCGTTACACTCTTCTTTAAAGTGTAAATTGTACTTTCCATTCATTACGCTCTCCATTGAAAACATTTCATATGTATAGCTACATTTGCAAATACATTTACATATGAACATGCTTTGGTTGTTGTCAATGGATCACTATTGCAGAAAGTATTTGTGAATGTACAGGTTTGTAATTTCCAATTTTTTTAACTTTTCTACAATGTTTAATATTTTACGGCTAGCAAATCACTAGATATGCATCTGATGTATATTGTTGATTGTGATGTCTTAGTAATAATTGTACAGTGGAGAGTGATAATTTCTTTGTTCTGTTTCATTTTGCATTGCCTAACTATTGATTGATTGCATTGTTGCTTTCTTAGCTAGCGTAGACATCCTCTTATATTTCCAAGCAGCAAAACCCATAAATTGTTGGAAATTGTTGTCTTTGTTCTACTATATGTATATGTATATTTATATGCATGTATGCATACATGTCCAATGAAAAATGTGAAGTTATTTTGGATGGAGAGTTTCATGAAGGAAGGGACGATGCACAATGATAGGCAACAACAACAGTATAGTCTTCCTTAAAGAGTGCATCATACTTTCCATTCATGACACTCTGCATTGAACACAAATTGCATATGCATATATACATTTGTATACATGTTTCCATATATGTTTATCTTGGTTACTGTCAATAAGTGACTATAGCGAAAAGTTTTTTTCTGCATGCAATTTTTTTATTTTCTAAATTTTCCCTCCCTTGCACCATGGTTTTGCATCTGCAGGTAGGAAATTCTCATATATTCATGTAATGCATAATGTCAATACTCATGCCTTGGGTATTATTAAGGTTGTAGGCTTAAAAAGTAACTGTTAGAATGGAAGGTGCTATATTTGCAATAATGAGTAGCATTCATTTCATGTTTGATCGCATGGTAGAAATTTGTGGAGATACTTGACCTAATACCATTGACAAGACTTCTTTTTTAGAAGAGTATTTAAGTATTAAACTATGTATCATAATATAATTCACAAATTACTAGTATATGCGACATGGCTTAACAATAATAATGCTCTCCTAAAAATAAGTCTTTTCAATGCATGGTGTTACCATTAATTCCTATCCATACGAAAATTTAGTAATGCAATCGATGCATTTCCTTTTGACTTAGCCACTTGCCCAATGAGATTGATTGCTTGCATTCTTGTTTTTTTATTTGGAGTTTGAAAGCACTTTTAATAAATACAATGCATATGAATACATACAATTATGTATACATATTGGTGCTATTTTTCCTTTGGCTACTTTGTTGCATATTCAATTGGGTTGACCGCTATAGTTATGCCATTTCCCTTTAACTTGGTGTTTGCAACCATTTTATTGTGTTAATATTATTACTGTAGGAATCACAACCTTCTTCAAGTTTCAATGCCACATCGAGTGTGGATTGTAGAAAGGCAGCAAAGCACGAAAGAAACTAGCTTTATTATGCACACCACAAAGACTGAATTTGCATAGGTCGACGAGCCAAGTACTTGCAAAAGAGATGTGCTATAGACCCAACTGGATTTTTGACCCATGCCCAGCTAGGAACACCGCCATTGCAAGCAAGCTCGCCAATAACATTTTCTCACTATTTGTCCCCCTCAACTTCCACCCCTTCACCATTGAACCAAACCCATCGCTACGAATCTACTTCTGCAATACCTAGTTGTACACTGTCGTAAACCCTTGTTGGGCATGCCTTGCCAACCACATCTTCAGTAGCCCAACCCTTAGGCAACATGTTTGGTGAATATTTCTGCATAGCAATGCAATCCTTCCATTAGTGCATTGATGATTTGTCTGAATTAAAAATTTGTTCTATTTGCAATGAGAGCTATGTTGGCATGAGATTATGAGGATCTAGTGTTGGTGTTGCCTGTTTGCATTGTTCTTCTAAAAAAGGTGTCCATATATATAGCCTAGCAAGCAAAATGGATCTCATTTGAAGAAATGCTTTTAGCCAGAGTTACTCCCATTTTACAAGTAACCCATGCTAGAGGAGGCCAATATAAATATAGTGGCCATACTATAAGCTTCCCACAACACATCATCAACATTACAACTTTGTTGCTGCGTCGGTTGCATGATCTTGAAGTTGTCATTGTGTGAAGAATTGGCATGTAGGGGACAAACTATGATTGCTATGTTCACAAACATAATATCATGGCTACATTAATTTATAAAATTGAGAATGACTCATACTATAGTGATGTTGCAATAGATTGTGATGCTTTAAATTTGTTGCCTTCTACAAGTACTGACATCTTTGATCTCTTGCACATAATGGAAGAACTGAGGCATGACCCAAATGAACCAATGTCAACTGTAGAAAGTGTTGTTGATGAGGAAGAAAACCTTCAAGACTCGTCATCATTTATTCTGTTGATGCCCAACCCTCCTCAAGAATTGCTGGCAATTAGAGATGCCTTACAAATTAAAGACACTACTTAAAATACCTTGCCTTGGCTTGAAATAAATTCTAGCCCTATCAATGAATATAATACTGTAAAAGGGTTATTAAGTATGGCTTTTCCAATGTTGTTCCCCACTGGCATGGCAATTCCGCTACAATCAAGAACAATACAGATTCACTTACATGAATATGCCTTGCACTTGATGAGATACTATGATAATAGATTTGGGAGGCATGTCAGATTTAGCTATTACATTTATAATTTGATAATGAGACATTGAAGCCAACAATCAACATCAATTTTTATGAAAACAAACTTGGAGGAAAGAATCCCAAAGTCGGTTCTTGCTTTGCAGCAATTGTTGCAGGATGCACTAGATACCCAGATAGTGAACCGACTTGTTTTCTTTGGTGCATCCTTGTGAAGAACCCGCTCATATTAGGCCAAGAGCTGAAAATACCTTGCAACAATGATCCACTAGCTTGGTACACCAACTCTTTTCTTCACTTTGAGCTTCACAAATACAAAATGGCTTGATATTCATAGGGTGATTGAACCTCATACCCAATTTGATTTTCCATACTCTCAAAGACACTTCATAGAGAACATTGTGTAGAACCCGCACATAACAACCTTGTACATGCACCTACAATTCACTATTTTCTGTGAAGAGGTTATTGAGAGACTTTTCCACACAAAGGACTATTGGTATAGGTATGAGTGGAAACATCATGGGTCAACACATGTACATGGTTTCTTGTGGCTCCCAAATGCCCAAAACATGGACATGCTTGATTGGTCCAACCCACATGAGCTTCAACAAGCAAAAAAAATCTTTGATCGCTATGTTTTAGCATGGAACCCTCATGCCCCAAAGCAGCTAATATCAAGGATCCACCACTCAGCCTTGGATGAACCATGCCTGCTTAATACTACACAAATTTCTTCTATGGATCGAATGGTGGACTATGAATAGTTGTTAAACACAATTCAAAGGCATACAAACTACACTCAATACACTTGCCTAAGGAAAAATGTCCAACAAGTACAAAGTTGCTACAAAGCTCCATGGAATACACAACCATCTTCGACATTGAATTAAAAAAATCGTACAAACCAACAAGAAATGATGAGCATGTTAATATCCACAACCCTTAGATTCTTGCAATCTGGCGAGAAAATGTTGATTGCTAGCCAATATTGTCTAGAAAAATTATTCTAAACTACATTTCCAAATATGGATCAAAGTCTAAGAAAAAATATGAAAGCTACATTGATATCTTGCAAAAGCTTGCAAATACAAATTCATCTGGGGATAAAGCGTTGCTTGCATACCAAAAATTCATGATGAATTTGGTTGTTGATCATGACATTGGTGCACAAGAAACATGCCATATGCTGCAAAATTTTCCCCTTGTTATCTCAAGTCGGCATTTATTGTCTTTGAACGTTAGCAGGAAGATGTTCCATTAGTTGAAAATAGTTGACAATGGTGATGAGCTTGCTAGTGCTTATATTAATTCCTACATGCAAAGACCACCTGAAATGGAGGCAATATCCCTTACTCATTCTACACAACTCTATACATATCAAAAAAATTGCAAAGGTCTAGCCCGATGTGCTCAGGCACAACCTACAATCATCATTGTTTACTCACTTTTCAATACCATCCCCCCAGAACAAAGTGATGCCTATGAAACATTTTTTTGGTCAGAATTATTACTATACAAACCTTTTCAAAATGTTGAGGCTGACATAGGGCTTACAAGAGAAAGCATAACACAAAATTGGAGGCTACTTTATGTTGTTGGCTATGTCGCTTGGCATGTGAATAGACTTACTTAGCCCCCCGCCAATGGGGAGGGTAGTGATAGTGACACTGATGATGCACAGTCTTTGCCACATACAAATCAATATGAATGGGAGTTGCTCTCTTGAATTGGTGCCAC
>VDFB02000003.1:500232245-500287300 GCA_007258455.2 Sequoia sempervirens | reverse complement strand
TTATTTCTTCTCTAATTCTAATTCATTCTGATGATGGATCATAGAATATGATTCACAACATTAATATAAAAATTATCACTCTTAAATTGTAGAAATATATTTAATGTTGTTAACAGAGGAATAATGTAATTTATAGGAGGATGTGAAATTGATGAAGGACATGGGCATGGATGCATATAGCTTTTCTATTTCCTGGTCATAAATATTGCCATGTGAGTCACTTTTGTTTTTCTTGGTCACTAAATAGAGCTAATATTCATTGATCCCTTTCTTAAAATGATTTTATTTTGGATGACAGATGGCTCGGTCAAAGGGGGAATCAACAAAGTTGGGGTGGCCTATTACAACAATTTAATCAACGAACTCCTGAAACATGGTAATATTTATATTCTTTGTGGATGTAGAAATTGGTGTGAAGATGTTGAAGTTGTAAGCCTAACTCACTCACCCTTAATTGCAGATATCACACCTTTCATAACATTGTTTCATTGGGGCCTTCCACAAGCATTGGAGGATCAATATGGAGGATTTCTCAGCCAACATATTGTGTATGAAACCCTTCCAAATCATTAAACTTTGGCTGAATCGATGCCCAAATCATAGATATTTGATGTATTTGCTTACTCATCATTGTATTTGCATAAAAGAAACATTGTTCCTAACAATGCAAGAAGGATTTTGTCACTAACAGTGAAGTGTGCTTTCAAGAGTTTGGATATTCAGTGAAACACTTGCCGAAATTTTTTGCTCCTGAAGCCTCCTGCCCTCATGTCAGCCCCCTTGTTTCACCTACCCATCAGGAGCCTCCAACAATAGTGTTTTTGGGATCTCCATTCCTGCAGCTCCTGACAGCTCCAAAAGTAAATATGGTAGCTATTTTTGAATTCCCAATTACTGCTGGTAGGTAATTTCAAATTTGAGAGGGAATGTTGAAGAGACAAAAGGAATTGAAGGCAGTTAGTTCTTCCAAAATTTGGGTAGTCTCAGTTTCTTGCAGCAGCAATCTGAGAAGAGAATGTTTTTGTTGTCTATGTGCTTCAGAGAAGCCTGTAAACAACAATAGTTGTATTTTGTTTGTTTTTTGATTGACCAGTGATTGCTCCTAAAGAGCTCTGCATAGCTCCTGGCAGTGAGCTCCTAACAAATCCTAAAGTTTGTCTGTCTGGTTGAGTAGCTCATGAAGCTCCCAAAATTTTGTAGTTCGTAGCTTAGAGTTTAGTTTTTTATTTTTATGTTTTTCCCTTTTATGTATTGTCATTTCCAGTTTAATGAATAGAAAAGAAAGTTGCATGTCTCCTTGTGCTTCTACATTTTGATTTGGGTATTTCTAGTTTGGCTGGAAAACAAAGCAACAGCTCTATGCTTTCATTTTTGTTTTAAATTCCTGACATGGTATCAAAGCCATAGGTCCCATTTCCTTGTGAGTTAGGGCATTTGTTTTCTGGGTATTGATTTTTTTTTTGTGTAGGAAACATGGCTAGTGATGAAGGGAAGAGTTGGCAGTAGCCACTATCCTTTAATGGACATAACTATGATGTTTGGGAATAGAAGATGAATACCATAATGGTCACCAATTATTTGTGGGAGTTTGTGGTCAGTGGGTTCAATGATGTGACTGACCCAGCAGCATATGTTGTGCTCACAAACAACCAGAAGACCTAGTTGAAGGAGTTGAGGAGGAAAGATGCTCAAGCATTGAGTTTAATAGAAGTAGCCTTGACATAGGCCATTTTTCCCAGAATAGCAGCAACTAACTATAGCAAAGGAAGTTTGGGAAATCCTCTAAACCAACTACAAAGGGATTGACAAGGTTAGATTGGTGAAGCTTCAGATGCTTGGAAGAGAGTTTGAGACTCTTGAGATGAAGGTTAGTGAGTCCATCTCAATTTTTCACACAAGACTCTCATATTTGATAAACCAGTTGAGAGTGAATGCTGAAGTCATGGATGATCAGAGGATTGTGGACAAAATCCTTAGGAGCTTACCCATGAAATTTGATGCAGTGGTGATTGGCATTGAAGAGGAAAAGGATCTCACAATGTTGTCCATTGATGAGCTGATGGGTTCTCTGCAAACTCATGAGCAATGTATAAATAGGTCTACTACTTCTTCCCAATAGCAAGCTTTTAAAGCTCACTCAAATGCAAGAGGAAGGGGGAGAAGAAACAATGGTGAAAGGAGCTCAAGAGGCAGAGGTCGTGGAAACTCCAGACAAGGAAATGCTAGAGGAGATAGCTCAGCATGAGCAAGCAACCAAGAGAGAGTGAATAGCTCTCAGACCAACTCCCAACAAGGCAAGAAGAACAATAGTTCAAACCAGTAGAATGACAAGAAAAATGTTGAATGCTACTACTGTCATAAATTTGGCCATTATGTAAGTGAATGCTGGAAAAAGCAGCGTGATTAGTCAAAACAAAGTGCAAATGTGGCTGAAGGAAATTGATCAACAGCCTTCATCATGTGCAACATTGGTGAAGAAGGCAGCCCCGAAGTCTGGTATTTGGACATCGGTTGCAGCAACCACATGAGTGGTAATGAAATCTTGTTTTCTTTCATTGACAAGAATGTGAAGTTAAAAATAAGAATGGGGAACAATGGATTAGTTCCAGTTGTGGGAAGAGGATCTAGTATGATCCACACCAAGCAAGGTGAGAAGAAGGAGATACAAAATGTATTTCTTTCTCTTGGGTTAAAGAATAACCTCATGAGCGTTGGACAGTTGATCCAAAAAGGATATAAAGTGTTGATGGAGAAGGGTCAATGCATTATTTATGACAAGAATGAGAATATGAAGGTGTTTGCAGCAGTTCAAATGACAAAGAACTGGATGTTTCCTTTGAAGATTGAGATGTGTTTCTCATCTTAGTCCATAGCTGTACCTTTCATGAATGGAAAATGTATAGTAGTACAACATGTAGCACTCAAGAACACCATTCAAGACCCCTCCAAGCTATGGCATTTTAGGTATGGATATTTACGCTATGTTGGTTTAATTCTTTTGTCCAAAAAAAAAATGATTGATGGTTTTCCAACAATAGTAGAGCCTAATGTTAAGTGTGAGGCTTGCATTTTGGGCAAGCAACATAGGCAGCCCTTTAAATCAGACAACTCTACAAGGGAAAGAGCACCATTGGAGTTGGTGCACATAGATTTGGTAGGCCCTTTGCAAATCATATCTATTGGTAAAAGTAGATTTTTTATGACCTTCATTGATGATTACAGCCGTAAGACATGGGTCTATTTTTTGTAACATAAATTTGAAGATTTTAATAACTTTTTTGTGTTTAAGGCCTAGGATGAAAAGGAGAGTGGATATTGCATCAAGGTACTAGGGTCAAATCAAGGAGGACATTATACCTCCAATTAGTTTGTAAATTTTTGCAAGAAAAATGGCATCAAGAAGGACCTAACAGCCAGTTATACTCCGCAGCAAAATGGAGTGGCTGAGAGAAAAAATAGGACCATCGTGGAGATGGCAAGGAGCATGATGAAAGCAAAGGGACTCCCGATTGAATATTGGGGAGTGGCTATAGCAACAACTATTTATTTGAAAAATAGAAGTCGAACAAAGGCGGTCCGTGACAAAATCCCTCAAAAGGCATGGACAAAACGCAAGTAGACAATTGAGCACTTAAGAGTGTTCGAGTGTGTAGCATATGTTCGCGTGCCTAAAGAAAAGAGGTAGAAATTGGATGACAAGGGTGAAAACTGTATTTTCACAGGCTACAATGAGGAGTCCAAAGCCTACAGGTTATATAATCTAGTCACCAAGAAAATTGTCATTAGTAGACACGTGAAGTTCTTTTGAAGATGAGTCATGGGATGGAGTGATAGTTTCTGACAGCTCAAAACTGTTATCGACAACCCCTAAAGAAGAAGGAACAAAACATGAAGTTCAACAAGATGAGCCTGTAGTTGCTCCTGAAAGTGTCGGATGAGCTCCTGAAAGCTCTCAACGGCTCTTGATAGCTCCTGAAGTAGGTAGACAGTTAGGAAGATAGTTATAGACAGCCAAAAGATTGGCACCTGAAATCACCGATTAAGCTCCTAAAAGCTCTCGACAGCTCCTGAAAGCTTATGAAGTGAGTAGATAGAAAGACAAGCAGCTAGAGACAGCCAAAAGATTGGCTCCTAAAAGCTCTGGAAGAGCTCTCGAGAGCTCCCGAGAGCTCCTAAACCAGCCTGTTCAGCAGAGCAACAACAATAGTGAAAGTTCAGACCCCACTCTCACCTCCCTAATGCCAAAGAAGACCAAAATTCTAAGGGAGATCTACCAAAATGAAAAGTATGATGAAAAATTTGATGAGAGTGTGAATTTTGCATTATTTTCTCATAGTGATCCGATTTATTTTGAGGATGCTATGAAAGAGGAGAAATGGTGTGAGGCCATGGATGAGGAGATAGATGCAACAGAGAGGAACAACACATGGGATTTAAGTATTTTTCCTCCTAACAAGTAATTTATTGGGGTAAAATGGGTCTACAAGACCAAGTGTAATGCTGAAGGAAGAATAGAGAGGCATAAGGAAAGATTAGTTGTCAAGGGGTACAAACAATAGTTTGGGAGAGATTATAATGAGAAATTTTCCTCCATTGCAAGGATGGAGACCATGCAAGTAGTCATATCAATTGCAGCCCAACACAAATGGAAGGCATTTCAAATGGACGTGAAGTCTGTCTTCCTAAATGGAGTGTTGAAAGAGGAAGCTTATGTGGAGCAGCCATTCGGATATGAAGTTCTTGGTCAATAACACAAGGTGTATAGGCTGAAGAAATCTCTTTATGGGCTAAAGCTCCATGGGCATGGTACAACAGGATTGACTCATATTTGATGAGCAATGGCTATAGCAAAAACGATGGTGAGCCCACTCTTTATATCAAGGTAACAAATGTTAAGGTTTTGATTGTTGTCTTGTATGTTGATGATCTAGTTTTTACTGCCAGGGATGATGATTTCCTCATTAATGATTTTAAAGAGGCCATGAAAAGAGAGTTTGAGATGACAAACTTAGGTCTCTTGAGATATTTTCTAGGCATAGAAGTAAAACAAATGCATGATGGTATATTTATCTCTCAAGAAAAATATGCAAATGAGATCTTGAAGAGATTTAGGATGTTTGAAAGAAAGTCTTCCCCAACACCAACAACCATAGGTCTAAAGTTGAGCAAGGAAGATTACAGTAGCAATGTGGATCTGACCATGTTTAAAAGTTTGGTTGGAAGTTTAATGTATTTAACAACAACTAGGCCTAACATAATGCATAGTGTGAGTCTTATTTCCAAATTTATGGAGACTCCAAGGGACACCCATTGGCAAGCGAGTAAAAGAATCCTGAGGTATTTGAATGGCACCAAAGGATATGGCATTGTGTACATAGCAGCAAATGAGTTTGGGCTAGTTGGATACATGAACAATGATTGGGTAGGAAGTTTGGATGATAGGAGGAGCACATTGGGCTATGTGTTTCATTTGGGATCGAGAGTCATTTCATGGGCTTCCAAGAAATAACCCATAGTTTCCCTATCAATAGCAAAGGCTGAGTATACAACAACAAAGGCAACAACATGTCAAGCTATTTGGCTGAGAAAAATCTTGGTAGATTTCAGATAAGAACAAGAGGATGGAACAACAATCTTTTGTGACAATGTTTCATCAATAGCTTTAACAAAAAAATCTTTTGTTTCATGGAAGAAGAAAGCACATTGAAATTAGGTATCATTTTATCAGAGAGTTAGTTGAGAATGGTGAAATCAAAATTGCATTTTGCAGGTCTAAGCAGGAGCTAGCAGACATATTAACCAAGCCTTTGAGCAAGGACAGTTTCGAGCACCGAAGGACCAGTTTGGGCATTGTTGATTTGGATCAGGATTGATCTTGTTTCGTCGTCTCAGGACCAAGGGGGAGTGTTGGAATTTTTTTCTCTTGAAGCCTCTTGCCCTCACGCCAGCCCCCTATTTCACCTACCTATTAGGAGCCTCCAATAGCAGTGTTTTTGGGATCTCCATCCCTGCAACTCCTGACAGCTCCAAAAGTAAATATGGTATATATTTTTGAATTCCCAATTAATGCTGGTAGATAATTTTGAATTTGAGAGGGAATGCTGAAGAGACAAAAGGAATTGAAGGTAGTTAGTTCTGCCAAAAGTTGGGTAGTCTCAGTTTCTTGCAGCAACAGTCTAAGAAGAGAATGTTTTTGTTCTTTGTGTGATTCAGAGAAGCATGTAAACAACAATAGCTTTATTTTGTTTGTTTTGTGATTGAGTAGTGATTGATCCTAAAAGAGCTCTATGTAGCTCCTGGCAGTGAGCTCCTAGTGCCTCAGCTCCTGAAGTTTGTCTATTTGGTTGAGCAGCTCATGAAGCTCCCAAAAGTTTGTAGTTTGTAGCTTAGAGTTTAGTTTCTGAGTTTTATGTTTTTCCCTTTTATGTATTGTCATTTATAGTTTAATGAATAGAAAAGAAAGTTGCATGTCTCCTTATGCTTCCAGATTTTGATTTGGGTATTTCCAGTTTGACTGGAAAACAGAACAACGGCTCTAAGCTTTCATTTTTGTTTTAAATTCTTGACAACACTGGATAACTTTAAACAAACCTTATTCCTACACAATTGTAGAATATGATATGGGCTTTGGACCACCAGTTCATCATTCGGCAACATAACCATATATTTTAGCCCAAAATCTCCTCCTTTCTCATGCAACTATTGTGAATCTATACAAGAGAAAATATCGGGTGATCCACCAATGCTTTTTTGTTTCATTTTTCTGTGTAGGCAGTGAAAAAGGGGTCGATTGGTATTACATTAGTGAGCATATGGACTCTACCCTATTCAAATTCACCCTCTAACCGTAAAGCAACCCAGAGGGCCATAAAATTTATGTTTGGCTGTTAAGCAAGCATTTTTTAAAGACAGACTACTAATGGGAAGTCATATGAAACTAATTAGCAGTACAAATTTATAGGTTTATGGATCCAATTGCAAAAGGGGAATACTCCTCCACAATGAGAAATCTTGTTGGTGGGCGTCTACCCAAATTTATTGCCCTTAAATCTGCTATGGTGAATGGTTCCTTTGATTTTATGGGCTTAAATTACTACACAAGTATGTATGTTGTTGATGCTTCTATGCCATGAATTCGATTACTACAAGCTATTTAATACAGAATTCTCATGTAAATTTAACCGATAAAATTTCTCAAGTTTTCCTTTTTAAGTGTAACAATATATGCACTAGTTTAGTCCTCCAGTAATTTAGATAATTTGGACGTTATATCTCACATCCATTGCCATCAAAAAAAATTTAGTGGAGAGGAATGGTGTGCTGATTGGACCGGTGGTAAGACTCAATATTTTGCAGAACTCCCTAATTAATATGTTCTTTTGAAGTATTTGGTTTCCAACGTTAATTTTCAATACGATGGAATAGGCACGATCAAGTTGGCCTCATGTATATCCCCCTAGAATAAGGGAACTTTTGAAGTACATAAAACATAAATATAATAATCCGCTAATTTACATAATAGAAAACGGTAAATGTCCTTGCCACATGAAGTTATTTTAAACTATAATAACAAAATTAGTAATAATATTTAAAAAAAAATTAATGTGGTTTTTTTTGGAAGTTGCGAGTTAACAGTTGTTTGTATAGAGGTTTTGATGAAATCAGCAATGATGCTTTTGTTGTAGGATTGAAGGGAGATAAAAAAAACAATATAAACAAACATAACAGATGGAAGCACAATGAGAAGATTGAGCATAACAAAGAATTATGTAAACATCATATTGTTGTTGCAATCTTATATTCATTCATGGATCATGATTACATAGGAAGATAAATAACTCTACAAAGTTCTAATATCTGTGATCAGATTACTATCTGATAATTAGCCGATAAATAACTCTACAAAGTTCTAATATCTGTGATCAGATTACTATCTGATAATTAGCCGATAGGCTATTATGGGTGGGGAATCCCATCAGATTCGTCTAATGTCTGATGCCTGAATTTTTTTTAAAGTTTTCCAGCAATGGTTTTAGGTGATTGACGATGGGAGTGAGGCCCCTTATACTATGCACGGTAATAGGAATGGGGTATGTACGACAGGAATGTTCAAAGGGCATGGCTTCTTTTAGAGGTATGTCTTTTGTTTCCAGTTTTCCATGAGTTCTTTTAAGCGCTATCAATTGGTGTTACAAGGGTTTGAGTCTAAGTCATTTGCTATCTTAAGGTTTGGTTTTTTCTTGAAGAGCACGATTTTGGGGTTATTTTGAGGATTTTTTGTTTGTTTTGAGGCTTTTTTGAGGATTTTCTGGTTTTGTTTGTTATGTTTGTGAGAGATTGCGTTCTTTGTTCTTTTTGCCCTCTTCTAATGCAGTTTGGTTGAAAAAGAAAGCCCAACTCTCCTGATGTTGTGCCTCTGTGAAGGAGAGGCCATGGCCGTCAACATGTCGGTGGGCATCCACCATCTCTTCTCCTCCTTTTCTTCGTAGGACTCCTTCACTGCATTCTTGAAAGAGATTCCGCCACAAAGCGTGGTTGTGCTCGATGGAGAAATGTGCCCCTCTTCGTCCTCATTCGTCCATCAGTTTGTGGAAGCACTTCAGTTATACTCATTTCTCTTCGACTCACTGGACGCTATCAACAACACAAACACAGATGCCTGTTCTCATCAAAAATTTGGAAATTCGCGATGGAAGCAAGTGAACAAACCAATCAATGTTTGTGTGCATGGGCAACTATTAATCTTTTTGACATTTACACAGAAAATATGGAAATTAAAGGTGCAGTAGTGAGTGTAATATTTTCACTGGTAGCACATTGGGATTTCACCCTCACACATCAATTCTATGCAATAAAAAAAGTTTTTTCACACCAATCCAAGTCCTAAGTTGCTTTCTTCAGAGCACTCTACAGGAGTAAATATCGAGTTGTTGTATGGCAGTCATTCATATCTTGGCATTAAATGGTGGAGGGTGAGGATATCTCGCCAGAGTACATGCCTTAGAAACATGTAATGCAATTAATATGGTGACTAAACTATCCATTCAATCTGCCTCCAATGCGTGAGAGATCTTGGTTATTAGCCTAAGAAAATTTTCCTTAATACGTCTCCTGCGGTGAAGCTATTCACAATTTAATGCTCTGTAGAAGTTTTGCAACAACCATGGTACCAGTTATGCTATTAAATGCACATCAATAAGGGAAGTTTCAATGCTAAGCCTCCCTTATCTAAGAAATCCTAAACTTAAGCTTGGCAGGAGACATATAAAATAGAAGAAATTTAATTATCTAAAAGTTACAGTGCTATCACGATGTGATGGCAACTGATCAAAACACTATTTTCTTGGGCGATGAAATGGGGTAGCGTGAGGATCACTAAAGATCATAATTTTTATGGCGATTCATTAAGTCCCTTAATGGTTGTAAGATATGTTCTTTGCATTGAATCTATAGTCAGGCTAAAATTTTATTCAAATTATTTCCTTCTAGAAAGTGATAAATGTCTAATATCATAGGACCATTGAGAGTAATTATCTTCTTGTTCGCCACAACATCAACAGCTTTCACTTCTAATCTAACAGATAGAAATACAAAGCCAGTCAAACATGGCTACTAAATAAATAGAAGCTATAGTCTCGAACATCTATAAGTTAAATGCTATACAATGAATGTCATAGTGTGTAGATATATATCATCTCTCTTAAGAATAAACGTCAATAGATCCCACATTGATTTTAATGGTGATGATAGTAAATGTTATTCTATCACTATTACATGCCTATACCATCATCCTATTATTATTATATAGCACGAGTTTCCCTAAAACGTAATGTTTTATAAAGAACTTGATTCAAAAGGGGTATGGTTTAAAAGTCCCCATGTTTCCCCTAAGGAAATCCATCTCAACATAAATCACTTAATTTAATGTTCTTTTAAACATTTAAATAATCCTACTCCCCCTTGAAAAGAGGAAAGGTATATTGACTTTTACATTAAAAGAGATAAAAAGGGGTTGTAATAAGTTTCAATAATACTACTCCTTAAGGAAAAGTGAGGGGAATATATTCCCACACTCTTAAGGAAAATGAACCTAATAGTTTTCAATAAGAATATATGTAAAGAAAGTGATTATTAGCTATTATCCCAAGTTATAATGGATTTATTTTAATTGTGATGATAATTTTTTATAAACATTTTTAATATTAATGTATTTAAGTTTCTCTATTAATTTTTATTGTACAAATAATTGTCATAATATTTGTAAACAAAATAAGTTATATTAGATATAATTTAATTGTTATTATGAAAATAATGTGCGTAAATAATTGAATAAATCATAATTATTCTTAGAAATTTTTTAAGTAGAACAAAACAAATTAAATTAGAGTGAAATACATCTATACCTATAATTAAAATAGCTTTGTATTTAAGTTTTTTAACTAAATTTGATTATCATTGAAATTGTCATAATAGTAGAAAACAATATATTATATCATAGTCAAATATGAATACATGCTCAAAGTTGATTTTTTCTAAAGCACACAAGCAAGTAGTTCATGTTAGTGCTTATTTTTCATATTCTTCTAGCTTAAAAACCTTGTTTGTGTTTATTTTTTGGTTTCATTGGTGTTTATTTATCACCTATGTAGGGACCACACTAGCATCCACTTTAGCTTCAATGTATGGTGAAGGCTCTCAGGGGGCTTATGAAAAGATACGTAGTTATTTTATATTAATTGTGCCATGCTTCGCTTATACTACATTTGTGACAAAATTAAGCATAAAGCATGCATATCAATCAAAGGCATCAACATCATCAACGACTTTGGCATATTCAACTTCTTATGGTAATTTTGTTCATACATTGGCAAAAATATTTTCTTATAATAGTAGTTCTATAAATTGAATACATAGAAACCATTATACAATTCAAAAAAAAATCACCACATCTAACCATTCCATTGCTTTTGTTCTATAGGGCTTGAAGAAAAATGGTATATACCATAGAACCTTATTGCAAACCACCAACAATTGTATTATACATAACCAATCTCTTGAGTTTACAATTTCAATGTGTCATAAAATAGTTTTTGTATTATTAATATATTTTACCACAACGTACACTTTCTGATTATGTTACATTCGGTCACAAGGTATATCATTAACCAACAACAACTTAACTTGGTCCAATCGACCTTCTAAGTTACAAGCCTTCTTTCATTGTACAAAATATATTATGTTGTAAAACCTTTTTTGCATAGCATACTGAGTAAAATTAAGTTTCGTTTATTTATATTCAAATCTTCTCACATCCCATCACCAATTAAATTTTCCTACAATTTGTTAGTCTTACGAAAAGCTATTTACATTTTCTTGCAATTTCCCCCCCTTGCCCTTCAATATATTTCCAGAGTATATTGTGCTATCAGCATAACCATTGCACCTCATTGGGGTGCAAGCACTAGTCTTTTCAACTCTAGGAAATTGTATTTATAGTTGTAGAAAGGTGGTTCACTCCTATAGTTAGTGCTCAAGGAAGTGAATATGAGATAAGGATAAGAACAAAATATCCTACGTGGGAGATGACATCTGTAGTAGGTGGAGATAAGGTCAAGTCTGATTTTGTTCAAATTAGATTGCAGAAGGCACTAGAGAAATCATATTTTTGTCGGTGGTCAAACCTTATCGTTGGAGAAATTACTTCCAACACTCCCCTTTAATTTTGAACACATATTCTTCAGCATTCACAATACTCAAATTTCTTTGTCTTTGAAAATTTCTCCTTTTGAAAGTTCTTTTGTCAACTTTTTTGTCAACTGATCTTCTGATTTGCAAAACTCCAATTCAATTTCTTCATTTTTGGAAAGTACTCTTCCTCATGCTACTGCATTCTTTTGCAAGAACTTGATTCTATCACATCATCGATGATGACGATTGAATTTCCACCTTCATCTTCAACTGATCTTTAGATCACTTAAAATTAGATGTACATTTCCTGCAAACTCACTATCTTTAATTTTCCATTTTTCTTAATGTCTTGCAACACAATATTAGTCACATTTCTCAAACCTTTAAATATTTCTTCATTCCTTGGATCCATGTTTAGAACATGATCCTACTCTTTGAACTATGAATCTAACTCAGGTCCCCCATATGCTATGAAACATCCACTTTGCTCCTCAAGAACTACTAAGTCTCTTCATGTGCAATATTTCATCCACTTGCACTCCACTCTCTTCCTCGATTTCCTTTTCAAAAGCTACAGCTATAAACAACATAAAAATACTCCTTTGACTATTCTTTCGACATTCCTCTAAAATATTGTGGAAAACTTCAACTCTTGCTTGACCTCATGGCGAGGTCTTTGTTATCTTCAACTTCTAATCTGGTCTCCACCACTTTTCATTTGCAGACTTCTTTCAACTACTAGGGCAATGGATTGCATTGTCCTCTTCAATTTGGGCATGACTTTCCTTTGGGTGACTTCCACCTATCAGCTTAGGAATCTCTTTCCTCCTACCTAGGGCGGTTTGTACAAAACTTTGTACATAATAAATCCTTTCTTTAAAAAAAAAAATTAAAAATTATTATTGACAACTTACAAACTTTTGTTTCTGCCATCGGCAACAACACCCTTTCAAACATCTTCTCTAGCAGCTTCAACAATTTCCTGATGACTGCGACTCTTCCAAACAACTTCAACACTTTCTTGCTAGGTGCTTTCTTGTCGATGCCTTTTTGACATATTCAAACTCTCTTTGTTTGCACAAAAATCTCGCAGTTGGGACCTCAACTAGCTTTTAATAGCTTCTACTCTTTCTCTTGTTTGAATCTAGATATATCTAACTTCTTTATCTCTTTGATCTTTATTTAACTTGATCATCTTCTACTAACACTAATTAACAACTATAGCTATGTTAGAAAACTTTTGCTTTCTCTTTTCTTTTGATTGAAAACTCATAAGACAACAATGACCACCTATTCCACTTCTAATCTCCCTCAATCTTTATATTGTGGCTCTAATAGCAGTTGTAGGATCGAAGGGAGATAAAACAAATAATATAAACAAACATAACAGATGGAAGCACAATATGAAGATTGAACAGAATAAAGAATTATGTAAACATCATATTGTTGTTGCAATCTTATATCCATTCATGGATCATGATTACATAGGCAGATACAAAACTCTGCAAAGTTCTAATATCTACGATCAGATTACTATTTGATAATATTCACAACTCTAGGCAATTGTATTTATAGTTGTAGAAAGGCGGTTCACTCCTATAGTTGGTGCTCAAGGAAGTGAATATGACATAAGGATATGAACAAAATATCCTACGTGGGAGATGGCATCTAGAGTAGGTGGAGATAAGGTCAAATCTGATTGTGTTTAAATCAAATTGCAGAAGGCACTAGAGAAATCAGATTTCTATCGGTGATCAAACCTTATCATTGGAGAAATTACTTCCAACAACTTTTCCATTGTCAAAAGCTTTGAATGATACTCAACGAATTGACTATCACTCAGAACATTTATTGTTTTTGCAGCAAGCAATAAGGTAAGTCACAATAATTTTTAATATATATATATATATATTATATTTTTTTATATATAGGAATAATGGTAATGAGTCACCTTGTAGGAATGGATCGAATGTATATGGATATTTTTCCTAGTCTTTGTTAGACAATTTTGAGTGGATATATGGCTTTATAGTTAGATTTGGCATTTACTATGTAAATTATAAGAATAATTTAAATAGGTATCCCAAAGCATCAGTCTATTGGTTTTGCAAGTTCTTAAAATGAAAAAGCTTAGAAGAATAATACTTTTTTTGTCTATTCTAACTTGTTTTATTTAAAATTTTGGGATCCACACATTAGAAAAACAAATATTATGTAATTGAATGTTGATGAAAACAATCATAGATTGAAAAAAATAATGTGTATTTCAACTTACACATCTTTAGTTTATAATTGGTAAGATTTCTTTTAAATTTTTTACCTTTGTTTATTCATGTTTTTTTATGTTTAAAATACTGGGATTTATACATTGAGAAAATGAATCATGTATTCCAAATTAAACAACCAACCAAACATGAAAGTAAATGAAAAGTACATTCAAGTTGGATGTGGATATGGGCAATGGTTCATTTATGCTCCATATGATGATATGTGTATCTTCATATTTACATGCACAAAATTGTATCTTTGGTATCTAATACAAATACTAAAATGAACATAGACAATAACTACATAACATGTAACGCCCCACCGTGTTAACCCCAAAGGACAACAAACACCACGCAATTTTTTTTTTTCAATGCGAACATTGCATTACATGAAAATAAATTTTGTAATTACAAATTCATTCACGTCCTCTAGGGTACACGGAACGGTCATTACGAATCATAAAATTTTATCAAATGAATGCGAATAAACAACCAAGGTTACATAATGATGACATACAATTATTAATGATCAAAAGTGTGGAAAACAATACATCATTTTATAGCAATTCAATTCATAGTTCTAAAATACATTAGTACAGATACAACATATTAGATAATGACTACCACATAAGGTTTACAAAGGTAAAATAATACATTACGACCATCTCAGGAGTGCATTACATTACTTCAAGAGTACATTACATTACTTCAGGAGTACATTACATTATTTCAAGAGTCCATATGCATCCTGTCATGCAGAGGAAAATATACATCAAATAAAAGGATGTTACATAATTGAACATAGTACAGTAAGATCTAAGGTAGAGTCCTGGATCAACAGCATTGACACGAACTCAGACTAGGGACCCAATGGGGTGCATATCACGTTGCACCTGACTGTGTGGACCCAAAGGTCCACCCCCTATGCTAGGAGATGACAAGAAAGGATCCACATCCAAACAAGGTCAAGTAAAAAAAGGAGACTAACTCAACACTGACATAAAATATCATCAAACAAGTACAACAACGCTTCTTTAGGAAACTCTTCCAAACAATTCTAAAACAAGACTCACAACAACAAGGGTGTACCAAGCATAAAGGCCACAAAATGTATACACGTGAGAGGCATGAACCATCTCGCTCATAATCATAACCAAAGGCAAGGAAAATTAGGGAACAAGGTACACCCACGAGCTCAAAATAGAAATACGATCAATGGGAACACAAAGGTTGAATCATGGGAAATTTCAACATAAAATAGGTTCACCATCGCCTCTGGAAGCCTACAACCTATTACCCGTAACTTATCAAAGCGAAAAGACTTAAGCATTTATGGGTTCCCGACTTATCCAAAACATGTCTAAACATAAAACTACCTCAAAAGTGAAATTAAACAAGAGGAAAATATGATCAACATAGATTCACCAGTATGCATAAAGAATCAAATCCAAGAGTATTCAGGATAAATAAATAACCATCTACAAGTTCAAGATAAACTATAAATGTCCATTCACTTAGACATAGACACAATCCAATCGTACTAAAGATAATGTAGAAAATAATTAAATAATTAACTATAATTAAATGTAATTCCCCCATAAAATCTTTTAATTAAATAAGCACTATGAAACCCTATAGTAGTAAACCTTTAGATTTCTCTTAATTTAATATTTCTAACTTATACCTTTATTTACTTCAAAATAATTAACATTAAAGTGAACCATATATATATATTTGTTATATAATAAATTTAAATAAAATGCAATATAATGGTTCACTTCATATGAATTTAGTTAAAATCTAACATTTTTTTTCGTTGACTTTTAACTAAATAAATATAATTCAAATACCCATTTAGTTTTACCAAAATCTGTATTCCAACTCTACTTATCCAATACACTCTACGATACACATATACACATATAAGTATATATCATATACCCAAAACAATATATATATATATATATATATATATAATTCTATATACATATGTTAAGAAATGTATTCATCAGTAAATGCACTTTGGCAGGTGAAAGCCAAATTCCACATCCTTCGCTAGAATCCTCACTGATTGTGCCAAAATGGAAGTTTTGGAACCGGGTCTCGACAATCAGATTTTAAAGCTAAAAAGATGCTCCTAAAGATGTGCTATTTCAATGCGGAACTATTCCTAATTGACACAATGGATGCAATAATATGTACGGTCAAAATCTCAATTTTCATAATTAATTACTTTATCTTCATCCTCCTATGTAAGTCCCATACTTTAAAAAAAATATTTTTCTTCAAATAATAATAATGATTATATTATCTTTTAAAGCTAAACAATTTTTTTCTTATGTAATTAAAAGAATATATATATATTTATTACTTCACTTTAAAGAAATCTAAATGAACATTTATCTATTATTTTATTTTAAAGAAACCTAAACCTAAAATAAACAAAAGAATATTTATTGTTGTTTTAAACAAAATAGTAAATACTTATTCTTTACCCTTATACATATTTATTTTAATCTAGCCTTTTATCTGGGGATATTCTTTTTCATCTTTTAATATCCTTCCTATTTAAAGTCTTTAAGGAATCATACGTAGGAATACTTATATAAGGAAATTTTCTTAAGTTTCTTTCTCACACTTACTCTCTACCTTTCCCACGGAGTGGCCTATGAGTAAGAAGATAAAATGGAATAAAGCCCTTTGATTTAGCAATAATCGTGAGTTAACGAGTCAATAATGCCGCTTAAAAAATATATATTCTTACATGCAAAAATTCAGACTTTTTTTTTTAACTAATCAATTACACCCTCCAGTCTTACATTTTGACCCAAGAATAATGCTACGATTTGCATAAGAGGGAGCTAATATAAATAAGTACATGGCAACAACAAGCTAAATTTATTAGCAACCATGTGTCCCGGAGGTGAAAAATTGGCAATTTAATTGAATCCTAATTCCTGTGCCCTAAACGCCAAGAGAAAACCCAATTTGGATGTAACAAAAGAACACATTATCACAAGAGAAACCAGAGAAACCAGCAATCAGACAAATTCTTACTTCCAAAGATCATTTATGGACTAGAACAAATAGAAGCAATTGGCAGGTGACGCCAAAAACCAGAGAGGTTATTTAAACTTTTAAACTTCCTATAAGCTCAAGCACTGCGGCTGAGACAGGCTGACAATGGTATCAGGGAGATTATTTAAACCTCTACAATATTCTATTTTCAAACACTGCATATGTAAGAGGTTGCCAACGAAATCAGGAAGATTGTTTAAATCTCTACAACCTTCTTTATTCCAGTCTTGCGGCTGTGACAGATTGCGAATGATATCACTTGGGTTTCAGAATTTGCAGTTGCAGACTGGTAACCCAAAAACACAGAATTATTCATTGCTCCCTACTGACACTGTGGTTGTTAAGAATAAAGGGCCTGAAAATGCGACTGGGGTTAGCTCCAAAGTATACTCAGATGTTGCATACTCATTTAATGACGATGATGAAGAAGAGGCCATGAGAAAAGAACCCAAGGCCGAGGTAAATGGAGAGAAATCAGGCATCTCAAGGAGGAAAAAGATTGCAGGACATGAACAAGATAGATTTCTTGAAAAGGCTTAAGAAACTTTCAAGCGAATGCAATTAGCAGGTGACGCCCAAAAGAACAACGAGGTTATTTAAAGCTTAAAACTTCCTATTATGTTCAAGTGCTGCGGCTGAGACAGGCTGACAATGGTATCAGAGAGATCATTTAAACCTCTACCGCATTCTATTTTCGAGTACAGCAGATGTGACAGGTTGCAAATGGTATCAGGAAGGCTAATTACACCTCTACAGTCTTCTCTATTCAAGTGTTGCTACTGTGACAGATTGCAAATGGTATCAGGGACTTTATTTAAACTTTATAGCCCTCCAAAACACCGCAGCAGGGATAGGTTGCCAAAGGGAAACATCAAACTTCTTAAACCAGGCGCTGAAAAACTTAGGAGTAGCCATGGACAAACAAAGGACGCAGAGCTAGACAAGAGTCTAATATCATGAGACAAAGCTGGATCAAGGCAGCAATCAACCAAAATCAGGCCAGAAATTCACCTGAACTTATCGGCCTTTCTTCCATAGAACAGGTAAAAATTTACTAGAATAAGAAGGTGTGCAAACAACATGTTTCCTAAATGAAATTCCAATGCAAGAAGCATATTATGCGCTGGGTGCTAAGTTAGAGTTTCATATCACTTGAAAGCTTAAAGGAATATCTCACACCCTAAACAGACGGCTCAAAAGTCCTGCATATTCGCCTCTATTACACCAGCCATTATGCATATGGCGTGCTAATGTCTAAACGAATTGAAGCAAAATCTACAGACCAAAAAAAAAAAGATACCAAGAACCACGCTGGGAGAAGAAAGAGATTCAGGAAGACACAAGATAATCGATATATAATAAGGCATGTGAATAACAAGAAAACATAATTACAGTATTCATTAATCCTCCAAATGGAATCAAGATCAAGATATTACCAATCTAGACGCCATAACTCATTTGGCAGAACTTTTGCATAGAGTGGTCTGAGACAAGAGTAAAACCTGACTTTCATACCCTATCAACCGAAATTCTGTTCCCTTTTTAAGGAGGTCGATCCAGCCGGAGATGGAGCGACATCCTGATCATCCAGCCAAGAACAAGCGCATATCTCTATTCATAGAAAAAAATAAAGGCCACATACATTCATTCTACCCGAATCCCCATACAACCTTCGTCCTCTTTCTTTTTTTTGTCCCCTGAGCTTGGAACACAAATCTAGATGAAAGAAGCCTGGAAGACACGTTTCCAAAAAGCTGGAAGCAAGGAAAGGCACGTGTTCTGAATGACAGAATTCCAAAAAGAGCTGTCATCTCCTGGGCTGCCAACGTTGCAAGGAGTAAAAGAATGAAATTAAATAAACTCTAATGTATCCTTACCTAATATATATTGATAAATATCTTATATTATTTCATTTATATAATACAAATATAATACTGAAGTTTACACAAATTTCCAGACATATTAGCAAATAGATATTTATTAAGAATAATAATTATCTGCCTAAGGTTTTGTCAAACTCAAACACCTTTCTCATTAATATATATATATATATATATATATATATATATATATATATATATATATATATATATATATATATATATATATATATATATTAAATTTTTAAATTTATTCATTAAATGATATATCACATTCTCATGATTGTATATAAAGAGAGACTATTTTAAGCACATTATTAATTTCTTATTAGTATACCTATATTCCTAAGGAGGTCTCCTTTTTTTTTCTTTTCTTTTTTTAAAATTTAAAACAATGATTTTGATGTATAAACTTATATTAATTCCCCTCCCTTTTAAAATACCTTATTTTAGAAAAAAAAAGAAATATAGATTCTCTTCCTTTTATAAGGGAATAAGAATTTATTTAAATTATTATAGCTTATAAGTGACACTAATCGCCTTTTAGAATCCAACTCAAAGTTACCCTTATAAGAGGTGGATAAGATACACCGTATTAACATTTGATGAGATATTTTTAATTTCAAAGTAATCTAACACTATGCCTTTTGTTTTGATCACGTTAGTATACATTAATATAATTTCCTCTTAGAGACATTACATTTTAGCCTTCAATACCCACTAGGTTTGCATTTATCTCAAAATATTATATAGAGGAAATATATTTATCCGTTTTAGATTGCCCATATAATATTAAATTTAGTAATTCCTTCATTTATATAATTTTCCCCTAAAATCCCATACGCTTAATTGTTTTAATCACATAACCCTCATTTTGTTCATTTATTTAGTATTCCTTTATTTTAAACTATTCTAAAATTACTTTATCTATTTTATAATACTTATTTATTTATCTTTTGATAAAATAGCTAAAGACTATTTACATGTAAGTTCTAAATCAACTAAATACTTTATCTCCCTTATTCTTTTCAGATGTCCCAAATATCCTTAAAATATTTTATTATTGCTTTACTTAATTTTAACTATGAATATTTAGAAGAAGCTATATATAAATGTTTAATGTGAAAGTATATGAATTCATAAATTTTAAATAAAAGAACTATCTTTATAATCTTCTCGATGAGTTAATGACCTTAACCATTTGTTATAAAATAGTAACTGAGTCACCAATAGTAAATCTAACAAATCTCACCTTTGGAAGAAAATGACACTAGAAGCTATTATTTCAAATCTTCTATGATAACCTAGAGATGCTATCCATTAACTTAAAACAACGTCAAATGACAAAGTCAACATGACCTCAGAAGTCACAAACAAACAACTTACTTACACATCACAGAGGGCTATTAGCGGAGAGGCACTACATAACGCTTATGAAAACTCATTGTAACCCAAAGAGATCTAAAGTAAGACATATAGGAGAAGAGTTCCTAAATGAACCGTAACTAACAAAGAGGTAGTGTAGGATCCCTAAATGGGCTAATGTAATAAGAAAATTTAGAAGTTTAAGGATCCCTTAGAAATCAACCACACTAGCCATGTTCCCAATGAGGAAATATGGTGAAGGACTTTAAATAAGTTGTTATAACTATACAAGCTCAATGTAGGACCCTTGATAATTCATTTTGACAATGACCATGTGGTGTAAGGCCCATTGAGAGTCATTTTATCAATAGTCATGAAAGAACATTTGTGATATAATATGCCCCTTCAAATTGGTTGGATACAAAAGGATGCAAGGAATTTGAGGATGAGAAAAGTAAATACATGTAAAAGAATATGATCATGTAGGTTCCATAAACATGTAATAAGTTGTCATAGAGATATCATCATGTAAAATCATCAAATATGTATCATGATATAATACTAAAAAAATATGTAATAGGTCATAAGGTGCCGTAAAGTTGATCCCAATTGTGATGATAATGAATGAGTATTAAAACCATGTGCTAGATGTTGACATATAAGTATAGATATAGAAGCATAAATAGTGATATGTAATCATGAAATCACACTATATGCATGTGAAGTATCACCAAGGTTAAAAGATATAATAATAAATGTACATTAGTGACAAACAAGTAAAAACATAATAATGTGACCCATTACTAAGAAAACTATTTTTTTTTTCTAAGATCTTGCCAAGATTGAATAATGCATGGTCATTTAATCTAAAAAATGGATTTTGATATAATCCTAAGGGGATTAGATCCAACTCGCTAGATTAAAAAAAAATTAGATCAAATTCCCCTTTGTACAGCCCCTAGCAATCCTCCTCCACTCTTGTCTATGTGCTAAAAAAATCTAGTTTGACTCATGTTTTGAGGGTTCAAATGAAGTCATCCAAAGATGAAATATTATAGGTACATATAACTTATTGTTAGCTTCCCAAAAAGTATAATATATATCATTTTTAATTATTTTTTATATCAACATTAATCCATTACAAAAAAAAATGGCCTTAATTTGAGACTAAGAAAAAAAAATCTATGTTAGAAAAATATCAAAAAATTATATTGCAATCTACTTCAAAGTCCTTATTTCAATGAAAAATAATACAAAGAGAAGGAGAATTGCATTATAATAAATTATATGTTTGATTTTTTTAATATTTTGAATTAGAATATTAATAATGAATAAACTGTAACATTACTTTTTTCCCAAGTATAAAATTGGATATATTTAATATATTAGAGTTAATTTGTTATATGACAAAAAAATTATTAGTGTTATCATCATTTTAAATTCTGTAAATTATACCTATAATTTAAATACAAATACATTAAATTCTTATTATAATTTTTAACTAACTTCATACTTGAGTGTATTGAGATTACCACCATTAATATATAAATTGGCATCTAGAAATATGAGTATGATTAAAAGAAAATAAATAATATCATAAGATAATTTAGTTGAATCAACTCCATCTAATTTACAATTAAATTATATTTTATAATAAGTTTAGTACTTATCTGAGTCATAGCACTTGGAAATCTCATTCTCACTCTAGGAAGATTTCAATGGTATTATTCTTCATAGTTATGGCACACATCGAAGAACAGGTATAAAAAAACAAAGTATTCTTATTCACCATACAAATGCATCAATTCCTTGGCCAAATAAATCATAAGTGTACTTTGTACCTCGAGTTGGACACACTCTATGTGCCCCCTCCTCAAATATCCATAGCCCATCAAACCATCTTCTTCTTTGAGTTATCTTTGTTCCCTTTCCAAGTCTCACATAAACACTTTATATAAGCCTTAAGGGGTGGTTTCCAACCCATCACACCCTTTCACAAAGGTTGCCTTTAATTAATTATTTAATAATATAATTATTCATCTCCTTTAAAAGAGCTTTTATAAATATTCTTTATTAATCTCCATTTTAATCAAAGGATCATATTATCCTATATTTTTCTATCTCCTTTTAATATTTTCATAGCTTTATTTTCACTTTGGAGAAAAAGTTTCATAACACTTCTCTCCTTGTAATTTAGTTATGTCCTTAGTAGTTTAAGTTAAATATACATCACAAGTCACCAGAAAAAATTCAATATATTAGCAAATATCTCACTTTAATTTCATTTATAGTTTTATTTCATAATTTCTAGATCTTATCATTTTTTAATTTAAAATTAGATTAAATAGAAATACTTTTCTAATAAATAACAAGATTAAAATTATATGAAGAAAATCATGATTTTTACAAGGAGTTAATGCAATTTTGTATACTAAATATTTCATCTCATAGCTTTTAAAATTTGTCCATTCACATAAACTCTTATTGTAAAAATTTTATTTTATTCTTCTTTAATATAAATTTAATAAAAAATATTATCATACTATTGCATAGAATATAAATAGTTAATGATATACATAACATGTGTTATGAAGGAACCCATTGGTAACAATAAAATACATGCCAAGATGATAATCATGCATTCTAGACTACATGAGTAACCTCTTTTCCTAACAATCAAATAGAAATAAGTGCACAAGTAAAGAACATGTACAAGTTCATCGGGTTGATCAATTCCAATAACAAAGTATAATAAAAAAAATAACCAAAAAATGAAATAAAATGACTCCCCTAAATCATATTAAAATAGAAAACTATTATCATTCAAAGAGTACATATCACTCAAATATGTTAGAGCTAATATTTTCTTCTTTTAATTAATTTAATTGACTTAGTTCCCTACATTACTATCCTCCTCTTTTCCATCTAAAAGTTTTTTCACAACATGATTGATCTCCACATAATTATGACTATGTATCAAAATATGTTGTTATTTTGTTTATACTCCATTAGAGTCTTCAAAAATTATTAAGCTAGATTCATTTTTATTTTGGAGGTTGTCATTTGTTTCTAAGAGATTGTCATTTTTTCTAAGATATTTTCTTTTTCTTCTACTAAGAGATCGTCATTTTTATTTTACAGGTTGTCTCTCCCCCTGTAAAAATTTAACATTTCCTCATGTCTAATGCTAAGTTAATCTAGTTGGTTTCAAAAAAAAAAATTACTTCATTTAAACCATCTCATTTAAATATTATATTTTTTAAATTTTAGGATGTAAGAAAGATCTTGAGACCTTTGGATTATGGGTCCTTAATGTAACTTAAAATATAAGTATGTAAAAAATGAAGGTGTTGGTTTTAATTACGCATAGTAAAGCTACATAATATAATAGTAAGCAAAAAAATCCTAACATTCAAGGAAACTTAGAACATCCACCCTCATCATTTGCTCCACTCTCCATTATGCCTCATGAACCCATGATTTAAAAATTAAGATTTAGTTAGCTTCTTAAAGCTAAGATAACATATTGTATATATAAGTAAACAAAACAATATTGGTTATTTTATTAGTCTATTTTTCTTTCAACGTTGTGTATATACTTACACTTTCGTCTAAGGTTAATACCATGTAAATTTCCTTGTCTATTTATTCGAGGCTTTGACACAAATAAAGTGAGCATATAGAAGAAGAGAGAATTTTATAATTTCAATGTCTAATTTTTCTTTTTTTAACCAATCTTGATACTTCCAACAAGGCACATATTTTATATCAAAAGAAATTTTACATCGAGAGATATAAAATAAAAGAACATATACTAGAATAAATGAGTATTGTACAAATTTTAGTTTTTTGACCATTATCAAAAGATGACAAGATGAATGTTAATAAAAATTATTAACAAGTACACTTATAAAGAAGTATGAACATTCTAAGTGACATTTTTAAAAGTATTTTTAATTTTATTGATACACATATTTTAAAAAATTTAATGACCTAGATTATTGCCTATATAAACATAAAATTTCATTCTTATAAATATAACTCATAAAAATTTAGAATATTATAATTTATATTTTCATACCAATATATATATATATATTTACAAAGATTTTAAAATAAACGATTAGACTTCTAATTGAATTTATTTTATATTCTGCATTAACTTTAAGTAAAGGAACCTTCCATTATAAAGTTAAATAAATTATATCCTTAATTAATAAGGAAACTTGCTTTATTAGCTAATAGGCTACATATAGTGTGAGATTTGAGCCTGAAACAAGTCTCACACCTACAAACCACTATTGAGTCATCAGAAAATAAGTTTTAGCTATTGTTTAATGGTAAACTAGTTGTCATTTAATCGTAAAAACCTCCAAAATATCAGGTAAAAGAGTCCAAAATCTCACTTATCACATAAAATTGAGATAAATATTGGATGGAAACATTTTATTTCAATTTGTTGTTTTTTTTGTCAATTTGATGGCAACTTTATTTTTTCATTTACATTGCTTTATGTTTTAAATTTGTATGCAAATATTTCATGATCAAATAATACTTAATTTCTTAAAGAAAAAATATAGATTTTTCTAAGTTTATTTCATTTCATTATTTAGCACTTATTATTAATTGTTTAATCTAGCTTATCACATAAAATCCTAATAAATATTGATTTGACAATTGGATGGGAACAATCTATTTCAATTTGTAGTAGTTTTTTGTCAATTTGGTTGAAATTTTCTTTTTCCTTTTGTTTTGCTTTATGTTTTAAATTTGTATGCAAATATTTCATGATCAGTTAATATTAATTTCTTTAAGAAAAATATCTAGATTTTTTTGAGTTTATTTCATTCCATTACTTAGCACTTAGTATTAATTGTTTAATCTAGCCACATGCAACTAGAATTTGCAACATATCCATGCACAAACCGTAACGCCCCGCCGTACAAACCCTAAAGAACAACTAGAACTAACAAATTACCATACATTTTTTTTTTAAAGTAGAACATTACACAAGATGAACATGAACATACATTACATATAAAGCAATTAAACAATTACAATATCAACTACATCCCCTAGGGTACATGTGATGGCATTACGAAACCTAATCTCATACCATAACGATAACGAATGAATGAAGATTACATTATATACCATCAATAAGAAACATCCACAAATGATAACTCGACATAGACAAGATTAACTTATTCCCATTAACCATAATCATACTATCATCATGAGAATTCAATCGAGCATATTTCTATAGATACAACACATCAAATAATAGCTACCACGAATCAATAACCTCATAAGGTATACAAAGGTAAAATAATACATTACGTCAGTTTCAGGAGTACATATGTACATTAGTGCTTCCTATCACAAAGAGGAAAAGATACATCAATTACAAGAAGGATACATAAATGAACATGGTACAACTGAACTAAACTGAATTTTTGGATCCTCTGTAATGAAACAAACTCCACACATCATGAACACTGACTGGGAACCCAATAGGGTGCAAATTACATTCCACCCAACCATGTGGGCCCGAAGAACCACCCCCCGTGCTAGGAAATGACAAAAAAGACACATGACCAAGAATAGTCAAGCGAAAGGCAACAAGACTCAACAACAAAAAGTAACGAGAAGAATGATTAACAAGAATATCAAAAGGCTACTTGCAAGATGACAAAAGAACATTCAAGCGGAAGAGCAACATGACTTGAAAAACAAGGATAACAATAAACATAAATAACAACAACATCAAAACGGCTACTTCCAGAGGATTGCAAGACAAAAGAGTAACATGGGATACTATAGGAAGAGTGCCATTGTATGGCCCTAACATGGGTTATCCTAGCTGCCTCTCACTAGGCATCGGCCCCCATCTATGGTTATCTTGACTGCCTCTCACTAGGGATCGGCCCCAAAGGGTGACATATGTGGGACCACTAACCTTTCATGAGGACAAGGTAGTGATCTTGCCAACCATGGCCTTCTTATCCCATCCTTAGTCTGTGAAAGCACTAATGGCGTGGGTGAGGAATCTTACTTAGTGTGTACTTACCCAACCCACTAATTAATTATATTAGGTTATCACTTATTACACAACATCTTCCATGGGTTATCCAGGCTGCCCCTTTGTGCGCTGGTCCCCATCAAGAGCCACTCTCCGTAGTAGTATCGAAAACAAACCTTAGTTCATCAAGGGGTGTGCCAAATCACATAAAGCACTAAAATCATGAGAACCAAGTACGTATAGGAGGCATGAATCTTATCACCCAAAAACTACATCAAAAGTCAACACCATGGTACAAGGTAACACCCACAAGCTCAAAACTTAAAATAAGACCAATGAATCACAAAGGTCCAACCATGGGAAATCAATATAAATCAAGTCTCTCCATTGCCTCTGGAAGCCTAAAAACACCTAGCATCCACAACTCCTATTGAAGGAAACTCACACGCTTCAGGTTCCCAAACTCTATAGGAAAGTCATTGCATAGAGTCTTCTCAATCAGAATTAGCACAAAAGAAAGACTCACATCATGGAGCCACAAAATGACCAAATAACTTCCATAATAACAAATGACAAGTGCAGAGTAAAGGAGGCAATATCACAACTAAAATAGTAGCCAACACTTTCAAATGATTATCAACATTATACAAGACCAATCACAACAACCAAAAAAAAGGTTAATCGACAGTACATCCAAAAGAGACATGACTAGACATCCAATCAAGCAATAACATTTAAGCCATGAATTTAAACTCAAGATTGCAAATGAGATCAACATTAAAATAAGCTACTTACTTGTTCAAATTAAAATATTATATATCGATATTTCAAGAAAACTCTATCATCTACAAAGCAATTATCTCAAAACCCTTGTATTAAAGTTTTCACTTCACAATAATGCTATAGGGGTTATACGAAAGTAAAGCTCACTAAGAAGTAATTTTAAAATAACTAAAGAACTTATTTAAGCATATTTCCCAAATATTCCAATAAATATCTTAGAACATTTAAATCATCTCTTAAGTTTCACTAAGACACCAAGAGCAATAAGTTCCAAAGAATGTTTGAATCATCATTACATTTTTCTAAGGATAAACCATTAGGAAACATTTGAATAATCAATCATTCAAGTGATAAATTATAACAAAAAATTAAGTCATCATCAACAATTCCTTTACACACCCATCAAGAAACTACTAGAATAATTATTTAGAGCTATAGATAGTGATCCATAAATAAAAAATTATATAAGCTTATAGATATGTTAATTAACTTGTCTTATCCTTTTCTTTTCAAATTGAATTTCCTATGAATTAAGTTCAATATCTTTGTTTCTACCTTAATACATGTAAGCCTCTATAGATATTTATATGCACATTTGTAGTAATTGGAAAGTTGTTTACAAACCATATCTTTCAACTTAAATGGACGATATATATATATATATATATATATATATATATATATATAATTATATATAATGAAGAGACTTTTCCCCCATTTCCAACAGGTATTAGCCTATAAATTTTTAGTTGAAAATTATCATAAGCCTAATGGATATTTAGTTAATTATCTAGTATGTTTTATATAATGATCTTATAACAAGAAATGTCAAACTTGGATAACTTTCGCTAGAAGACGATATACTTTCTCTTTTCTTTCAAACACATCAAATTTCCTAACAACTTAATGTTTCTAATTTCCTTATTTACAATGCACAAAACAAACGTAATATAATCAATAAAATTTCTCTCCAACACCTTATTTCACCAATTAGTCCATTTATCTTAATCCCCAAAATTAAATTTAAGAATTATTTCCTACTAAAACCTATTGTCTCTCTAAATCAACTCCATAGTTAGCAACAAGGTAAATAATTGACAAGAGTCATTATTAACAAGACAATCAAGTCTATGTAAACTTATTTAACAACAACTATAATTAGATATGAAACTCAAAAGTAACTTTAAGGAACTATTGATTCACAATTCTATTTCCTTTATTTTAACTTCTCAATATATTCAGCTTACAAGACCATTTATTGTAAAGGAAAATGTTTTTAAATAACTAAATCCCCTAGTGAATTTCCACCATCCATCATTTAGGTTTTTATTTAACATATGCACGTATATATATATATATATATATATATATATTATTACTATTATTTTAGTTTCTATACTTAACGAAAGGCAAGAAAATTCTCGTGGTTGATGGAGGTCCCTATTGGAAAAACTAATCATATTCAATAAAGTTTGGCATCCATTTGGAATTGCTTTCAAATGAATAATGTTAGAGATTAATACTGACGCCAATGGTGTAAATTTTAATGACCTATATTATTATCACAGCTCGGTGTTCTCCCTTATTTTATTACTAGCGCTTGCACCCCAACGAGGTGCAATGGTTACTCTGATAGCACAATATACTCTGGAAATATATTGAAGGGCAAGGGGGGGAAATCACAAGAAAATGTAAATAGCTTTTTGTATGACTAACAAATTGTAGGAAAAGTTAATTGGTAATGGGATGCAAGAAGATTTGAATATGAATAAATGGAACTTAATTTTACTCAGTATGCTATGCAAAAAAGGTTTTACAACATAATATATTTTGTACAATGAAAGAAGGCCTGTAACTTAGAAGGTCGATTGGACCAAGTTAAGTTGTTGTTGGTTAATGATATACCTTGTGACTGAATGTAACATAATCGGAAAGTGTATATTGTGGGGAGATATTTTAATAATACAAAAACTATTTTATGACACATTGAAATTGCAAACTCAAGAGATTGGTTATGTATAATACAATTGTTGGTGGTTTTCAATGAGGTTCTATGGTATATACCATTTGTCTTCAAGCCCTATAGAACAAAAGCAATGGAATGGTTAGATGTGGTGATTTTTTTTTAATTGTATAATGGTTTCTAAGTATTCAATTTATAGAACTACTATTATAAGAAAATATTTTTGCCAATGTATGAACAAAATTACCATAAGAAGTTGAATATGCCAAAGTCATTGATGATGTTGATGCCTTTGATTGATATGTATGCTTTATGCTTAATTTTGTCACAAATGTAGTATAAGCGAAGCATGGCACAATTAATATAAAACAACTATGTATCTTTTCATAACCCCCTAAGAGCCTTCACCATACATTGAAGCTAAAGTGGATGATAGTGTGGTCCCTACATAGGTGATAAATAAACACCAATGAAACCAAAAAATAAACACAAAGAAGGTTTTTAAGCTAGAAGAATATGAAAAATAAGCACTAACATGAACTACTTGCTTTGTGTGCTTTAGAAAAAATCAACTTTGAGCATGTATTCATATTTGACTATGATATAATATATTGTCTTCTACTATTATGACAATTTCAATGATAATCAAATTTAGTTAAAAAACTTAAATACAAAGCTATTTTAATTATAGGTATAGATGTATTTCACTCTAATTTAATTTGTTTTGTTCTACTTTAAAACTTTCTAAGAATAATTGTGATTTATTTAATTATTTACTCACATTATTTTCATAATAAAAATTAAATTATATCTAATATAACTTATTTTGTTTTCAAATACTATGACAATTATTTGTACAATAAAAATTAATAGAGAAACTTAAATACATTAATATTAAAAATGTTTATAAACAATTATCATGCCAATTAAAATAAATCCATTATAACTTGGGATAATAGCTAATAATCACTTTCTTTACATGTATTCTTATTGAAAACTATTAGGTTCATTTTCCTTAAGAGTGTGGGAATATATTCCCCTCACTTTTCCTTAAGGAGTAGTATTATTGAAACTTATTACAACCCCTTTTTATCTTTTTTTATGTAAAAGTCAATATACCTTTCCTCTTTTCAAGGGGGAGTAGGATTATTTAAATGTCTAAAAGAACATTAAATTAAGTGATTTATGTTGAGATGGATTTCCTTAGGGGAAGCATGGGGACTTTTAAACCATACCCCTTTTGAATCAAGTTCTTTATAAAACATTACGTTTTAGGGAAACTCGTGCTATATAAGAATAATAGGATGATGGTATAGGCATGTAATAGTGATAGAATAACATTTACTATCATCACTATTAAAATCAGCATGGGATCTACTGACGTTTATTCTTAAGAGAGACAATATATATCTACACACTATGACATTCATTGTATAGCATTTAACCTATAGATGTTCGAGACTATAGCTTCTATTTATTTAGTAGCCATGTTTGACTGGCTTTGTATTTCTATTAGTTAGATCGGAAGTGAAAGTTGTTGATGCTACGGTGAACAAGAAGATAATTACTCTCAATGGTCCTATGCTATTAGACGTTTGTCACTTTCTAGAAGGAAATAATTTGAATAAAATTTTAGCCTAACTATAGATTCAACGCAAAGAACATATCTTACAACCATTGAGGGACTTAATGAATCGCCATAAGAATTATGATCTTTAGTGATCCTCATGCTACCCCATCTCATCACCCAAGAAAAAAGTGTTTTGATCAGCTGCCATCACATCCGTGATAGCACCGTAACTTTCAGATAATTAAATTTCTTCTATTTTATATGTCTCCTGCCAAGCTTAAGTTTAGGATTTCTTAGATAAGGGAGGCTTAGCATTGAAACTTCCCTTATTGATGTGCATTTAATAACAAAACTGATACCATGGTTGTTGCAAAACTTCTACAGAGCATTCAATTGTGAATAGCTTCACCGCAGGAGACGTATTGAGGCGGATTTTCTTAGGCCAATAACCAAGATCTCTCACGCATCGGAGGCAGATTGAATGGATAGTTTAGTCACCATATTAATTACATTGCATGTTTCTAAGGCATGTACTCTGGCGAGATATCCTCACCCTCCACCATTTAATGCCAAGATATGAATGACTGCCATACAACAAGTCGATATTTACTCCTGCAGAGTGCTCTGAAGAAAGCAACTTAGGACTTGGATTGGTGTGACAAGACCATTTTTATTGCATAGAATTGACGTGTGAGGGTGAAATCCCAATGTTCTACTAGTGAAAATATTACACTCACTACTACACCTTTAATTTCCATATTTTCTGTGTAAATGTTAAAAAGATTAATAGTTGCCCACCCACACAAACATTGATTGGTTTGTTCACTTGCTTCCATCGCCAATTTCCATATTTTTGATGAGAACAGGCATCTGTGTTCATGTTCTTGATAGCGTCCAGCGAGTCAAAGAGAAATGAGTAGAACTGAAGCTCTTCCACAAACTGATGGATGAATGAGGACGAAGAGGGGCACATTTCTCCGTCGAGCACAACCACGCCCTAGGGGGAATGTCTTTCAAGAATGCAGTGAAGAAGTCATACGAAGAAAAGGAGAAGAGACAGTACATGCCCATCGACATGTTGACGGCCATGGCCTCTCCTTCACGGAGACGTAGCATTGGGAGAACTGGGATTTCTTTCTAAACCAAACTGCATTAGAAAAGGGCAAAAAGAACAAAGAACACAATCTCTCACAAACATAACAAACAAAACCAGAAAATCCTCAAAAAAGCCCCAAAACAAACATTAAATCCTCAAAATAACCCCGAAATCATGCTCTTCAAGAAAAACCCAAACCTTAAGATACCGAATGACTCAGACTCAAACCTTTGTAACACCAATTGATAGCGCTTAAAAGAAGAACTCATGGAAAACTGGAAACAAAAGACATACCTCTAAAAAAAGCCTCTGCGAAATCCAAATCAAAGAATCGAGTGCAATGGAAGATCGTATGAGAAATGGGAGGAGGAAGGGCTCTACTGATAGTCCTTCAGACATTTCACACTGCTTGTACATGCCATTCGTGGGTAGGGGCACCATGCCCTTTGAACATTCCTATCGAACATACCCCATTCCTATTACCGTGCACAGTACAAGGGGCCTCACTCCCATTGTCGACCACCTAAAACCATTGCCGGAAAACTTTAAAAAAAATTCAGGCGTCGGACATTAGATGAATCTGGTGGGATTCCCCACCCGTAATAGCCTATTGGCTAATTATTATTATATATATATATATATATATATATATATATATATATATATTTATTTATTTATTTAGATGCAACTATTTTGGTAAACGTGAATGTAGAATGGGGGAGCATAGACAAGGCGGTGAACTATTCTACAAGAAAATATACCTCAAAGAAATATGGTCTAATGGGATACTCAGACTTTAACATAAGAAACCAATACATATGTTAAATGATTTGTACAAAATCATAGGAAGCACCAAAATCATAGGAAACACCAAAGAAGGCAAAAGTATTGATTTCCAAAAACTTGCTAACACCCTTCCCTGCTGTGACTATAGAAGTTAAGGAATTTATTTAAAGAATGTAAAGCAAGGTATGAGGCAGGACAACAATATTATACCCAAGAAAAGATTTACGAACTGCCCTAGAGAGAGGTCATAACATGGACAGCCATGATTGCAGGATATGCACAAAATGAATTTATTGAGCAGCTTAAGTAACTTTTCAAGCAAATGCAAATAGTAAGGATGAAGCGAAATTCACAGCATACGTGTACGCAAAAAAATAGATAAAAAAATGCAGAAGTATAGTCAAGCCACGCGGGCTATTTTATGGTTTCACGACATTTGCTCAATGCTGAAATATACCTATCTACATAGGGTAAAGGTTGTTGTTATGTTAAAACCTAAATGTGCGCATTATTAGGATCTTGGTAGTAATTTTCATTTCAATAAACATACTCTAAAAGCCATCGTGTAAACCCTTTTTTCTTCACTCCAGCACACCAAATGGGAGAAGTAAAAGATCAATACCAGGGAGGAAGAGTTTGGGGGAGCGAATACCATCTCCCTTGTTACAGCTGGTAGAACCTCATAACATGCCTATAACGAACGCCTCATAGTTCAATCATGGCATGTGGTGAACGATTCACAGCTTCCAAACAACGTTTTGCGGCCTTTGTAGAAGAAACCATGGCCTCCACTCTGTTCACAATTCTTGCCTCATTCTGGGCGCTAGGACAAGGCACGTTAAATGCTAGGCAGAGTGAGTGGGACATAGAATGGATGAGTGAACTGTTTAACAAGATCCCTCAAGAGAACATCATCCCCAAGAATGCCATGATTGTTAGATACGCCCTCAACAGAATTTTGCAAAAGGCTTTTGAAAACCTCACCGCAAATGCCAATCTCAGGTGTGTAAAAAAAATTGACTTCTCAACCTTTCCCAGCATTCTCCCTGCATGAAATGTGGGAGCAAGAATGGGCACGTGAACTGTTTAACATAATGCCTCAAAGAGATGTGGTCTCGGGGAATGCCAATATTGCCAAATAAACACCTCAAAGAAATTTAGACGCACAGACAAGGCGCTAGAACTGTTTTGCAGAGTGCCTCCAGACAAATGTAGTCTCATAGAAAAATGTGATCTCCCATCAATATCCCCCAAAAAAATGCCTAACGTCCCCTCCTTCTTCCATGTGGACGCAGTCGCCTAACAAAGAAATGTATGCAGAATGAGGATGCAAAGACCAGGCACGTGGAACGATTGGCAGAAAGCTTCAAGAAATGTGGTGATCATATAATCAAACCCTTCTCCACGTCTCCCAGAGGTAAAAATATTGTTTTTGACATTTTTACATTGCCATTAATTTGATTATTCATTTGACACAACCATGAGACAATTATTAGCACTATTCTCTTTTATACCACAAATGTATATATATTAATCTTAGTCCTTTGAGGTTGTTACAAAACTTATAATAAATTCCCTCTTGAGGATTTGGGAACTTTTTTATTTCTCATTTTTTTTAAAAAAATTACAAGAATGATTTCTATTAATGAGTCATTATTATAACATTTAATATATATTCAACACTAACATTGATGATGCTTATCAACATTGCCATTTAATTAATTATTTCCACTTACTTATTAAATTTGGATCTGATTATCATAATTAAGAAGAGAGAGTATTGAATATTAAATATATTAATACTTGTATGAATTATTAATACTAAAGCTATTAATATTTATATTAAATCTATATAGTAATAATTAAACCCATTAAAATTAATATCATATATAGTCATATAGTATTGACTTTTCCCACCTATTAAACTATATGCCATGATTAAGTTATAAGTATATATATATATATATATATATATATATATATATATATATATATATATATATATATATATATATATATATATATATATATATATATATATATATATATATATAATAAAACTCCTTTCTTTATTAACCATATTCTGAAATACAATCTTAACCGGACACTATACAAAGTAGTATATATAGATATATTATTGATTCCAATTAAATGCAAATGGCAGTATTGAAAATTCAATCAATATATCAACGAGTCATTTAAATTCTTCAATATAGTAAAAATAATAATATAAATGTAACACATTTTATATCATCACAACCATTAAATTATCTCTACTAATAATCAACCAAAGAGAAAACATAATCAATTGACCAATTAGCTTGAACGATAAAATCAACATGACCTCAAAGGTCACCAATAAATGAATTACTCACACATCACGAAGGGCCAAAAGAGGAGGGGTACTACATCCTCCTCTCCTTAGCATCGACTTACTCCTGGAAGTCGCAAGATGAAACAAAATGTATGTAGTCATAAGCACATCAACACAATGAACTAACGGCTACATCAAATAATTACAACGCCAATTAAAGAATTAAAATTAAACGACTCACAACGAAACGTTACCAAAATGAAAACAGGGTTGCAACAGATGACATCATCAAACATAATGACGAGGTGACAGACTAGGATGAGGAACTTTCTTGTCAACTCCGGTTTCCACATCATACCCATTGGGATTATAGGAAATTCTCAAACCTGACAGTGCAGGTGGAGTCGATGCTCGGTACCTGCATCTTGCATCAAACCAAATGTCAAGCAACATATATATATATATCCAATCACAAGCACACCATGAGAGGAAGTCACAACGTAGCAGGGCACTCGTAAACGAGCGATGCTATACCGTCCTCTCACCTAGACCACAAATAGTAGCCACAACAACTAGAACAACCCTAATTATCCATTCAACTTGTAAATAATTTGCTACTTAACAGTCAGAATAATAATCACATAATGATCATAACCACAAATCTATATAATGTACTATGTCAAAATGGTTTACTGTTTAGCATTATAATTATCTACCTCTAAATATCCCAATTACTTTACCTTCTTCACCGCATTTTCAAAGTTGACTCCTTGGACATCACAAACTAGGGTGGAAACATAACACTTTAGTACCAGTCATTCAAGTTGATTCATTACCTTGAAATGCTACACTTCCATAAAAATGCAACATACTCACACACATAGAGCACACATTTTAGTTAAATATCATCATTTACACACAAGGAATTCCACTTAATTCATTATTCAACAAAAAATTTCACCTTTTATGCAACAAAATACCATCAAATAACACCTCTTCAGAGTCAAAAAACCATGATGTATCACTCCCTAAGCACAAAATCCCAACTTTAACACACACTATTTACATTCACACACAAATTCACATCACAGGGAAACACATCACAAGACAACACAAAGTCATAATGCATCCCCGGTAGGAAGAATATCAGTGCATTGTGCACTACACCGAGGGTCCTATCATTTCCACTGGTTATCTGCACCATGGGACCAACACCTCCTAAAATACACACTTGGGTTTCTAAGTGAGGATGACACAAAAAAAAGAAAGATGTAACCTCAAGAGTATGAGCTACTAGATCACATAATGAGCTCATATGTATCCAGAGTGCCCAATGTATGAACCTATGCTCTGATACTAAGATGTAACGCCCCACCGTGTGAACCCCAAAGGACAACTAGAACTAACAAATTACCACACAATTTTTTTTTTTAAAGTAGAACATTACGCAAGGTGAACATGAACATACATTACATGTAAAGCAATTAAACAATTACAATATCAACTATGTCCCCTGGGATACACGTGATGACATTACGAAACCTAATCTCATACCATAACGATAACCAATGAACCAAGATTACATTATACACCATCAATAAGAAACATCCATAGATGATAACTCAACATAGATAAGATTAACTTATTCCCATTAACCATAAACAGACTATCATCATGTGAATTCAATGGAGCATATTTCTATAGATACATCACATCAAATAATGGCTACCACGAATCAATAACCTCATAAGGTATACAAAGGTAAACTAATACATTACATCCGTTTTAGGAGTACATATGCACATCAGTGCTTCTTGTCACAATGAGGAAAAGATACATCAATTAAAAGAAGGATATATAAATGAGGTGAAGTTTTGGATCCTTTGTAATGACACGAACTCCGTGCATCGAGAACACTGACTAGCAACCCAATGGGGTACAATTTAACTGAGGAAAATTTTTGGATCCTCTGCAACAGCACGAACTCCGTGCATCAAGAACATTGACTAGGAACCCAATGGGGTTCAAAGCACATTCCACCCAACCACATGGGCTCGAAGACCCACCCCTTGTGCTAGGAGATGACAAGAAAGACCCATGACCAACAATAGTCAAGGGGAAGGAAACAAGACCCAAATACTCAAAAGTAACGAGAAGCATGATTAACAAGAATATCAAAAGGCTACTTGCAAGATGACAAAAGAATAGTTAAGTGGAAGAGTAACATGACTCAAAAAACAAGGATAACAATAACCATAAATAAGAACAACATCAAAATGGCTACTTCCAGAGTCTCACAAGGAAAAAGAGTAACAAGGAATACTATAGGAAGAGAGTCATCATATGGCCCTACCATGGGTTATCCTAGTTGCCTCTCACTAGGCACTAGCCCCCATCTATGGTTATCCTGGCTACCTCTCACTAGGCGTCGGCCCCATAGGGTGAGACATGAAAAACCACTAACCTTTCATGAGGAAAAGGTAATGATCTTGCTGACCATGGCCTTCTTAGCCCATCCTTAGTCTACGAAAGCACTAATGGCATGGGCGAGGCTTCTTACTTAGTGTGTACTTACCCAAACCCATTAATTAATTATATTAGGTTATCACTTATTACACAAACTCTTCCATGGGTTATCCAGGCTACCCCTTTGTGCACCGATCCCCATGAAGAGCCACTCTCCCTAGTAGCATTGAAAACAAACCTCAATTCATCAAGGGGTGTACCAAATCACACAAAGCACTAAAATCACGAGAACCAAGTACGTATGCGAGGCATGAACCTTCTCGCCCAAAACCTACATCAAAATTCAACACCATGGTACAAGGTAACACCCACAAGCTCAAAACTCAAAATAAGAACAATGAATCACAAAGGTCCAACCATGGGAAATCAATGTAAATCAAGTCTCACCATTGCCTCTGGAAGCCTAAAAACACCTAACATCTAGAACTCCTACTGAAGGTAACTCACACACTTTGGGTTCCCAACCTCTACAAGAAAGTCATTGCATAGAGTCTCCTCAATTAGAATTAACAAAAAACAAAGACTCACATCATGAAACCACAAAATGACAAAATAACTTCCATAATCACAAACGAAAATTTTAGAGTAAAGGAGGCAATATCACAACAAAAATAGTAGCCAACACTTTCAAAAGATTATCAACATTATACAAGACCAATCACAACAACCAAAAAAAAAGGTTAATCGATAGTACATCCAAAAGAGACATGACTAGACATCCAATCAAGCAATAACATTTAAGCCATGAATTTAAACTCAAGATTACAAATGAGATCAACATTAAAATAAGCTACTTACTTGTTCAAATTAAAATATTATATATCAATATTTCAAGAAAACTCTATCATTTACAAAGCAATTATCTCAAAACCCTTGTATTAAAGTTTTCACTTCACAATAATGCTATAGGGGTTATACGAAAGTAAAGCTCACTAAGAAGTAATTTTAAAATAACTAAAGAACTTATTTAAGCATATTTCCTAAATATTCCAGTAAATATCTTAGAACATTTAAATCATCTCTTAAGTTTCACTAAGACACCAAGAGCAATAAGTTCCAAAGAATGTTTGAATCATCATTACATTTTTCTAAGGATAAACCATTAGGAAACATTTGAATAATCAATCATTCAAGTGATAAATTATAACAAAAAATTAAGTCATCATCAACAATTCCTTTACACACCCATCAAGAAACTACTAGAATAATTATTTAGAGCTATAGATAGTGATCCATAAATAAACAATTATATAAGCTTATAGATATGTTTGTTAACTTGTCCTATCCTTTTCTTTTCTAATTGAATTTCCTATGAATAAAGTTTAATATCTTTGTTTCTACCTTAATACATGTAAGCCTCTATAGATATTTATATGCACATTTGTAGTAATTGGAAAGTTGTTTACAAACCATATCTTTCAACTTAAATGGACGATATATATATATATATATATATATATATATATATATAATTATATATATATATATATATATATATATATATATATATATATATATATATATATATATATATATATATATATATATATATATATATATATATATATATATATATGAAGAGAATTTTGCCCCATTTCCAACAATTATTAGCCTATAAATTTTCACTTGACAATTATCATGACCCTAATGGATATCTACTTAGTTATCTAGTACTTTTTATATAATGATCTTATAATAAAGAATGTCAAACTTGGATAACTTTCATGATAAGATGATATACTTTCTCTTTTTTTGAAACACATCAAATTTCCTAACTTAATGTTTCAAACTTCCTTATTTACAATGCACAAAACAAACGTAATATAATCAATAACATTTCTCTCCAGCACCTTATTTCACCAATTAGTCCATTTATCTTAATCCCCAAAATTAAATATAAGAATTATTTCCTACTAAAACCTATTATCTCTCTAAATCAACTCCAATTGACAAGAGTCATTATTAACAAGACAATCAAGTCTATGTAAACTTATTTAACAACAACTATAATTAGATATGAAATTCAAAAGTAACTTTAAGGAACTATTGATTCACAATTCTATTTCCTCTATTTTAACTTCTCAATATATCCAACTTACAAGAAAATTCTATTTTAACTTCTCAATATATCCAACTTCCAACTTTAAGGAACTATTGATTCACAATTCTATTTCCTCTATTTCCTCTATTGTTGGTTTAAGACCTTCCTCTTCTCTTCTAACCTGTGCCCACGAACAATTTGTTGATGACACCATTCTCATGGGAAGATCTACTTTGGCTGAAGCTAAGACTTTCAAAAGAATTTTGAATCTTTATGAATTTGCTTCTGGGCAAGTTGTTAATAGGGCTAAGAGTTCAATTTTCTTCCTCAATACTCTAGAGTATAGACAAGTTAAACTTGCTCGGATTCTTGGATGTCGGATTGAGCCTCTTCCGTCAACCTATCTTAGTTTGCCTCTTTGCATTAAACCCTTGGAATCGTTCTGGGTCTCTTTGGTTGAAAAATTCAATAAGAAGCTGTCAGGATGGAAAGGAGCTCTTCTTAGTCAAGCTGGAAAAATCCAGCTCCTAAAGGCTTCTTTGCAAAATCTTTCTGTGTATGCTCTTAGTTTATTTAAAATTCCTGCTAAATATGTTGAGGCCATTGAAAAAATTCAGAAAAGGTTTCTCTGGTCTGGTGTGGAGGATAAGAAGAGAATGCCACTCATTGGATGGGATCTAGTTTGTAGACCTAAACCAAGAGGGGGCCTAGGCTTAAGGAAAATTAAAGTGTTGAATTTGTCCCTTCTTGCTAAACAGCTTTGGAGAACTCTTACCTTGAGAGGGGAATGGCGAGATACCTTAAAAGCCAAATATTTTAGCAATTGTGAGTCTCTTAATGAGGCTATAAATTCTTCTTTTTTACCTCATGGGTCTGTTTGTTGGAATGATATGAGCAGAGGTAGAAAGTTGCTGGAAATGGGAATTGGTTCACTGGTTGGAAAAGGAAATTATGTTAGGTTTTGGGAAGATAGATGGCTTTTTAAAGACCCTTTAATCAAAAATGAGAAATTCAGTAAATGGATGAATGATTGTAAAAGGGAATTCGAGGACTTGGTTAAAGATTACTGGAGGAATGGGGGCTGGGTTGATTTGAAGACCATCAGTCAAGATCTTAGCCCTGTTTAGTCAGCCTTCAGGGCCCTAAGACTAGCTCAACACCAGGTGGATGATCTTGCTGTTTGGTTAGATAATCCGTCTGGAATTTTTTTAGTTTCTTCTGCTACTTCTATGATGGCTAGTCCGATGGAGCCTCCGCCCTTCTGGGCTAAGGCTTGGATTAATCACCTGATTCCTAAAATCAATATTTTCTATTGGATAATGCTACAGAATAAGATTCTCACTTTGGACAATCTTGGAAAAAGAGGAATTCAATTACCTAACAGGTGCTACATGTGCAAGAACGATGCTGAGACTGTTAATCATCTTTTTCTTCATTGCCCTTTTGTTTCACACATATGGGGTAAAATTTTAGTGCTTCTTGATTTGGTTTGGGTTTCCCTTGCTTTTGTCGAAGACTTTTTCTTGCAATGGAAAGCTCCTTCAAAAAATCCTTTTGTGTGAAAGCTCTGGTCTTTTATTCTACCTTTTGTGTCATGGAATATTTGGAAGGAAAGGAATAACAGAGTATTTAGGGAACAAGAGTAGCTAGAGGGGGACTTGCTTGAAAAAATCGTAAGGGCTATAAAGGAAAATTTATCTTTAATCCCAAAAAAAATGGTTGATAAAGCTAATTGGTCTCCTTTCGATATTGCTATGGCTGAAAAGTGGAATTCAAAATTAGTTGCGCTAAAGGTCCCCACACTTGTTGTTTGTGGGAGGGAGAATGCTAGTTGGTCTTTGCCACCTTTGGGCTGGTTGAAAGCCAATTTTGATGGAGCTGCTAAAGGAAACCCTGAGAAAGCTGGCAGTGGGTGTGTTTTAAGGGACAACTCGGGGGCTTTTATTGCGGCTTTTGCTATGGACATCGGCACCCAAACTAATCATGTTGCGGAAGCTATAGGGGCTTATCATGCGGTTAACTTAGCCTTCAAGATGAACATGAAATGTCTTTGGTTGGAGGGTGATTCAATGAATATAATAAATTGCATTCTTGGGCTTACCCCCCTCTCGTGGACCATTAAAAAGTGGATCGAAGATACAATAATCTTATTAAGAAAATTCGATAAAGTGAAAGTGTCCCATTCCTACAGAGAAGCCAATAAGGTGGCTGATTACTTCGCTAATGAAGGGGTTAAGAAGGGCGGGGAAAACACGTGGAGGAAGAATGACTACCTCCATTCTGAGGTGAAAGCGCTAATTTATTATGATTCAATGCATGGAAGAGAAGCTTGTCTTCATCATGATGAAGAGGATAAAGATTAGGTGAGTCAATTTCATTAGATTTGATGGGACCGACACCATTTTCTTTTTCAAGAAGATTCTCTGGCACGCTTTCTGGGTGTTTGATAAAATATGCTTAAACGGGACCCAAAGCAACTGTAGAGTGTGGTATAATAGAACTTTGAAGATGGGGGGCAAGAGAAAACGTGTGGAGCCGAGTAGCTTTCAAGAGCATAGAAAGAATGCTAAAGCCTGGGAAAGAATTGAAAAGGGAGGTTTAGTCCCGTTTCTGGAAAAGCTCCATGGTACTAACGAGAGTATGCTGGACTATTTTGCCAAAAATTGGAAAAACGGTGAGATTGTGTTGTTTGGTAGGAATGTTAAGTTGAATGAGAAAATAATTAGTGAGATTACTGGTCTTTCAACTGAGGGTGTGAAATTTTATCAGGACTGTCGGTTCTCTGATGAAGCGGTCATAAGATTTCCTAAAAAAGACAAGGAGAAGGCTAAGTTGGATAAGGTGGCCAATAGCTACTTTGATGTGGACTCCATTAAATCAATCTAGAGGAAAGTTTTAAGAGTTATAATGGAGTATATTACGGTTGACGGGTGCTTCACCAGGGCGTATGGCTATCACTTTTCCATTCTGAACCATTTCCGTCACAAGGTTTGTATCTCTTTTCCTTTTTACTTATTCTCTTATTTGAAGAAATGCCTTGATGATGTTGAAAGAAACCCTATGAGGAATTCTATTATTCACCCTGGTCTTGTCAGGCTCATCTATGAGCATTATCAAAATTTACCTGCTTTACCTAAAATTGTTGATATTGGGGATTTGGATGATGAGGATACTAAAAGTAGCAGGGAGAACGACCCCTTGGCCCCTCCTGCTTGTGCCCCTGTTGCTCCTAATACCATTGCTCCCCAATCCCTGTCATGTCGGAATGCCCTTATGGATTCTGCTCCGCCTTTAGGTCCTAATTTGCATCCTTTGCTTGATTGCCCCACCCCAGGTTTTGCCTCGCTACCCTGTCTTAATCCCTAGCCGTCTCTTGGCTGCCCTACCCTGGGTTTGGTCTCTAGTTTTAAAGGTACCTCAGTTACGAAATTAGTTTCATACTCTGGGAATTCTATGGAAATTATTTCTGATAAACCTATGGTCAGTAAAGAGTCGGTCCCTAGTGCCTCTGCGTATGGAAGATTTGGGAATGCCCCTAATGATTCCCCTAATCAGGATGAAATTAATTCTACCCTGAATAAGCTCAAGCCTGAGGACATTATGAGTGTGGCCGAAAAAGTACGGATGGCCTTTTCACTATTCTCAAGTGGACCCAGAAGGAAGTCTGTGATTTGAAAGGTCGTAACAGAGATCTCAGTAACAGAGTCATGGATTTGGAGCAGAAGATTAGTTGGAGTCGTAATGAGAATGAGGGACAGGAAACCCCCTTACCAAGGAAAAGATAGCATTCGTAGGAGGAAAGATTGACCAGGCTCGAGTGCAACATGTCCAAGATTGGCCAAAATATTAGGGCCACTGTGGCAAATAATCACAAAATTGTCAGGCATAACACCATTATCATCAATGCCATGGTGGAAAAGCTCGAAAAAAATCAATAGGGCTCGCTGGTCGTGGATTTGGATATGGACAGAGGTTGCAGCAGATCTGCTATTGAAGGGATTTCGACTCGCACCCAGGCTAATACGAAGAGGAAGACCACGATTTCTTCACATATGGTTCAAATTCTCAAGCAGAGCTTATAGGATATGAAGGATGTTGAAAAGGAGGCCGAGGAGTTGATGAACACCTTGGAGTACTGTAGGTGTGTCTGTTTCTGGCTTTTTGGCGGTCCTTTTTTTGGACCCTGTTGTCTCTTTTTGCTATCGTTTCCTTTTTGGGACAGCTGTTTGTTTGTTTGGACTAGTTTTGCTCTATCTTTTGTTGTTTGAACTTTGTGGTTTCAGGTCCCTGTAAACCCTGTTTTTTCCTTTTCAAAAACTTACAAGACAATTTATTGTAAAGACAATTTTTTTTAAATAACTAAATCCCCTAGTGAATTTCTAGCATCCATCATTTAGGTTTTTTTCTTAACATATGCACATATATATATATATATATACATATATATATATAGATATATATATATACATATATATATACATATTTATATATATTATTTTCCATACTTAACGAGAGGCAAGAACATTCCCGCGGCTGATGGAGTTCCCTATTTTTGAAATTATATATGAAAAAGCAACCGTTGATGAAGAATTTTACAAAATAGCTCCTCCTAGAATGTAAACATGAAATGTTGGGGTTTTGGCCACAAGGAACAAAAAAAACATAGTGAGAAGTGAAAATGAATTCATTTTATTTTTTCTTTTTCTTTTAATAGGTCATAATGTGCTTGTGTTATGGGATCATTATGGCTGAGCCTCGAGCTCGACACACCAAGCCATAACACGAGCATGTTATAATGCACTCGCGTTATGATATTTTAAAAAAAAAATCAAAAAGTGGCCACAAATTGGCTACCCATCTTCATGCACCCACCCAAAATGTGATCACCAAGGAATTCTTACTTTTGCATGAGCTTTATCAAGATATATACGACAAATCGAAAGCATGGATCGAAACGCATAATGGAACTTTTACTTTTGCTACGATGGGATCAATCACCTTACCGTTGCAAATCAGACCAAAAATATTAGATATCTCATTCTCCATCATCCCATAGTCGGTCCAATTTTGTGTGAAGCTAACCTATCCATGGCTTCGCTCCATGAAAGATGTCCCTTCGGTTGTACATAAATGCTTAAAGTTTCCCTTTTACAATGAATTTTTCACCATCCATCATAGTGGCTTTAACCTATTTTCCTCCGATGGTAACTTTTCCTTATATTTCTTTTGGCTCGAGCTTATAGAACCTATAAAACCATGAGAATACTTCTTTTTCCTGTCCTATCAAAAGTTCAAGGCAAAGAAAATAGCAGAATTATCCCTCCAAAAAATGTTTTTATCCACAACCAAACCTACCATCCTAGATGAAACCATGATTGAGCCTAAAGAAAATCCCAACAACCAATACCAACCTAAGACAAAACCTTCACCTACTTCCTACAAAATACTAAGAGACAATGAAAACAACCCCATCATGCCTCCTAGAATAAAACAAGTTTACAAAGTCAAAGATAAAGTGGTTGAACAACCCCCCGTGGTTCCTTTCATTCCTCCCCTTAGGGAAGAAAAGAAACCTATGGTTGATCAACACACTCCTACACAAATGCAACTTGAAAACAAAACTAAAAGAAACAAAGGTTCTAGAGACCATAGGTGTAGACTTCATGCCCTTGCTTGTAGGCTGCATGAAGAAATAAACAAAGAAAATCAAAATCCAAACTTGACTGAAGCCATACATGATGAGCCTCCCTCATCATTGACACAAATAGATCCTATAATACAACCACAACAAGAGTTGAAACCTTCTTTGGACATTATCATTCGACCTCCTATTGTGATTAACTTAGATGATGATGAGGAAGTTGTTAAAATTGATGAAGAGGTGCATAATGAATTGAATACATTGTTTTCCTCTTCCACGAGCTTGAACAAAAATTCTTCTAAGAAGAGTGTTGAAACCGGTGATGGTCCTAGTTTGGCACTTGCTATTGTCCCTTTGGCTAGTTGTCTTCCTTCACTATACAATGAACATGATTGGGATGTAGACGGCCTACTTGAGGTTGAACCACACATGTCTTACTAGTTTATTTGCATTATTTCTTTTTCTTTTGTGTGATTGAATGTGTGTAATGTGATCCCCCCTAATGTTCTGTTTGATCTCTCTCTCTTTGTGACATTCCTCTATTTGTACCTTCATTCTTCTCTATGTTGTGAATCTTCTCGCCTTTTTATTTTTTTCATTTTTCTTATGTTTTCATTTTGGGGATGATGCAAGGTGTCGATACATTCATGTCTCTTCCATGTTGACCCAAAAGGATTTTCCTTTTCTTTATCTTTATCTTTTCCATTTGTCTTGTGTTTTCCTTTTAGGGATGATGCAAGGCATCAAGACATTCATGTCTCTTCCATGTTGACCCAAAAGGATTTTCCTTCTCTTTTTCTTTATATTTTTCATTTGTCTTGTGTTTTACTTTTGGGAATGATGCAAGGCATTGAGACATTCATGTCTCTTCCATGTTGATCCAAAATGTTTTTCTTTATTTTTGCTCTCTTTGTATCATTCTTCTAGTTCTATGTGTATTTGGGGAATGATGATAGTTTTGGGCTCTCTAAAAATATTGTAGTAGGAATATACTGACCCCAAATCCATAGATAATTTTGGGGGAACCCCTCTCTTTTCCTTTTCTTTTGCATGACGTGGCTTTACTCAGAAACATATGAGTTGGCATATAGGACTTTCCAAGTTGGCTCTCATGTCTTCTTTATTATTATTTGCATTCATCATTTGCTACTTTAAATTAATTTCTCACAACACAATGTTTAGCAATTTCTTTAAAGTGGGGGCATACATTGGCATTATTCTTTTGCAGTTCTCTTTTTTTTCATGGTTCATGGTGCAGTCTTCTTACTTTATACAATGTGTTTTCCACTTTGTCGATGAAATTGGGTATAATGTCTCTCAAGAGCGTGATCTATCTTAGCATTTGCATTCCTCTTAGTGGCTTGATGTGACACACTGCATCCCCTAAGTTGTGAATTTTCTATTCTTTTATTGGTCCTCTCTTGGAGACATTAGGCACAATGTTCCCTAAGTTAAAGACCTCACATAAACTAAGCAAGACTCCTTTGAACATTCCTTATTGTTACATTTATATACCCATCTTGCATAACACAACTTGCATGCCTATAGAGCCATCTTGTTTGTTCATGATTTCCAAACATACAAAGTTTTTCTTGCCTCATGAAGCTCAAAGTTCATTTTTTATGAGCTCCAATGATATTAAGTTTTTCTTGCCTCATGAAGCTAAAAAATAATTCTTTGTGGTGCCTTATTAAAGTTATTAGGAGGTATAACTTTCGTATGGTTTTTGACAGGAAGCTCGACTAAGGCATGAATTTCCCTTAGCCACTCACGTGTGAGTGTGAGTGCATACCAGCCACGTGTGTATGTGGCTCACCTCTTTCTAATCCTCACCCAATAGACAACCTAGAGTTCTATTGCCTCAAAGTGAGCTTGCATTCTTTATTTGGAAAAAAAAGCCTAGATCTAATCCACATTGTGATGGAAAAATGATTGAAGCTTGATCTGATCCTTGTATTTTATTTTACTTTTCTTTTCATCTTTGACAATGCATGCTTGTTCCTTTCTGATGCTCTTTACATCATTTTCATGTGTGTCCTCTTGTTTCTATGTTGGTTCACCATGGGATCTTGATCCTAGGGCCTTGATCACCCCTCCTAATCATTATCATTACATCTTACTGGCATTGGTACATTTGGATCCCTCTTGAAGTGATTTTGTCTACTTTAGTGTGAGTTTGAAGCAAGTTCATCCTCTCACTAAAGTGCGGACTAAATGTAGTGTCAAAAAATGTTGCCAGTGACATTTTCACACTTTTTTGGGACCTCCTTGTAAAATTGAGCTTAATGATGCCATGATTTAGTGGTGTAATGTGTTTGACACATTCACATTAGGTCTTGGGCCCTTGTGAATTAATGAATTTAAATGGTACCTTGCTAAAGTGTTGTGAAGTGTTGTAACACATTTTCACACTTTTCTAAGGTTTTATTAATTAACTACACCTAATAAACCTCTTTTGAACCTTAATCCTTCCTTATTTGGAGTGTTTTAATGTGTTTTGACACACTTTCACACTTTAATAGGTTTTTCATTAATAATTGGGCCCCTTTATGCTTTAATTAGCCTTATTCTGTATCCACAAGCCTCATTTAATGCATCTTTTTGAGGATAATCCCGACACAAATCAAGGCCCAATCATAATTCAAGTATTTCAAGTTGAATGGCCCTAGATTTAGTGATCTAGGACTCATTCACCACCTTGGTTGAATGAGTCCCACCTAGTTTTTTGGGTCTCAAACCCGGTTTCACACATTTCTAAGCATTTTTAAATTTGATCCCATACATTATGCCTGATGGGACTCATTCACCACCTTGGGATAATGAGTTATGTGTGGCTCAAAATCAAAATTAATTCAAATTTTTGGCAGGATTTTATCCTCCTAGATCTGATGTCGGCTTGTAGTGTTGTAATTTTGGGAATTCTTGCATAATTAAGTATAAATACAAGGTTATTTCACTCATTTTCACCTAAGAATTTAAGAGATCACCTAACAATTTTGTGAGAGCATTCTTAATAGAAAGTTTGAGTTCACAAAAATATTCAAGCATTCACAAGAGTATTCAAGCATCTTCAAGGGAAGAATATCAAGCATTATTGAGTATTGTTCAAGCATCAATCATCATGTCAAATACTTCGTGCATCATGTTTTTTTTTAGGTAACAATTGTGATGTAGGGTTTCATGATTCAAGCTAGCATTTCATTCAAGATCTATCACCTTCAAGCAAGAGCCAAGATCTACATCCATTGGAGCCATCTCATACATGTTTGCAACATTTCATTGCTAGGGTTTGGTGAATTGCAACATCATATTTTTTTCATTCATCATTCTCCATTCCTATTTAATTATAGTTCAAGGTTTGATTACCAAAACGGGGTTTGACCAAGGAAAACCCCTATCCACTAACAAAACAACATTTGTCCCTATCTTTAGTGTGTGATTTGAAGGTCTATATTGAAGAAACATTGAAGAGAAAGGATGGAAAAAGTTGTGTAAGTGCATAGAAGTTGTAAAAGTTGTCATCAAGCCTTGGAGAACATTGGAGAGACCTTCAGGTTGATTTACAGATATTCAAATCCAGAAACTTGCAAAAGCAGATTAAGAAGACTGAGAAGAGAAGATTCATACTTTGAAGTTCCAAAAAACCCTAAATGAACTGATTCACCACTTCTAGCGAATGAGTCTTGGTTTTGGTGAAAAATTAGGTGTTTGCATATTTGAATACCCATTTGGCAGATTCACCTATTTGCACAAAAAATCCAGATTCTGGACTGATTCGCCCAGCTTGAAGAATGAGTCCCAGTCAGCATTAAAGGAAAAAATTCCAATGTTTCAAAACTCCTTCCAATCATTTCCAGATTTCCTAGTGCACATAGTTGAACCATATATTTTTGAATGTGCTATGGCTCTCTTACACTCTTAGGGTTTTTACCCTAAAAGGAGAGAGATAGGCCAAAAACCTAGGTGGTTCATTCAAACTAAAGCAATTATAATAGAAATATGAATGAAATGTGCCAAGACAAGATGATATAAAGGCATAAAACTTAAGAAAGATATTGATTATGAAGTGAAAATTAAAGAAATAAAAGTTGTTGGAAAACACATTGTGATATGCAAAACCATCTAGAAATGTGAACAAAACTGAACAAAAATGGATAAAATTGAAAGTGTGCACCTAAGATTTTGCTAGAGGCTGGAAATGAATTTTGAAATGCTGCTAATGCTAGAAATTTGGCCTACAGGGACTCATTCACCATTCTGGATGAATTTGTCCTAGTTCTGAGAAATTGTCCCAGAACCCGTTTCGGACAAATGGGTATCCAAAACTGCAAAAAACCAAAAATAGGCCTGGAAATGGGACTCATTCTCCATTAGTGGCGAATGAGGCCACTTTTTGAATTTCTAAATTCAAAAGTGGAAATAGGAGCCCTCGGTCTGCACTTTGGTTCCTGACAGTTGTCCACTTCTAAAACTCTAGTTTTCAGGCATGAAAGTGACTTTTTGTTGATATTTTGTCTTTTCAAGCAAGGAGAAGTCTTCAAAAAGTATTCAACCTAATCTTACATAATATTCAAGCCTTCAATATTCCTAAATCTACAAACACACAAGAAGAGAAGGATAAATGTTGGATGTTAGGGCATGGGGGTTTGCCTTGGTCAAACCCCTTTTAGGTAATTAAACCAAATGAAGAAATAAGATGAAGTGTGAACATGAAATGAAGACATTAATACCTTTCCATGAGGATAAATCTTGGATTGCTACAACAATATGAAGAATCTACCCTTGAATGTATGAAAAGTGCTATCTTGGTGACTTATAATGTAAAAACCCTAACTTGCTTGACTTGAGATAGAAGAATGATGGATGAATAGTGAATAATGGTTATGATTTAGGGTTTAGAAGCTTGTATTTTTAGAAATTCACCTTATTTTCCCATTAATTGGATCCCTAAGGCTGACATGAAAGAATAATAAACTTAAATTCTAGTTTTTCCCACTCAAAAGTCAAAAATAGCCCAAATGGGACTAATTCACCACCTTGGGTGAATTAGTCCCACCTGGTAGGGACTCATTCACCATAGATGGTGAATTAGTCCCAGAGAGGCATGTTTTCCAGCTGGATTGTTGGGAGATAAGAAAATTAGGTTTATATAGTGACTTTGTCAGTTATTTCATCAAATTATGCCTCGGGATGCACAATATGTGGTAATAGGGGCCTATTAATGATGATGTGAAGGTCAATTAGGGCTTGGGACATAGAATTCAATGTGAAAGTGTGATTAAATACAATTTACAACACTATAATGAGGTCCATATAGCCTAGAAAGGCACAACATCCAATGTGAATGTGTAAAACACATTACAACACTAGATTAAAGTCAAATTTAGTTTACAAGCCTTCTAGATTGATGTGAAAAGGAAATTAAATACATTTTATAATGTTGAATTAAGGGAATATGGGTTCATTAAGTCTAGAAAAGCGTGAAATTCTTTTATAACACTTTACAACACCTTTACAAGACATTGTTAGATGAATTTACAAGGGTCCAAGACCTAATGTGGATGTGTAAAACACTTCACAACACTAAATTAGGGCCTTATTAAGTCCAATTTATCATCAATTATTCCCAAATCAAGCAAGTTGCCTTTTTTTCTATGGTACAATAATACTTTTTGTAGCTTTCTATTTTGTTTCATTTTCATCTTTAGATCATTTAGTAAGTCATTGCATCAAACTATGTTTAAGTATTCTATCTTGCATTGCATTTGTCTTTCCAAGTTCTTACTTGCTGGTGAACCCCTCATTAGTTTACATTCAACCCCTATGACGACCCTCTTGCAAGATCTCTTTCGCCTTTGTATTGAGATCTCAAGGGCTCATTCTTGAATGAGAGAGAGTGAAGATTGTCATTCTAGGTCCTAAACCCTAGAAAAGAATACAATTTTCCACCTTTCACACACTGCTCACCACATGGTGAAACAAGGTCTAGACATAGTTTTTTTTCAACTTCTAAGATAACAATTGATGTAGAACTTGCAGAAGACTAAGGAATCAAGGTACCCCTTTTCGGTATGGTACCCTAATTATATGTTTATTGTTTTATTTTCTTAGAGAAGTTCTTGGTACAAAGAACATTGCGGGGTTGGACAATATTTCAATTTCTATTTAGATTAGAGACCATTTGAGAAGGTTAGGGAATCTAGAAACCCAAAAAAACATGTTGTGGGGTTTCTTCAAGACTTTTCAAGGAAAATAACAAGAAAGAGAAGGGATGCTGAAAAAAATTTATTGAGAAATATAAGAATGATATAACCTTCATGGTTAGTAGAGATCACTACATTGTGAAAGCAGTCGAACCTAGAATAGTTTGGGTTCCAGAGCTTGGATATGAAGTAATTGAAGAATAGCTTACCACTTTTGTTGAAGCTGTGTTGAGAAAACTAAGAGATCCATTTGTGGATAGATTTGGTACATTCACAAGGAAATACAGTTAGGTGAATATGGAAAAGAACAAGAAATAGATTGTTAAAATAAAAAACTCAATTGAAAGAGATAGTGAACCCTTCTAAGAGTTTTATGGAGAAATAAAAAGTTACTATTGTTGCTCTATAGGGTACTCCAAGCATAAGAAGGTTAGTTAGGACCTCTGCCCCATCTCCTACTATTACTAAGGCCTCTAGAACAAAGCCTGTAGGAATTTCAAAGAAGAAAGAAACATTTGGCCCATCTATGCAACAAATGCCTCCTAAGAGAAGAAGAAAAAATTGGCCACTAGAGAGAGATACATTAGCTATGAGGATGAGGAAGATGTAAATGAAGAATAACCACAATTGATCTAGAAGAAGTCTTAAGCTACTACAAAAGAGACCAATGCGAATAGAACTGCTAGTGATCCAAATCTGCACCCTAATGCCAAGCTATGAATGAAATTAGTAGGTTTGTATGTAACATGGGATTGCTTTTAGGTTGTGGGTGTCCTATTTGAAAGAAGACCTTCGTATTATGGTCTGGCTTCCCCTTTTGATGTCACCTAACTACTAATTTCTGAGATAAAGGGTGAGAATCGCATGAAAAAATGAACTTAATACTAAAAATATCTAAGGTGATACACCAAAAAACAACTAGGACCTGATAACAACCTATCACATTCAAATCAATATCATAAAACTTGGTTTACACAACTCATTTTCAAATGCAGTTCACATAATTAATTTATAAGGAGGTCTCGAAACAGGTCTTTTAGAAGGAAAACAAAGGTCTCACAACTAACAACACTATTAAATAACAAAAATTATAACCTGTTAACATGCATTTTCTACTAAACAGATGCCTAAACATGAGACAAGTTTGCAAGGAAAGATAAATTTTCATAAGACAAACTGATCAATCATTAACAACATACCATGAAACATGAAATGAGAAGGTAAAATGGTCTATTTTATTAATTCAAAGTGCTTACTATATCACAAGTCCACCTGAGCTACAATACTGCTCCATGATGAAAAATAGCTCCAAAAAACAAAGCTATCATGCTACTAGAAAGAAAGAAATCCCTCCAAAATGCCCAAAATGAATATACTTATGCCCAAAAGATCACACAACTATCATGTCTACCCATCTAGAAGGTTCTAGTTGGATGAGGCACAAAAGCCAAAAAAGAACCTTCCAAAATCACTCCAAAAGGCCTCTGAAATGGTGAAAAATAAATCTTAGACTCAAGTCATACCAAAAGTGTGACAAAACTCCTTCCAAAGTAGCACATGTTTCTCTAAAATAGTCAAATGCTTCACCCCCACACTCTCTTCATATATGCAAGCCATCATTTTGTCTCCCATCTTTGACTCATGCAATATGTGTGTTTTGAAAACATAAGACTCGAAAAAGGCATTAAAGATAATAACTTGATTAGGTGATTCATAGTACACCACTTAATCAAGTTATTTTACATTTCAAAGCAAAAAATAAGAGGGCCCAACATCAATAATAGATTACATTAAATTTGCATGTAAATAATATAAAAGTGATTAGCAAATCACTTACATGATATTTTATACTTTGAAACAAAATGCAAAAATATAATGAAATGTCAAAATGCTTTCAAAAGCATTGAACAAGCTCAAAAATCCTCCAATGCACTTGATCATTTTACTTCCCTCATTCTGTATTTCAAGGCCACATATGGTCAACATTCTAATTTTCAAAGAGAAAAATAAAAGGCTCAAATTTGGTCTATATGGCTGACCTCCACACTTCTTGGAAGGAATATTCTAAGTCTTCAAGCACCATGACCAAAAGGTCAAAGGCATGACCTATGACTTGGCACACTCCATATGTTTCATGTTTGAAACACTTAGCAATATTTCACAAGGCATAACAAATGCCTAAGTCAAAAAAAATGTGTAAGGAAAAACAAATGCCTCGGCCCCCACTTTACATTTACATGAGCTTCATTTTTAAAACACGGGAAAAAAATCCCATCGACATCTAGAAGGGTCAAACCCTAATCATCAAAAGATAAATTTTTTTTGAAAAACATCATCATTTTTTTCATTAAGCACTTTGGTAGAGACATGTTGCCGCTAGGGTTTCACTTGCATGCACAAAATGTCAAGATTTTGACTGGTTTTTTGAAAAAAATTGATGGAAAGTGTATGGAAACACAACTAAGTTAGGATTTTGGCACAAAAATCTGTATTTTTTAGCTCCTTTGAAGGCCGTTTGATGCATTTAGGCTACGACCTATAGTATTTTCCTGATCATTTTGTGTTGTTTTATATTCTCTATGGATTTCTCCTCTGTTCACAACTACCATGAGGTTACTCTTTGAAGATTAAATGGAAGTTTTTATGTGACACAAGCTTGCCCAAAAAAGAAAATGAGGAAGATAGCTCAGGTAAGTTTCTTACCAGACCCGTGTCTTGATTTTCTCCTTCATTTAGTGAATAAAAACTATCTTTCCCCTTTGTATTTGTAATTGTAAAACAGAAAACCCCAGTGGGTTCGTTGTTTTATGGAGACAGTCTAGTTTTTAAGGCTGCGACTGTAGTGAAATACTTGAGTTTTGAATGCCTTTGTTGCTTCTGTGCACTTCACTCCATGACTACAACTCATATAATTTTCTAAATTTCACATCAACATTTCAAAACAAAAGATTAAAATTCTCATTTTTTTTTGTAGAAAATGTTCATTTTGAGCCCTGCTTTGCGCACTTTCTTTTGTTTTTGGAAAATGGTCATAGCTCAGCCTCTTGCTTGTCATTTCTCCACATTTAGTTGTATTATGCACTTTGAAGCACAACCCAAAGTGGGTTTTCTGGCTTTGTAAAAACACACAGATTTGTAGGAAATAAATCTCAAATTTGAGCTTCCAGACCAGAACAAAGCTAAAAGTTATCTTCCTTTCCTAAATTTGAAATTTAAATTAAAAACCCCCAAGTGGGTTTCCTATAATTTGTGAAAAAAATGACCCTTGGTCATGGCTATAGGGAGAAAATCTGGGTTTTTATATGCTTGCTACATTTCCAATTCAATCCCAGATGGGTTCCTTTCCATTCTTCTTTGTACTTGCAAATTTTTGAAAACCCAGATGGGTTCTTCTGTGTGTAACAAAACCAAACCCTTTCACCTTTGTATTTTCATTTTTTGATAAACCCTAGATGGATTCTCTATATTTGAGAAGAAAAAAATTCCATATTTTTAACAAAGATAGGTAGAAGGTTTTCTTATGTGATTAGGAACTTCAGTTGTCTTCTGTAAGATCACCAAATTGTTCAGGAAGTATCAACAAACTATTGCATTTAGACAAGTCTAATTTTCTTAATGCTCTAAGGCAATGGAAGTCACTGCATAATTCCTCTAACTTGTCACATCCTGATAAACATAACTCTTCCAAACATTTAAGTTTACCAAAATCTTGAGGTAACTTTGATAAACTCTAGCAATTGGACATGTTCAATTTCCTTAATGCTACCAAGCAATGAAAGTTATTACACATTTCTTGTAATTTTTCACATCCATGTAAGTCTAAATCTTGAAG
>VDFB02000003.1:499878269-500232145 GCA_007258455.2 Sequoia sempervirens | reverse complement strand
TAGCAAGGATAGGTGGATATGAGCAAGATTTCTCCACTGAACAAACTATAGCTTGGTGATGCTTCACATGCCTCCACAATGAAGGAAATGCTACAAACAAACCAAAAGAGTGTAGAATTGATTGAGAAAGAGGTTAAGGTATTGTAAGAATGTATTCCCTATGCAACTATTAGTGATTCCTTGTCTAGTGTGCATGAGTTGAAGTTGTTGGATTCCTTTAAGGATTATTCTATTGGTCTAGAAGAGAAATTGGAAGAGGAAATGGTGAAGAAGGTCAATGATAAGAGATTGACTAATATTTCTGATAAATGTAGTGTTGCACATGGCAAGTTGCAAGGAAACTTGAAGGTAGTCTAGAAATTTCTAGAAGAAGCTAAATTTTCATTTCAGTTTTTCTTGAAATGGACTAATTCCACATGGAGAATAAATGATCAAATGGACTTAATTAAGTCAAAAACAACTCAATATTTTGGTTCTTATGATCCAGCTAATGGTGTAGATGGTGCAACAAGGGAAAAAATTGAGAACCTGCATGGATAGTTCTCCCTAATACAAAAATAGAAAGAGAAAATCATTATGCAGTATAGCTAGCTTAGAGAGTTGGTGAGTGCAAGGCTTACATCCTTGATTGTAGTTCTTTCTAGTGAAGATAAGGTGGTGTAGGAGAATCTAGTGCCTAGTTCTCCAGATGGAGGAGAAGATCTTCTTATTCAGTTTGAGAATTAGTGTAGTATACTTTCCTTCGCTAAGAATGATTGGGAGATAGGAAAGGACTAGGAGGCACACCTCACAAAACTGAAGTTGTCTAAAAAGGGTATTTCACCCTCTGAAATTTGAAGGTGTACATTTATGTTTTTTTATACAGTTTTCTGATTTCAATATATATATGCAGAAGTAGTTGATGGTGTTGTAGTACAATTTTAGTAATTTTTTATGTATAATATTGTTAAGGTGAGCCACTTGATATTTCCTAAGGAAAATATTATTGGAGAAGTATGTTTTATAGGAGAGATGTAGTAAGGGGGAGTTACTCTTACTTATATACATATTAGTTAGGGGGAGTATGTATGTATGTTTAGAGATTCCCCTTTCCCTTGATATCAAAGGAGGAGAGTAGTAAAGGTGGAGAATAGTGGGAGTATTTTGATAAGTTTTGAAGAGTGAGAGTGTGTCGCCATCAATGACAAAGGTGTACATTGTTGGAAACATGAGCTCTTTGTCATAGGAAGATTGTTGACAACATGAGCATGATGAAGTATGAATGGATATTGATGAGCATGATAGTGTATGATGTTTTCATTGATGGAAACCCATGATAGAAATGTAGAATGATTGGTCTGGTGAAGACCAAGTGTTTTGGATATTTTTCCTAAGTATCGGTGTATAGTACAGTGTTACAATGAACCAATTTTATGGTCTACATTGCTCTATTATACAAAGTATTGTCAAGTGCATTTGATGTAATATTGGTGCATGTTCAAGGTGTCCAAATCCAGATATTCAAGGTTGTATGTTTTCCATAATTGAAGATAATGTTGATAGAGTATCAGTTTTGTAATGATAGTGTTGATAGTACATAGTATATGTTGAAATGCTCTGCATTCCACTATGAATGAATATTTTGCTATGTGGTTTCTAGGAACTGTTTACAAGTATCATAAGTATGTGTGATCCAAGTGACAAGTGTTTTGGTGGTCCTCGTGTCGAGTTGTGAATGAACAGTTGGCTCATTTAGAACTTATTGTTTCACCAATTTTGTTATATGGTGCCAATCTAAAGGTTTTGGGGTCATGCAGAGTTGAAGTATGCAAGGAGCATATTTATGGGAGTGATTATGGGCCATTCCAAATGACTTTTATATTATATATGTTTTTATTTATTCTACAAAGTGTGTGTGTTAAATTTTTCAGACGAAAGGCTATATGGTGCACATTTCATCCAATCAGACCGATCTAATTGATATTTTGGTTGGTTGTAGTATATATACAAGGTTAATTCTTTGTGCAAAGATATATATATGAGGTGATTAAGTGTGTGTTGGAAGAATTAAGAAGAATGTCTAGTCGTGCAAACTTTGTGTTGTCATTGATGTCACCATGTTGTTTGGGTTGTTAGTTTGATCTGGTACTCTTAACCTATATGAAGAACCAGTTTACATCCTCTGGTATTTTGGTCCGCATATATAGTATCAATAAGATCTATCACTATGGTTAATATATGGTGTTCACTACATATATCTACATCTATATTCCTGATTGCATAAGGTGTTTATCTTTATATTAGAAGTTATGAGTATCACAATGTTGATTGGAATAGTGTTGATTGGTTGAATCACAGACTGGTGTGGGCATTCTGGTTCACAATCCTCTGTGGTTGATTTTTTTTACTTGCAATTTTGGGAAATGGTTTATGAATATGGGAAGCTTGTAAGTTCAAAATCTTGTGTTCTCATGTGCTCGTATGGCGAGTTGGCATTATTCTATTGATTACTTTTTGTTATTGTGTCTATCTTTAGCTGACCTAATGTATAGATAATATTGTAATGGTTTAATTTTTGTTACAGATATATGTGTGACCTATCTTTAGTCCATGCTGACATATTGTAGCATGCTACATGCTTGGATTATCTTTGGAGAAGTTTTACACTAACTTGGAGCTGACAGTTAGTCTTTTTGGTGAATAAATATTGCATCTAATTAGGTTGACCTAACTGATGTGTGTCGATGAATCAGATATATATGTTGGATAGTTTTGAGATTGAAGTAGTGAGAGTATGTATGAAACGGATAAAGTGAAAGCAGAATTGTGTGCAAAATGTGAAGATGAAGTGTGCCAAGTCTACTTATTGAGCATTACTAGAAATGAATCAACACTTGTTAGGTGTACTCTTACTAGTTCATTTTGGTTGTGAAGCCACTTTAGTATTGTAATATTTTTGTAGGTAGTGAGCCTCCTTGTCTGGATAGTGAGTCCTATCTCAGGCAGTGAGCCCACTAGTAGTGAGCCTTCTTGTATTTGGTTTTGGAACTACTTTATATTGTGAGCTAATCCTAACTGTGGTTTTTCCCTCATTGGTTTTTCCACGTAAATCTAGTGTTTCCTGTGTTGGTATTGCTTTCTGTTATTTTCATTTCATGTTCATACTTAATTATAAATTTACGTGGATGAGAAATTCATAAGTGTTTGAGATTTGAGTTTGTGTTTGGTGACAACTGATTCACCCCCCCCCTTTCAGTTGTCTTGCACCTTTCAACAATTGGTATCAGAGCTTTGGTTCCTTGGAGGAGAGCCTAACAACTTGAGGAAGATCCTGAAGATTGAACAAATGCATGATAAAGAAGAGCTCCTGGTTCCACTTGAAGATCTTGACAAGGCTAAAAATGAAAATAGAGATTTGAAAGAAACTCTTGATGAGGCAAATGAATGTGTCTAAAAATTGAAAGAGCAATTGAATAAATTCAAAGAAATACATAGAGAAGTGAATGAGCAACTGAAACAAGAAATCATCGGATTGAAAGTGCTAGTGGAAGAATAGAAGAGAATTGAAGAATGTTTGAATACAGTGGTGCAAAGTAAGTCTGACGAATGCACTAGACTTGAACAAGAGGTGGTGAACCTAAAAGTAGAACTGGAGAAAGAAAAAATTTATGAAAATAATTTCAAATCTAGCTCTGACAGGCTTGATGAGTTGATTGTAGGACACAAACCAAGTAAAGATAAAGGTGGTTTGGGAAATGAAGCAGGTGAAAGCTCAAAGGATAATCAAAAGATTCAAAATAAAGGGAAGTAGAAAGGAAATACAAGAAACTTTGCTAGAATACCACCTATCAGACAACCAAATGCTCAAAAGGTACTCATCTTTTAATGGTGTTTACTTTTCATGTAACAAATTTGGTCATAGGGCAGTTGAGTGAAGAAGTAAAATGAACTAGTTTTTTGCTTCCTTCTCTATAAAATGTTTTACATGCAAAAAATTTGGACATAAAGCTACTGAATTCAGATCTCAAGTGAGGATGATTAGTCATAAAGCTACTGAATTCAGATCTCAAGTGAGGATGATTAGTTGGGTGATGATGAATAGGTTTAATGGAGGTAGAATGAATCAATATTTTGCTGGCTACTTTTATACATGTAACAAGTTTGGACACAAATAAAATCAATGTAGATCAAGGGTTAATGAAGATCATAAAATTTTTGTCTGCTATAACTGCAACAAACCAGGACATATCTCAAAAGTTTGCAGAAGTAAAAGGGGAAAACAGTCTTCTCTAGTAGAGAAGAATGATCATGTGAATAAAATTGACAAGAATGAGGTTAAGAAAGAAATGAACAAGATATGGAGAAAGAAAGAAGAGCCAGAGATGATAAATGTGTCAGTGCCCTCATCTAGTGTAGAAAATTCCTTCAGGAATTAGACCTAGCATGGTCTTAGGGGGAGCATTAACATAACTTTTTTTGAACCCCTTAGATATATGGCATCTCAGATGTTTGCACGAAGATATGTTGTAGATAATAAATAGATAAAGGTTATGGAAAAGAAACCAGAAGAAAATTTGTAGCATGTTTATTTGTGGAGCGATTTAGGGTTTCTTAGTGCAATGAAATGGGGTTTTTATCATCTTTTTGAAACCTACCACATTTAATGCAAATTAGGGCAACGTGATGGTGTATAAATCAAAATTCATAAGTCATTTTTGATCACTTGTGTAATCAAAGAGTTTGAAGAATGATTTGGAGCAATCTTGAAGTGATCGTGAAGTGACTTGGAGTGATTATGATGCAATTAGGAGAAATCATTTAATAAAAGATGAATGCTTTCAAAATCATCTCTCTGTTTAAAAAAAGATGAAAAAGAAGAAGTTTCGTTGAGCAAGAAAGATTTTGAAGAAGATAAACATGACGATGGAATCTGGTGACAAATGATTGAGTGGCAATATTCTGCTAAGGCTGAAGGGTGTTGAGTTGGAAGAGTTTGATCATCAGAAGATGAAAGAAATGGAACTAGGGTTAAAGACAAATGAATTGTAGAATGTAAATACATTGGGTATGGATTTATGGGGAGAATTTCCCTAGTTTGCAGACAAAGAATTTATCTTGTTCCTACTAAGTCGATTCAAGGACGACAACATTATTTTAGACAAACCCTATCTAATCATGAAGGAGGCAATTAAAGCTATTAATAGCTTGTGCAGTGTTGGTGACCTCCCTAAGAAGAAAAAAGTGAAATAAAGAGTCGTGGAGGAACTTACTAGCATTGACAAAGACCCTCGAGCTCTACTGATAAATACTATTGTTGATCCTATAGTAAGGTATGTTACCTACGACATCTCTTATAAAATCTACTTCAAAAATCGTGAAGGTTCTACTTCGGCTATTGTTGTATATCTTGCACACATGATGGTGAAGGAAAACAAGCAATTTGATTTGTGTATCCTAATAATGGAAAACCTAATTGAGAATGTCACAATGCCTTTGTTCGAGGGTTATCCTTTCTGGTTTGGGTTTTTGCTCATATGTTTGGTATTTTACTTTTTGAGTTCGTTACCTGGAAGAGAGAATGTTAAGTGGGAATCTGGCATCCCTACCAGAAAGAAAGTTTATAGGTACTTGGAATGCATGGATGAGAAAGCAAGTGCATGAAAAATATATTTCTCATCTTTGCAGATGAATCTGTTCTCTAGTGTGTTAATTTCCAGTCAGTTTGAAGAGGGTTCCTCTTTTGGTAAGAAAGAGTTGGAAGTTGTTATTGGTGGTTCCCCTCCAGAATCTAAAAGGAGAAAAAATATCACAAAATATGTCATCACTATCTCGGAAGAAGAGAAGAATGAAGAATAATATCTACCTAAATTTTATCTTGAGAACATTTGGATGATGTTAGATAAAGGTAATATGAAGAAGGTTGGTGAAATGTGGCCTACTCTCCGATCAAGATACTTAAAATTGATGATGTGTTGATTGATTATTTTCTCAAAAAGTGTATTACAATCTCAGATGTGTCTAACTCGTTACCAAATGATCTAGTAGAAGTTATTGAAGAAAGAGTATTGCTAGAAGGACCTGAAGGACATAAGTTTTAAGTTATGATTGAGAGAAGATGTGCCAAAGCCAAAAAAATTCTATCCAAACACATTGATGAGACAAGAGAAAGTGTTAAGGAAATATCTGACATCTACAGGTATTGTCTCTGGTGGCCTACAACTGTTGATAATTTTAGAAGCAGAATTGAAGCTATTGAATCTGAGATAAATAATATTAGAAAGAGTTTTTATTTCTTCAAAGAAAAAAATGGAAAACAAAGAATAAGAGTCGGTGAATTGGAAGTAGAGTTGTTGATTGCTCAAAGACAAAGGGAAGACTTGGTTAAAACTTTATGGTTGGTAAAATAAATTGTTGAGGTCCAGTTGGATAATCTCTCTGGAATATTTTATGATGCAAAAGATTATGAATGATAATGTCTGTCTTCAAACTATACATCCTCATTTACGTTGTTATCTTTATTGGATAGTATGAGTGCAAGACTGGGTTTGGCTATGTTTGCTTGGAAGAGGATTCTTCCAATCATAAGAGAAAGGTGAAAGAAAAATTTTCATGTAAAAAGCGTTATTTTTCAGTTGAATGTTTAAAATGGGAAGTTAGAATTCCTTTGTATATACATTGTCACCATGTACATACGTTTACATCCTATTTTTGGTCGCCCTTTGTCCTTGATGTCAAAGAGAGAGAGAGAGAGAAGAGTGATAGAAAGAGAGAATACTAGTGATAGGGGGAGAAAATGTTGTGTTGTAGGAAGTTTTTGCAAATTTTGACACATGTTGCCATCAATGACAAAGGGGGAGATGGTTGGAAGAATGAAGAAGAATGTCTAGTTGTGCAAATTTTTGTGTTGTCATTGATGTCACCATGTTGTTTGGGTTGTTAGTTTGATCCAATACTCTGAATTGGTATGAAGTACTAGTTTACATCCTCCAGTATTTTGGTCCCCATATACAATACAAATAAGATATATCGTTGCGGTTTATATATGGTGTGGGTATGTGCAGGATCATGATGGGCCAAAAAGTGGCAATATGATGGGTATTTGTATGGTATGTGCTTGACGACCTTTTTTTAACCAAAAATTGATGAAATGAAAAGGATTTTTAAAGGAGATTCGCTTTCCACCAATATAAATTATGCTTTACTTTGAATTTAATAAATAATTATTATTCATTTTCTATTTGAATTACGACTAAAGTATTGATTGATAGGCTAATTGAAAAACATCTATAGCTTTCAAATGGTATCTCTTTTTTAATCCAAAACATGTGTCATTAAATGCTTCACATACTATAAGATTAAAAAAAAATTGAATCTCATGAAGTTTTGACCAAGGTTAAGGTGGTCAGAACATATGAGTTTTTATATTTTTTAAAAGTTGCAATCGAAATTCATAATTAATTATTTACTTGGAAAAAAATTACAAAAAATTATGCATCACATTGGGACATGAGTCCTCTACTTATATCTAAAATCTTATAAAAAAATGTTATCATTTTATTGTGGTTAGAGTGGTTAGACAGACACCTACTTATATTTTCCTTGAAATGTAAGTACTCTGCATTGAAATTTCAAATTTTCACCAAATAGATTTTTTTCTTAAAAAAATTAAACCTAGTAGTTTAGAAACTACATTCAATTTTTTACAGATTCTATTCTTACATATTTTTGAAATAATAAGATAACTTATTCATTTTTTTACGTCAAGTTTCCTAACTCTGATTTTTCTAAATTTTTTGCCACTTAAGGGCCTATTTTTTCCATGAGGATCCTGCACATACCTGTGTTCACTACATATATCTACATCTATGTTACTAATTGCAGAAGGTGCTTATCTTTATATCAGAAGTTACATGAGTATCACAATGTTGATTGGAACAGTGTTGACTGGTTGAATCACAGACTGGTGTTGGCATTCTGGTTTGCAATCCTCCATGGTTATTTAATTCTACTTGTGGTTTTGGGAAATTGTTTATGGATATGGGAAGCTTGTAAGTTTTGAATCTTGTGTGCTCATGTTCTCATATGGCGAGTTGGCATTATTTTGTTGATTACTTTTTGTTATTGGGTCTATCTCTGGCCAACCTAATGTATAGTTGCTATTGTAATGGATTAATTTGTGTTATAGATATATGTGTGACCTATCTTTGGTCCATGTTGACATATTGTAGTGTACTACACACTTGGATTATCTTTGGAGAAGTTTTATACTAACTTGGAGCTGACAGTTAGTCTTTTTGGTGAATAAAGATTGCATCTAATTAGGCCAACCTAATTGATTCTTATGGATGAATTGAATATATATGCTGGGTAGTTTTGAGATTGAAGTAGTGAGAGTATGTGAGAAATGGATAAAGTGAAAGTAGAATTGTGCACAAGATGCAAAGATGAAGTGTGTCAAGTCTATTTACTGAGCATTACCAGAACTGAATCAACACTTGTTAGGTGTACTCTTACCAGTTCATTTTGGCTATGAAGCCACTTCAGTATTGTAATATTTTTGTAGGCAATGAGCCTCCTTGTCAAGAAACTGAGTCCTATCTCAGGTAGTAAGACTTTTTGTATTCAATTTTGGAACTACTTTATATTGTGAGCTAATCCTCACCATGGTTTTTCCCTCATTGGGTTTTCCACGTAAATCTAGTGTTTCCTATGTTGGTATTGCTTTTTGTTATTTGCATTCCATTTTCATACTTAATAACAGATTTATGTGGATGAGAAATTGATAAGTGTTTGGGATTTAAGTTTGTGTTTGGTGACAACTGATTGACCCCACCTCTTAGTTTTCTTGTTCCTTTCAACAATGTGTGTCTGAGATTTGGTGTAGAGAGAAGTGTGAATTATAATTATGGTAAAGTATGAAGTGTGTTAAGTCAATTTTTAGAGCTTAATTAGAACTACATTTTTGGCATGTTGTAGATGCATTATTAGTAGTTTGTTTTGGTAGTGAGCCACCCCTTTATTCTATATTTTTCTATTTTGGGTAGTGAGCCCTTAGCAATGAGCCACTTGGTAGTGAACCATTCGTTGTTTTATGGATAGTGAGTCCTTGGAAAATGATTCCACCCTTTCTGTATCAACATTGTAACTGGGGTTCTAATACATTGTGAGCTAATCCTCATTGTGGTTCTTCCCTTTCAAGGATTTTCCACGTAAATCTAGTTTTCTTGTGTTCCTTGATGTGATGCATGATTTATATGTTCCTTTCATTTACTGCAAGTTTAATGTGATGCATTGAATGAATATTTATGTTGATAAAGTGAATGAATTTTAGTGTCTAATTCACCCCCCTCTTATTATTATGGGTGCTCAAAAATATAGTGTACTAGAGGATGCTAATGTGATGATGAAATGTGTGAAAGAGTTCCATTCCTACTATTTTTGAAATAAGTTCTAGATTGTGGATCTTAGGTGATCAAAATGAATTAGGGTAAATATCATTTTCATACAATAACCTTATGTGCAATTTGAAATAATTCACACTTTAGTGAGTTCATAAATGACTATTGGAAAGGGGGGAATATGACCCTTGCTAAAAAAATAAATTTAAAGTTTAGGTATTAAATTTGTACATTAAAAAATGGAAATAGTCCCATTTTCATGTCACAAAGCTAGCCAAATGAATTGAATGACTTAGGTTGTAGCTTTGGTCAATAACCTTGATATGTGTGTAGATGGAATCAAATTACAATCAAGTTGATTGCCTACTTCAAGGAAAAAATGTCATTTTTAATGTTATCCATTGTACCAAGGACAAACATCTCATAGTCCAAAATGAAAGGAAAAATACATAGTGTATTTTTCGACATTTTATTTTTCTAGTTTGAATTGCATGTGAATTAGTATGAAGATGCATTTCAAAGTAAAATAAGTTTTCAACATAAAATAAATATCTTAAAACTTATAAAATAGGTTATGGATAAGGAAGATGCTTTTGTGTAATATTCCTATAATAAATGATCCATGATCTAGAAACGCACAAGAATGAAAGAAAAAAGTTGTAATGACTAGCATTTACAAATAATTTGAAAGATGCACAAACATAACTACTAAAATTACCTATGAATAAAAGATATAGTAAAATAGCTACAAAGGGCTTGCATAAAAATTTAAATTTATTTTTCTTGAAACAAATGTAAGTGCTTGAAAATATGGAACAAAAAGAGTTAAATTGGCTACTTTTTTAAAATAAAACTAGCTAAATCCAAACTTTGACAAAGTAATTTGAGATAATTACACTCAAAATTTAAAACTATGGCAAGAACAAGACTTATAGTACTTAAAATTTAATTTCTAATTTGTACTAAAGAATTTTTAAATTGGTTAGGATTAAGAGGGTGAAATTTTGGTCCCTCTCAAAATTGTTCATCTTTTCTTTTAGACAAGAGGTGATAAGTCACTTATAAATGATATTATAATAGAGACTCAAGTTAAAAAATAATGAAGTGGAAAAATTACTAGTCCTCAAAAAATAGTGAGGGCATAATTAAATAATAGAGTTAATAAGATAGTTCAAAAAAACCAAAGCCAGAAAATATCATTACATTGAGTCGATTGAAGACCTAGATGAAGCGTTGTCTAGGAGACAAGGTGGTATATGTTTAGGAGTAAGCAAGGGGGTTGAGACTATACTGTAGGTTGAGGGGGTGTGTCTTAGTATAGGAAATTGAGTGCTATAAAAACTTTTGGAGCCCTCACTACCAAATAATCTTTCATGTTTTTACTATTGGTGTGTGCATGAAAGTGGGGGACCAAAAGGGAGTCTTAAATGGTCAATTTTTTGAAATATAGAAAAATTGATCATAGATGAGAAATTGAAGATAGTTATGCCCAAAATTTGAAGATGAAAAAGAGAAATATATATAGTTCTTTGAATATACTTTCTAAAATACTATATTTTTTTAAAATGGTGGAGATTAAGAGGTTGAAATAGGGGGAGCACACAAAGTGCTCCTATTTTGTCAAAATAATATAACATAGTTTTTGGTGTGCTCCCCCATATATTTAGTATTTTTTAGAATTTCAAAAACCACTTTACTAAAAAAATAGCTAACACCATGTAGTTTATGCCTAAAATTTCAGCCAATTTTTTAATGAGTATATATAATTTTTACTAAAAATCAATATAGAAACATCCTTAGAAACACAAATTTGAGTGTGCTCCCTCCTATTTTTTTGGAAACTAATAAAGAATCAATTTTTTTTGTGTTATATAATAAATTCTAGATTCTTAAAATGTAATTTGTTTCAAATTTTGATGAATAGATAAAAATGAAACCAAAATTGTCGAAAAGTAAATTAAAGATAAAAACCTTTACATAATTGAAATGTAAAATAAATTATATTGTTATTGTAACAACGAAAATAGGGTGCCCCACCTTTGAGGAGATAGGGTTATTCCTACTTCACTATTGTTTCATTCAAGGAAACCTTAGAGATCTTAGTCCAAGGATGAAGTGGGGGAAAGAGATCTACTAAAGGTTGTTCTAGGGTGTGATTAAGGACTAAAGGGGGGTCACTACCAAGCTAGCACTTGGAAAGACAAGAAATGAATGTAACATGCAAAGTGCTATGTAAAACCTAACTAAATGACCTAGGAAATGAAACTAAAAATTAAGATAACAAAATAATAATGAATAGACATGTACCTGGAAGAATGATGAGGCCAAAACAAGCTCCAAAACCTTGAAAACTTTCAATTTGATTCCCACTAGGACTCATATGCTAGTCTGGACGATTTAGTCCCAAACTAGGGTTTCTGTGCCAAAACTATAATCTCACAATGGTTGATCTGAATGCACTGAAATATGGAAAATGTGTTGTACTAGGACTCATACACCACAAGTGGTGTATCAGTCCCACTCTACTTTTTCTGAGGGCCAAGAACTAAATCTACTCTCCTATCTCTACTCTTTCTTCCACACTTCATTTCTGGATCTGAAACCCTGACTCATAACCTGTAAGTGACTTTTCATGAAGATAGCAACCTTGTGATGACTTGATGAATTTCTTCAACCTTGTAACCTAGTCTTCAAAGGATCTCCAAGTCTCAAAACACCTAGATCTACAATCACACATGTAGAGAGAGAAAAACTTGTTGATTTGTTAGGAAATAGGGGTTTAGGGTATGTGCAGGATCATCATGGAAAAAGCAGGCCCTTAAGTGATGAAAAATTCAAAAAAATCAGAGTTAGGAAAATTGACGTAAAAATTTGAATAAGTTATCTATATTATTTCAAAAATATGTAAGAATAGAATCCGTAGCAAATTGAATGTACTTTCTAAACTACTAGTTTTTTTTTTTTTTTTAAATCTATTTGGTGAAATTTAAAATTTGAATGTAGTAGCACTTAAATCCAGGGAAAAAATAAGTAGGTGTTTGTCTAACCACCCTAACCACAATAAAATGATAATATATTTTTATAAGATTTTAGATATAAGTAGAGGACTATGTCCGATGTGATGCATATTTTTGTGTAATTGTTTTCCAAGTAAATAATTAATTATGAATTTTTATTACAACTTTTAAAAATATAAAAAATCATATGTCTGACCACCTTAACTTGGTCATAACTTCATGAAATTCAATTTTTTTTTAATCCTATAGTATGCGATGCATAGAATGTGACACATGTTTCAGATTCAAAAAATGTGATACTGTTTGAAAGCTATAGATTTTTTTCAATCAGTCTATCAATTAGGACTTTAGTCTTAATTCAAATAGAAAATGAATAATAATTATTTATTAAATTCAAAGTAAAACATAATTTATATTGGTGGAAAGCTGGGAATATCCTTTAAAAACCCTTTTCATTTCATCAATTTTGGGTTAAAAAAATTCATCAGCCACATACCCTACACATACTCATCATATTGCACTTTTTGGCCCATCATGATCCTGCACATACCCTTTACCTTGGTCAAACGTTGTTTAGGTAATTAAACCTTGTGATGAAACAATGAAATATGAACATGAAACATGAAATATGAAACATGAACAATGATACCTTTGAATGATGTCTTAGAATGTAAATCTGCAATCTAACATGAAGTGGCCATGAAGAATGTAGATCTTCATCTCAAATATGGATGTGAAACAATGCTTAATCTTGGATCTTCAATGCTACATCACAACACTAGCTCAACAACATGCTTGATTCTTGATAACCTTGACTTGATAATGGACCTTGAATTGCTACAATAAGTGGTGACTAAATTTTCCCTTGAATGTCTCAGAAATGCTCTTGGAAACCCTCTTGGCACTCTTGTGAAGTCTTAGAATGCTTAACTCTTGATTTCTTGGGTTGATATCATGGAGTCTTAGGTGAAATAATGATTTGAGACCTTTTTTATATAGGCAATCCATGCAACTTACCATTTATTAGATCCTAGAGGCTGACACTCATGAAATTTGAACTCAAGACCTTGATTTCCCACTCAAAACCCCAAAGAGGGGCCAAATGGGACTCATACACCACTTGTGGCATATAGGTCCCCTTTGGATGGGACTCATATTCCGAAGGTGGCATATGGGTCCACCCAAGCTTTTTCAGGTGGAGGAAATGTCAAGGAGTTGAGAAAATAAGTGTATTCGATGTCTATGTCAGGATTTATGTTGAAATATTCCTTGGGATGTATAATAAAGGGTATTATGGGCCTATTAATGATGATCTGAATGTAATAAATGTAAGAGGGCCCAAAAATTAATATGAAAGTGTAAATAAATACACTTTACAACATTAATATAATGCAAAATTAGGTTTATTTAGCTTTAAAGGGCCCGAAATCTAATGTGAATGTGGAAAAACACATTACAACACTAGATCAAGGAAGCATTAGGGCCATTTTAATGTTAATAATTCCCAAATTAGGTGAGGAAATGTAGAGGGATACATTTTTTGTTACTACATTTAGCCCACACTTTAGTGAGAGGAAGAACTTGCTTCAAACTCACACTAACGTAAAAATTCAAGAGGGGTCCAAGTGTACCAATGTAGATGGTCTAGGATAAAAAAGATCGAGGAGGTGGCCAAGCCCATAGGATCCAGGATCCTACGTCAAACTGAAATAATCACAAAAAGGACACACACAAGGTGTATTATATGCAATAGAAAGATGAGATACATGAACATATGATGCCAAAGATTAAAAGAAGGTAAAATAGAAACAAGAAAAACTAAAAAGCGGTGGATCAAGCTTTGACTATTTTTCCCACACATTGTGGATCAGATCTAAGTTGTTTTTCCAAAAATGCACGCTTACTCTAAGGCAATGAAACTTTGGGATGCCCATTGGGTGAGTATCGAAAAAGGGTGGCTTACAAGTGGAACACATTGTCCACTATACAAACCAAATGCATGGTCACAAGGGCTAGTAGAACCTCAAGCTATCCACTAGGTAAGCCCCTAGAGAGGTGAGACACATACGCATGTGGCCAGTATGCACTCACACACACAAGAAAGTGGCTATGGGAAAGTCACACCTAAGTTCAACTCCCATATGTACAACCATACCAAATTTATATCTCCTGATAACTTTGATAAGGCACCACACAACAATGAAATTCGAGCTCCATGAGGCAAGAAAAGCTTCGTATGCTTGAAACTCATGAACAAACAAGATGGAACCATAGGAAAGCAACGTGTGTTATGCAAGGTGGTCATATAATCAAAATTGTAAATGAAAAATAGTGTAAGGTATGTTCAAAGGGATTTTGCTTAGGTCATGTAAGGTCTCTTCTTAGGGAACATCGTGCTTAATGTCTCCAAGAGAGGAAAAATCAAAGAAGTATCACACTCTTGAAGGAAATCAAACCCAATGAAACCACCAAGAAAAGGATGAATCACAAGAAGAAAGAAAATCACATAGTGAAACGTGAGTGTCAATGTATGCCCCCACATTAAAGCGGTTGCTAACACCATTGCTATGAGCAATTGCTTTAAAGTAGAAGAAGACATGAGAGGTTATTCAAAAATCCCTATGTCAAGTCATATTTTTATGAATGAAACTAAATCATGAGAAGGGGTTGCGTAACTCAGTACATCACATACAAGCCAACGTAAGGCTTTTCCTCCACATCCCAAGCTTACTCTTATATATATATATATATTAATATATATATATATACATGGAAAGTGCTAAACTAGCCAAAAGATACAATGACAAGTGCCATACGAGGACAAGGATATTTAACCCCTTTCCTCCACTTAGTGCAGGATAAGGATGAGCTGAGGTGATTGATGACAAACATGTTAGAGTAAAAATCAGTATCGATTAGAGGAATTAGGTGCCCCAAAATAAGGAAGAATACCACACTCATTAAGATGTTGAATTTTGTTACACAAAGCCTTACATTCATTAGTAGAATGAAAATGAACTCTATGCGATGCACAAAATGAACTCTCATATTGAAATTTATTTCATTTTCTTGGAGGGAGGGATATCAAACAATCTTGGTGGAGTCTCAACAGGATAACTTCTTGATCAATAGTAAAAGATGTTCCTTTATTTTGTGACAAAGATGTCTCTTTCTTAGTATAAGATGTCATACTTACACAAGAATCTTTATAAATTGCAATATTTTTTTCTCTCCTTGAAGGGAGGGTGTAAAATATAACACTCCAATTGTTACTAAGACATGTCCTAGGAGTGCTTTGTCTGATGACATTAATGTTAAGCAAAGACTTCTTTGTTTCTTTCATTTCTTTCACAGGATAATAATCAAGACCAATAGTTTCTATCAATTCACAATGCACTAATGTTAAAGTTGGATTAGAGGAATCCTTTGTAATAGTGTTGATATTAAGTGAAGGATTTTTTATTTCTTTCGAGGGACAATAACCAAGACCACTAGTATTTTCTTGTGTGTGAGGCTCTATAGGGACAAAAATACCTTGTTCTCTAGAACCACATCCTTTTCCACTATATCCAAGTTGTTTCATGAGTTCATAACCTTTTCCATAAAGCATTTTCATTTCTTTTGGATTTGGTGGTTGTTTAAAGTCAAGTTCATCAAATTTTGTTGTATAATTTTTTGTTTCTTCTAAAGTGGTTGGGGTGGATGGTTTCGAAGGGTTTTCTAGATTTTGAGTTGACATTACCACTTGTTCCTTTCCCTTTTCAGAGTCTTTGTTTATGATCATGTATTCTCCCATGAATGATGTGAAATCTAAGGAACCACAATCATCTTCTAATAGCTTCGTGACTTCCTTGATATGTTTTTCTTTGTCTTTTTATTGCATGGGTTCCACTTGTGTAGTTGGTGTCAATTTTTTCAAAGGATTCTCCTTTCCTTTCTCAATGTTCAAGCAACTCTTTGGTTCAAGGTCAGTTTTGATTGTATATACTTTGTTATATACATATTTCATGATACGATGAAGGGTAGAATGAATCGCATGCATCTCATGGATCCAACGTCTTCCCAAAAGAATATTGTATGAAAGATCAAGAGTCATTACATGAATATGAGTTTGTAAGGTATCCTTTCCAACTGTAATAGGCAATATAATCACTCCAAGCAGTTGTTTTCCTACATTGTCAAATCTCTGAATAGATAAAGAATTGGGTTGAATTTTTGTTTTATCCACGCCAATTCAATCCAAAAGGGTCACAATGCACACATTAAGGGTTGAGCCATTATCAACAAGGGTTATTTTTATTCCCAACCTATTATAGATAGCTATTATCATGAAAGTGTCATTTTTTTTTCCACTTCCAAAGGAGGGGGCTCACTTTGGTGGAAAACAATGTTAGTATTCATTTCTTGAATTAGGGCTACTATGTCATTCGGTTGCATATTAGGAGGGGTAAAAAAAAATTTTAAATCACTTTGGATCATGTTATGATAATGAGGGGAGGCTTGAATAATATCCCATAAGGATATCTTAGTAGAAGTATTCTTTAGTTGTTCAACAAGATTATACTCCTTTCCACTTTGTGAAGGAAAACAAGTAGGCCTAGGAAAAATAGGGTTAGGAAATGGGAGGGGTGTTGAAGGTGTTTTTCTTGGTTGCAAATTGTTTCTAGTGTTATATGTATTAGCAATAGTATTATAATTTGATTGTTGTGAAACATTATTCTTAGGTGGGTAAAGGATATGTTTAGGTTTGTTTTGAGTTTGTGGTCATTGTGAGGGTGGGTAAAGAATTAGAGGATTCTTAGGATGTCCCACAGGGTATGTAGGAGGTCCATTAATCAAGGGGGATCTAATGGAAACTTGTGCATTCATAACCTCAGTAGTTTTAGTTTGATTTCTTTCTAATGAAGTTGAATCTAGTGTTATCTTTTTACTATCATCTAAGGAAGCCGAAATATTGTCATTTTCTTCCACCATGATATCTTCCCCAGTAGGAGAATTTTTAGGATAACTACAAACTAGATTTTCATGACATTCAAAGGTTGGTTCTTCTAAAATGACTTCATCACAAGTAATGGAGTTATCAATGGTTGAAGTTTCTTATTCAATAAGGTTTTCCCTAGGGGAAAAGGGGAAACTAAGAATCTCATGACTTTCATCGATTGTATATTCTAACATCAAAGTATCTTCTCCACAACTAGGAGAGATAGTAGGAGAAGAATTAATGTGATTGTCATGATTGTCCCTACTTTAATTCCTTTGTCCCATAATGTCTTCCAAAATAGGATAGGTAGGGGAGGAAACATAGAGAGGGTTGTCATAGATCTTAAAGGTTTGATTATCTAACACCAACATATCCTCATCATTTATAACATTATCACAAGAGGGGAAGATGTTGGGAGATGAATGTAGACTATTTGAAGTGTTATGTAGTAGGTTTTGATGGTCTCTTGTTGTGTCATGTTATCATCATGATTACCTATGGTTGTTTCCTCTTGTTTAGTAATGTCTTTCCTAATAGGAGAGGTAGGAGGAGAGAAACAACTAGGGTCCTCAAAACTCTCATTGATCAAGGTTCTTCTAACATCGAAATATCTTCTTCAAAACTAGGAGAGATATTAGGAGAAGAATGAATATGATTGTTATGATGAATCAAGGTTGTATTCTCTTTCACTAGACTAACCTCACTCATAGAAGGGATACTGGGAGAGGGATCAATGACGAACAAAAAGAGAGGGGAGAGAAATTCATATTCATATGCACTTAAAAAAACTTTCTTAAAACACTCAAAAAGATTTGAAAATAGAACATGAAGTATGATAACTATAGATTTTTCCAATGCAAGCATGATGTAATGATTGTCCTACAAATTTGAAATGCAACAATGATAGAGAAACCATGCAAAAGGATAATGCAATTTTTAGATTTTGAAGATGATAATTGACTGATTATGCTATGTAACTGTAGACACCTAAATTTGGACACTTATTTTATCCAAATTTATCACTTTTCATCTAAACATTCTCTTATCTGAATTAATTAAGTAATATTACTATTATTTAATTAATACCCTTAATTCTGCCAAATCCCTAAGGTATTTAATTAATAATTAAATATTTTACTCTTTTAATCCTCCTTTCATCAAATAAATTAAATAAATAATACATTTATTTATTTCCTCACATGTCATTTTCATCTAATCCTAATCCATCTCCTAATCTCTTCATTAGGGATGTGCACATGCCTAATCCTTGATTAGGATGTGTCACATCCTCCAACTTTTGCAAGTTTGCTTTTAATCCTCATTTGTCTTCTAATTACTGACTAATTAAGCCTAATCAATACTTTGGTCAACTCTTCCCATCCCCTAAGGAATTTTTAATTCCTTTTTATTCCTCCTAGAATCCCCTTTTCCCATGCATCTTCTAGAATCTTTAACTTGTCACATCAAGTCACATGTGACAAACTCCCACCTTTTGGGAACATTGTCTTATCCACTAGATTCTTCCAATCATTGTGAATTTAAAATTCACTTTTATTCACCCAAGATTCTTCCCATCTCCTAGGTACTTGGAAGGTACTTGTCCTTCCTCCACCTCATGTACCTTTTGGCCACCTCACTTACACTCATCTCCTCTTAGCCCGCACCATCCACATGTCAAGATGTGAGGGCTTGTGAGTTCTCAACTCACCATAGCCCTTCATCTTGGCCTTGTTGGATGAATCTCAACCGTTGAATTCTCTAGAGAATTCAAATTCTTCTATAAATACCCCCTCCTCAAGGGCATTTTCAACACTTTCATTTTGAGCAACCTTATGCTGTCAATTTGCATTCTCAAGCATCCACTATCATTTAGCCATCCACTTTGATCATCTTTCATATTCAATCTTGCATCTAGCTACACCAAGAAGCCATCTAAGGAGCACACAAAGTCATCCAAATCAAGGGCCAACCAAGGAGTCTTCAACAGTAAGGACGGTATAATCTTTTGCATCTCATTTCATCTATTTTTCCTTCTTGTTTATCACTCTTTAGGCTAATCATTGAAGTGTTCTTATTATTTTTTCCACTTGCATTTTTAGTTATTTCGCACATTAGAATAGGGTAAAATTCCAAGGTACACATTTCTGGCATGCCCGGTGGGACCCACAAATGAGTTCTTGCATTTAACCTTCATTTTTGCTAAGTATTTTGCAGAAAAAGGTCGCAAAAAGGCGGAAGCGCCCTCTGTTTTACTGTAGAAAGGCGGAAGTGCCCTCTGTTTTACTACAGAAAGGCAGAAGTGCCCTCTTTTTTACTGTGAAAAGGCGGAAGTGCCCTCTGTTTTACTGCAGAAAGGCGGAAGCACCCTCTTTTTTATTGCAGAAAGGCGGAAGCGCCCTCTCTTTTATTGCAGAAAGGTAGAAGCACCCTCTTTTTTTTACTGTAGAAAAGTGGAAGCACCCTCTTGTCTACTGCAGAAAGGCGATCACGCCCTATATCTGAAAAGTTGATTTTGGCTAACAGTTTGCTGCAGTTAGGTGTATACGTCATTTTGCTTAGAAGATCTTTTCTAACACTTTCTTGCAGTAGGGCATACAACCTTTCTTTTTTTCAAATCTGATAAAGTTTCTTGCAGAGGGGCGCATACACCCTTTCATTTTGAAAGGCTCTTTTCCTCTAACATTTTGCTGCAGAAAGGCGGAAGCGCCCCTGTTTTGCTGCAGAAAGGCAGAAACACCCCTGTTTTTGCTACAAAAAGGCAGAAGCGCCCCTCTTTTGCTGGAGAAAGGTGGAAGAGCCCCTGTTTTTGCTGCAAAAAGGTGGAAGCACCCCTGTTTTTGCTGCAGAAAGGCAGAAGCGCCCTTGTTTTTGTTGCAGAAAGGCGAAAGCACCCCTGTTTTGCTGTAGAAATGCAGAAGCGCCCTTGTTTTTGCTGCAGAAAGGAAGAAGCGCCCTCTATCCTACTGTAAAAAGGTGGAAGTGGCCTCTGTTTTACTGTAGAAAGGCAGAAGCGCCCCAAAACAACACAGTTTGGAAGGTAAAACAGTCATTTTAGCTTCATTTTTGCTCTCATTTTTTGCTATTTTCAAGTAGTAACCCTCTAACATTGTTTTGGCAAGAATATTGGTGTTTTTTGCTAATGTTTTGCAGCATATTATGGCGTAATTGACCAAGAACGAAGAATAAGATAGCTAACATTTGTTTGCAGGGCCATCTATTTGATCAAATTTTTGAAGATTATCCTTGTTGTTTTGGAACATAGTCTAATTAGGGGGAGTAAACTTCATTGCTTGCTATGATTGTTTATTCTTGTGTTACCCAAGGGGGCATTAATTTGTTTTCACTTTCCCCTTGCACTTCGTGTGAGCCTGGGGAGTAGTTGGAAACGGTTAGTGTCTTCTTTTTCGTGGGACCTGCTTGGAGATTTCATCACCCCAAGGGATGATTCCAACCACGCATATCGGTGGGGTATATAAAGGGGGGAGAATGAAAGTTGTACCCTAATCCATTCACATTGTAATTGGCGAAGCGTCAAAGCTAGGGTGATACCTAGATGGACGTGAAGAGTTGGTCTGAGCCTTTCAGTATCTCGTTGGGGTTCCTGACTCATGCTTGTGACGGGCTGGTGTTCACGGTTGTGCCTCACGTATCGAGAGTATATCGAGGAGTCCCTAGAAGCCTTGTGCATCCCAGATTAAGACCTTTCCTGGACATACCTTTAACATTAATCATAGGATTGTGCTTGCTTGAAGTGTTTTCTTGTGAAAAACCTGTGAAATCTTTGATACACTAGCCTTATTGTATCATTTTGAGTCCTTGCCATAGCTATTGCCATCAAAACCAAGCTCTGTCTTACTACAGAAAGGTGGAAGTGCCCCCTGTTTTGCTACAGAAAGGCGGAAGCGCCCTCTGTTTTGCTGCAAAAAGGCAAAAGTGCCCCTGTTTTGCTGCAAAAAGGCAGAAGCACCCCTGATTTTGCTGCAGAAAGGCGGAAGCGCCCCTAATTTACTGCAGAAAGCTGTCAATGCCCCTGATTTTACTACAGAAAGGTGGAAGTGCTCCTGATTTACTGCAGAAAGCTGTCAACGCCCCTGATTTTTGTTGCAGAGGGGTAGATTTGCCCTCCTGAACACCCGAAATTACCCCATTTGGATCCGTTTAGCCTCTAAACTATCATTTAATCATTCCCAACCATTATATCATTATCCCAAGCCTCTGTTACATCACTTTAAGTCTCCCAAAATCTCCATTTGATTAGTTTAAACCTCCATCTTATCATTCCAAACCTTTGTTTAACCATTCTAAATCCCCACTCATTGTCCATAATCATCTTCAATCCACCCTTCATTTCGATTTCCCCATATTCCATTCAAAATTCCATACCATCACCTAGCAAACATCACCAAACACCACTCATAACCAAACCACTATAACCTTGTATTACAAAGAGGTTACCCAAATCGACCATAACACTTGAATTTGATTATTAGTCTTTAACTTCGACCTAAATCAATTTGCTTCCATCTTGAGGTAAATTCGGTGTTGTAAGTTATCATCTTCGGCCCAATCAATCCATTCCTATCTTAAGGTGGATTCAGTTCCATGATCATCCTCTTAATCAATCAAAGCTCTAGGTCACTAAGGGTAACTTCCTTTGGTTAAACCTAAGGTATCTCTCACATCTTTCATCATCCAATCATCTGATCTTATCCAATCAAACCAATCTAGTCCTTTAATCAAATTCATCCAATTATCTGATCCTATCCAATCAAACCAATCTAGTCCTTTAATCAAATTCATCCAATCATCTACCTGATCCAACCATTCGTCTACCCAATCCAATCAATCATTTTCCCCATCCAAATCCCTTGAACATCATTTCAGAAGTTATTTTTCCAAATTGACCTAGGTGTTTGAATTCGATCATCATCATCAACATCTACTTAGGATTGTCATCCATCCTAAGATAATCATCACCATCGGCCCTATCAATTCACTTTCAATCTCAAGGTGGATTCGGTGTCATAATCATTCGTTTGTGCTTTCAATCTTACCAATCATTAATCAATCCAATCCAATCCAATCACATCACCTTCGACCTAATCAATCTACTTCTATCTCGAAGCAGATTCGGTGTCGATCGTCAGAATCAATCCCATCACATCATCCAATCATCCTAATCTGAGCTTTAATCCAATCCTAATCTGAGCTTAACTTAAATCCCGATTTGAGCTTTCATCCATCTCCATCCAAAATCTTTGATCCATTCTATTTATGCTTTCATCATCATGAAACCTTATCCTCCATCAATAGTAGTCAATGGAAACCCCAATTATGTTGACGACGATAATGAAAGTCTTGTCGATCAAGAGGTATACGACATAGATCCCCTTGACACTATCATCTCTAGTAAGCTTTCTCCACCCGCTTTCCAAAATCCAGTTACTCCTATGAGCTATCCCATTATGCCTTCATCTATGCCTAATCATGTTCCTTATGCTACCTTTGACAAGGGGTATCCAGTACCTTCCCCTTCCCCATCTACATCATCCTCTTCTTCGACATCCACATCCTCTTATCCTAATCTTCCATCACAATATTCCTATTACAATTCCCCATACATGACCCCCTATCCTAATCCTCTTTCCCAGTCTGCCCATACTAATCTTACATCCACACCGTTTTACCTTAATCCTACATCCACATATCCTCATCCTAATCCACCATCCCAATACCCTTATTATAATCCATCCCCCACATCCTCGTGTCCCACTACACCACCTATATCCTCTTGTCCTAATCCACAATCCATGTCCCCCTATCTTAATTCACCCCTCCAATATCCTTACCTTAACCCTCCATCCAATCCTAGTCCTCCATCTACTCCTAGTCCTCCATCCCATCCCATTCATCCATCTACTCCTAGTCCTCCATCCAATCCTAATCCCCCATCTACTCATAGTCCTACATTCAATCCCATTCCTCCATCTAACCCTAGTCCACCAATCCATAATCCCTCATCCATTTCTACCACCCTAGCCAAGCCAACCATATGCAAGTCTCTCATTTTAGAAGTTCTCCAAGGACTCATTACAAAGAAGCCATCCCCAACTCCACATCTTGAAGTCATGGAACCATGCCATCTAAATCCATCATCCACAGTCACTAGTGATGAGACCCTTCTCCATACCACACCTATTATTGATATTACCACCCCTAGCATTGATCAAACCATTGAAACCATTGAACCCACTAAATCCATTGAACCCACATCTCCTACTATGAAAGCCACTGAACCGATTGAAGACACCCAAGTCCAATCCACTCCCTCTACTCCTAGATCCACCCAATCCATCAAAGACACCCAAATCCAATCCACTTCTCCCACTCCTAGTAGCACCAAAACCCATTCCAATGAACCTCATGAATCTTCCATCCCTCCATCTTCCCCACTTGAAGAGTCCCAACAAGACTCCATTATCATGCCTCCCACACACGATGAGTCATGCCAAGAGCCTCATCCAAAGCATGCCAACATATCCCCTTCTCCATATCAAGATCCTACCATCCCATCTAGTCTACTTGAAGATCACAGTCCGCCATCCATTCCATCCCATGATCCTCTTGTCATTCAAGATTCCATCGCTCCATCTCCATCCCCATCACATGAGCCCACTACCACCCATCCAAATGCTGCTATCCCATCATCTCCTTCTCATGATCCCCCATCGTGACCTAAAAATGCTATCCCCACACCGCTTGCATATCCACTTGGTCCTCTCACATTCCTCCATGGTGATCTCCTCGCAGAAGAAAAACAAAGCATATACACCAACCCTCCTCTTCCACCTAATAATGAACTCGCATCATTCTTCCAAAATAACAAAAATCTTGTCCTAGATCGAATGCTCAAGAGAATGAACTATCAAGGAAAAGGATTAGGCCTTCATGAGCAAGGTATTATAGAGCCCATCCAAGCTAAATAACATTTGTATAAGCAAGGTCTTGGATGTACTACTCACAACTCACAACCCAAGAATGTTGGTACAAGCTCCACACATCTTCCCCAATCCTCTTCTAAAAAGATAAGAGACTCCTCCCATAACTCCACTAGATCATATGCTACCATCCTTCCTCCATCATATCACTTCAAAACAACCCTCCATATTCCTCCTTCATCTGCTCCATCCATCTTGGGTCCTTATGTTCCCTCATCCCCCATCACATATCCTCCCGGTCCCAAGTTTATTTTGGGCCCTTATATCCCAAAATCACCTCCTCCATCTCATCCTATTCACCCTTTCTTCCATCCATCACCTATCCATGTCACCCATCATAACTATCCCAGTCTCATGTTCCCTAATCAGGATCAACAAAGGCATGTACCTATACATCATCCATCCACATATTATCCTCAAAATCCAACCTCTACCCCTCCATCCATATTCCTTTCACATCTTCCATGCACTCACACCCATCCCATTGCTACTAAAAGCACTTTGGATGCCAAAATACAAATGCATCAATCTAAACACCCACATGAATTTAAAGCTTCCCATGTCCCCTCTAAAAGACATGGTAAAGAAAATAAAAATCAAATCCATAGGTCACAAAGGCCCACCAAAGAAAAAATAAAAACCATGTGGATCCCAAAGAAAATAAATGAAGCCCCCATAAACACATCCAAAGTTGCTACTCCAACAGCTAATCATGAAAATCCTCCATCTCCTAAATCCATTTTGGGTCCTTATGTCCCAAAATTTTCTATCACCTCTCCTCCATTATCTCCACATCCTCCATTACACTCTCCATTATCCCCACATCATCCAACTATTAATCCTCCTATCCTTTCACACCCCCCACCACCTGTGCCAATGTTGGTCCTGAACACACCTCCCCATCATACGTTTACTCCATCATTCCATCCATACACTTTCCAACATCCCATCCATTATCCTACATATCTCCCCCATCAAATCCCTTTAATACCCACCCTTGCATAATTCCTCCATTGTCCTAACCGTGGTTGTACCAACATCCGACAGTCACTTCAAAACCTGGGCTCTTAATACTCCGTATGGAATTCGATGCTTGAGTCCTTCACCCATATCCTTATCACATGACTACTGCATCCACTTATCCACCTCCCTATACTTATCCATCCCCACCCACATTCTATCCAAAAATCCAAATATATATATATATATACAAAAAGCACAAAATTGTCAAACAAATAAAATAAAATAGTAAAGAGAAATCATTCGTCCAATGGTGAAAACTTGGAAAACAAGAGCCTTGGATAAGTACCATGATGAAAACCTGGTAAACAGGCATCATGCATAAATCCCCTATCTATTTTACTTCTGCAATTGGGGGCACCTACATCCCTTTCACCCACCTCCTTCATCCCACCTATCTTACATATCCTTCACCTTAATCCCTCCATCCTCCTTGTGATCTTGATATAGCTAGTAGCAAACATATATACATGCTTTCGACACCTTTTGGCATACTTTCCCTTCATCCATACATTGTCATATTCTCTGTCTACCCATCATGTTACCATACACCTACCCCCCTATCCTATTCCTTATCCACATCCATCTACCATCAGTCCCCCTTCCTTATTCAAGCATCATACCTTCATCCATCAAACCCCCTCATCCACCCATCCTATCCTCCTCCAACTATCCCCTTCATCTTCCCATCCACTGGTCCTTCACCCCTTTTTCCTTATCACACATGACATATCTAGAGTGGGGGCATCTACTTCCTTTGTGATGTAAGTACTTGGAGACATCATTCATCAATCCTATCTAAAGTTTCATCTTCCCATCCTTATCTTCCTATCCATCCATCCAAACAATCCCTTTCATATCCCCATCCTTATCTTCCTATCCATCCATCCAAACAATCCCTTTCATATCCCCATCCTTATCCTCCTATTCCTCCATCCAAACATTCCCTTTGATATCCCCATCTTTGTCTTCCTACCAATCCCTTACGTCTCCCCATCCCAATCTTCTTATCCATCCAAACAATCCTTTCAACCTCCTTATCCTTCTCCATCCATCCTAGCATCTATCCATCTACCTAGTCAATCCCCTTTATCCATTATATGCACCCACCATTGCATCCTTGCCATCTCCCCATCCTTATCTTCCTATCCATCCCTACCTCTATCCCCCATCCTTTTCATCCCCCCATCCTCATCTCCTCCATCTTCATTCCATCTCATAATCCCTTGTCATTGGTATCTAGCCATAGGCTACTCCCCATGCAATCTAATTCCATCGATCTTCTTATCATCATCACTTCTATTTCTTTTGCACATCTTTTCAATCTCCTCTCCTTTCTCATCATTCATCCATCCATCATATCATCCTCCCAATTCATCTTTTGATGACTTGGATAACTATCCCATCCCTGAGCTTTGTGACCACCATCATCCGATCCAATCTATTAGGTTCCTCGTCATATCAGTCCCATATTTTTTATCCACTTATTCTATCATTTCATCATCATTTATCCATCATTTGTCATTTTTCATTGGTCATTGTCTGAACTACGTTCCCCCTGTGCTTTCACGTAGGCAAGGTTGATCATTTGATCCACCCCCGGGGCTTTGTCCGTTTGTTCCTCTATCATATATCATTGGTCTTTCTCCTCTCCCCATCCACTCCTTTATCACCTCTCATCAACCTTTCTACTTTTTTCTATCTGGTCTTTGTCATCCATCATCGTTCTTCATCATCCCCTTTCTACTTTTATCCATGGTCAGTCATCTGCCTTTTACCGACCTACGAGGGCTCTGCGCTTTCACGTAGGCAAGGCTAATATTTGATCAGCCCCCGAGCCCCTAGGTCTATAGGGTGTGTTAGTCTCCTATCTTGTGTCATGTCTCTTGTGTCGTGTCATCAAGCTATGCCCTTATCTCACTGGTTCTTAACAAACAAGATCCACTCGTATCAGTAGATCCAATCGGTCCTGAATATCCTACATCATATCGATCATTTAGTTTAGTATCCATCATCTTTGGTCTCAATAGGATGCATCTTCCCTAATAGGCCTCATTAACCCCATCTATCCCCTTGATCCTGTGGCAAAGGACATTTGAAATTGATTGCGATCTTTTGATGCTTTTGGCTTTTGTTTATCATTTGAACTCCCTATCATCACTTGTCAAGGCCACCATGATCCATCATATTATGGTGTGTTTTTATTGGTCAACATAGGGGCATATCTTTATCTTTTTATGTCTATTTTTGTCTTCTTGGTTGTCCCATGTAGTACCTACCAAGATCCCTGAGGTCTTGTGTTATGCTGGGGCATCCTTTTGTGCTTGTGGTTATCTCAATACCTGGCCCAACCAAGGTCTATGTGACTTTGGGGTGTTGGGATAGCCTTCTTTTCTATTGTGTTTATTTCATGCATTAGACACTATTACACCTTGGTTCCACATACCCTGGCACTTGGTGTCTTATGCTATAGCAAAAATCAGTGCTCTGAAGGTGGCAAATTGCATTAGGATTGCATTTCATTTTCCATTCCATCGTCTTGCATGTATCCCCCATCTTCTCATCTATCAAAATCCCTCCATCCATTTCTCCTTCATCCTCATCTCATATCTCTATCCAATCCCCATCCATTCAATCTAGAACAAATCATCTAATCATATCCTTGGTCTTGTTCCCAGTCTTGTTACAAGCCTTGATCCAATCATCCTCATGATCATCATCATCATCCAAATGTTTTCTTCCATATCCCTTTGGTGTTGTTTTGGGATGTATCAACCTTCCCTCATCAACAACACTTTCATCATCATCATTGGGAGGTATTCTTCCCTATCCTTTAGTGGTGTTTTGGGATGTATCCTTCCCTCATCAATACCACTCAGTGGGATGTATCCTTCCCTATCCTCGTGTTGTTTTGGGATCCTTCATTCCCTCATTGACAACACTCCATCCATCATCAACCCATTTTGGCTTGTACCTTGACTGGGGTAACATCACCTTTTGTCCTAAAATCTATTTTTGCTTCATCCACCTCCTATCGCCTTATCCTCCTATCTTTTCCATCACTTTGCATCATCTTCTTCATCTCCCCTTGCATCATCTCATCCATTTCAAGAGCACACACGTGTTCTCTTCAACCCGCATGTCCTCTCGAGGGGGCATCCTCAATCCCTAATCTTCATCTTCACCCCCATCATCTTTTTTCCCAATCAATCCTTTGATGACTAGGGCATCTTTCCCAATCTAACCATCTTCTTCTAGGTTCTATATTTTAATATTATTTGAAATAATACTACTTCATAGCACAATCCCAAAGAGGGGCAAAATGTAGACACCTAAATTTGGACACTTATTTTATCCAAATTTATCACTTTTCATCTAAACATTCTCTTATCTGAATTAATTAAGTAATATTACTATTATTTAATTAATACCCTTAATTCTACAAATTCCCTAAGGTATTTAATTAATAATTAAAAACTTTACTCTTTTAATCCTCCTTTCATCAAATAAATTAAATAAATAATACATTTATTTAATTCCTCACATGTCATTTTCATCTAATCCTAATCCATCTCCTAATCTCTTCATTAGGGATGTGCACATGCCTAATCCTTGATTAGGATGTGTCACATCCTCCAACTTTTGCAAGTTGGCTTTTAATCCTCATTTGTCTTCTAATTACTATTTAATTAAGCCTAATTAGTACTTTGGTCAACTCTTCCCATCCCCTAAGGAATTTTTAATTCCTTTTTATTCCTCCTAGAATCCCCTTTTCACATGCATCTTCTAGAATCTTTGACTTGTCACATCAAGTCATATGTGACAAACTCCCACCTTTTGGGAACATTGTCTTATCCACTAGATTCTTCCAATCATTGTGAATTTAAAATTCACTTTTATTCGCCCAAGATTCTTCCCATCTCCCAAGGTACTTGGAAGGTACTTGTCCTTCCTCCACCTCATGTACCTTTTGGCCACCTCACTTACACCTCATCTCCTCTTAGCCACTTCACCATCCACATGTCAAGATGTGAGGGATTGTGATTTCTCAACTCACCATAGCCCTTCATCTTGTCCTTGTTGGATGAATCTCAACCGTTGAATTCTCTAGAGAATTTAAATTCTTCTATAAATACCCCCTCCTCAAGGGAATTTTCAACACTTTCATTTTGAGCAACCTTATGCTGTCAATTTGCATTCTCAAGCATCCACTATCATTTAGCCATCCACTTTGATCATCTTGCATATTCAATCTTGCATCTAGCTACACCAAGAAGCCATCTAAGGAGCACACAAAGTCATCCAAATCAAGGGCCAACCAAGGAGTCTTCAACAACAAGGACGGTATAATCTTTTGCATCTCATTTCATCTATTTTTCCTTCTTGTTTATCACTCTTTAGGCTAATCATTGAAGTGTTCTTAGTATTTTTTCCACTTGCATTTTTAGTTATTTTGCACATTAGAATAGGGTAAAATTCCAAGGTACACAGTAACAATCTAAAATTGAAATGTTGTAATCACAAATTTGAATTTAAGAAATGAATGAAATGAACCAAATTAATCTATGCTAGTACACAAACAGTAATATATGACTAAATAAACTACTAAAAATTCCATATAAATGACTAACATTAGTCATGTGACTATTAGTGGTTTATTTGTAGTCATTTATAACACCACTAGATTTATGGCTAAACAATTTTAGTCATTTATTTAGTTATTGATTTTAGTCATTAATTTGGTCATTGATTTGGTCATTGATTTTGTCATTTATTTAGTCATGGTAATCATATATTTAGTCATTACTTTAGTCATATATTTAGTCATTAATTTAGTCATATATTTAGTCATATATTTAATTATTAATTTAGTCATTAATTTAGTCATTACTTTAGTCATTACAAATCAAATCTAACTTGAATGTATGCATATAAACTTCAAGTATCATAGGTATTCAAATGTTAAAAAACACCATCAAATGAAGACTGAAATTCTTGAACAAATATGATTGATTAGACACAAACACAAACAGATTACAAATCAAGAGGAGCCACAATACAGTATTTATGAGTGGAGAAAAAACCTCTAAAAATATACTTCATTAAGCCTCATTGGTTACATTCAATGTCTCAATGACATTGTACAACTTATAGACACTATTTAAACATAATGCTCCTATTTTCATATACTTATACTATTTTCCCCTTCCTTAACTGCAATCCTTTTAGAAGGGCAACGACCTCCTATAGGGGCTTGACCCATTTAATCCCCTTGAAAATCCATATCTTTTTGGACACTATTGGTTTCGTCTTCTCCAAAATATTCCTCGTTGGTATTCACCTTTGACTTTTCTAATTTGGAGTTGCAGCCTAAAAATAAGGTTTCAAAATTTGCACATCAAAAACTCAGAAAACTCAAATAATACAGAGGATAAAATTCAAACATTTTCTTTTCCTTTTCCAACTATGACACCCTAAACTTAGGTGCTAGCTGTAGTGAATGTATCAGAAATAGATATAACATCCATCAAAAGCATATTTGGATGTAGTTTTTTGTCAGATATTGTAGTTGCAAGTTCCACTAATTATAATAAAGATAAATAGTTTTACCTTTCTGCATCAACTAATGCAATTCTGATAACTTTTAGAGGATCGACAATGCTAGCCTTTATCATATCAACATACTCACCTACAAGTTGCAACACAAAATTAAACTTATTAATTAGAATCAACATCAAAGAAAGAAAAAGAAACTTCAAACATTATCAATTTAGTAAAAAACCATCAATTTCAAAGATCAAAGTAGCTAATGGGTATGTGCAGGATCATCATGGAAAAAACAGGCCCTTAAGTGGCAAAAAAATCAGAAAAATTAGAGTTAGGCAACTTGACGTAAAAATTTGAATAAGTTATCTATATTATTTCAAAAATATGTAAGAATAGAATCTATAGCAAATTGAATGTAGTTTCTAAACTACTAGGTTTGTTTAAAAAAAAAGAAATATATATTTGGTGAAAATTTTAAATTTCAATGCAATAATACTTAAATTTTAGAGAAAAATAAGTAGGTGTTTGTCTAACCACCTAACCACAATAAAATGATAATATTCTTTATAATATTTTAGATATAAGTATAGGACTCATTTCTCAATGTGATCGTATTTTTTTGTAATTTTTTCCAAGTAAATAATTAATTATGATTTTTTATTACAACTTTTAAAAATATAAAAAACTTGTATGTCTGACCACCTTAACTTGGTCAAAACTTCATGAAATTCATTTTTTTCTTTTTTTAATCCTATAGTATGTGAAGCATAGAATGTAACACATGTTTTGGATTCAAAAAGTATGATACCGTTTGAAAGCTATAGATGGTTTTCAATCAGTCTATCAATTAGGACTCTAGTCGTAATTTTAATAGAAAATGAATAATAATTACTTATTAAATTCAAAGTAACACATAATTTATATTGGTGGAAAGTTGAGAATCTCCTTTAAAAACCCTTTTCGTTTCATCAATTTTGGGTAAAAAAAAGTCGTAAGCCACATACCCATCATATTGCCACTTTTTGGCCCATCATGATCCTACACATACCCTAATGCTTCACTCTCTACATCCTCTGCTACAATCAAAAGTGGCCTTTGTTTCTATGATAAATGCAACAAGAAAAAAAAATTCATGTGATGAATCTCACATACTTCTATGAAACTTTTCTTAGAGAAAATCCATCTAAAAAGTTTCTTACCAACATTCTTGTATAGATCTCTATAATGGTTGAAGGTTCTGCCTTTGTCTTTGCATATGCATCAATTCCATCTATAGCCTACATTGTTTAGGAATAGTTATAAAGATTTCAACAAAAAATTTAAATTCAAATAATGAAAACTAAATGTTCATCAATTTCTTTGGTTAATACATGCATATATAAACTTCTTTCGGGGAAACATGGCCTGTACAAATCAATAGTATGTTTGATTTAGGGATTGTTTATGGTCAACATGTTTTGTTTGATTCTCTTATTTCTTATTTCATAAATTATATTACAACCATAAATTTTTGTGTAAGTATCCCATATATCATTCTATACCAAATATGATAAACGCAAATGTATTTCATCTTCTACTCTATTTAAATTTATTCACCATAAAAAATCTAGTGAATAGTATGGAACACTATCTGAATAAATAGGACTAGAAGAGTTAATTAGGATAAATGGGATCTTGGGATCAAAATAAATTCAACACTATTAGTATCAATATACATCAAGAAAGAGAAGGAAAAATAGCTTAGCACAATTATTCATGAATAAAATTATGAGAAAAAAAGGTGTACTACTTATTACCATAGAATAAAATCTGAAAGAAATATGACCTTCTAGTCTGGAGTTTCACAAAACATGATAAAGGATACATTAAAATTACTTTCTAGATGAGAACATGTTGATTCAAAGAAATATGAGAATATGTTGATTCAAAGAAAGGTGAAAACACATTATTACATTCTTTTAAGAAATTTAAATAGGATCCTGACTTAATCAATGATCTAGCATGTCATTCGAGTAGGGAAAATCCTCTTTCCTTATGCACATAGGTGATACAATTGACCTTTTACATTCTAAAAGAAGAAAGATTATATATATCAGTGGAAACCCCTTCTCTCATCTATGGTTGGGGAGTTTTCTAGGTCAATGGGACCACATTCATTTTAGGTGTGACCACTATGATAACACATATATTGGGAGTGGTAATATATGGTGATAGATTTGAAAGCCTAGTTGTTTGTGGTTCAAAGTTGGGCATTCTAAAAAACTGAGTGCAAGCATGTAAGCCTTGAGCATTGGCAAAACAAAATCATATACATCTAATCTTTATTAAATGGTAAAATATAGACAAATAATTACCTAGTTGAGTTCTATTAGACTAATTTCTATATGAGTGAGAATGTTGTTGGGATTATTTGTACAAAGAATCCCTCCTAGATGCCAAGATTGACTTTCCCCTTCACAATTGCTCATAAATGCTTAGTCACGAACCAATTTTTTTAGCTTTCAAAAGAAATGTTAACAACTTAGAAATACATGTACAGAAAATAGCAAGAAGAAACCAAAAAGAGGCTCCATAAAAATTGAAAAACTAAAAGGATATCTAAAACTAAAGTAAAAACTGAAAAGTAATCTAATAAACAAAAGAAACTAATCCTATCAGAAGGGAAAAAACATGTGAGACCAATTGGATGAATATAAATAGTCTAACAAATAGACCAAAAATCCAAGAGATGGGACTCATCACCAAACAAGATGAACCAAGGATGTTGGAATGCTAGATGAACTAGATCTAATCCATAGCACTAGAAGAGAAGCCTATACCCTCCCTGATGATAGTAAAGGCATCAATCATAGTTCAAGAAATTGCTAGTTACTCACATGATTCATGAGTACTTGCAAGTCAGTTAGGGCCTGGAAGTAACTCACCCAATAACTTGCGAGTCCAACCATAAAACTTTCCGATGTTCATTTCTCCCATCGATGGAAACTTCAAACTAATATTTGCCCTTTTTGGGGCATGGAGGGACCACAATATTTTTCCTATCAATGTCCACCTCTCTCGCCAATGATTTTGAGTGTTATCGGGCTATCGGTGGGACTTTGACATGACTCCTAGTGACATGCAAGAGTCCTCCTGATGATGCTTTAGAACTACTTGGGATAGTGGTGGTACTTTGACATGACTCCTAGTGACATGCAAGAGTCCTCCCAATGGAAAATCAAGCAGATTGCATCCAGACTCCAAATCATACGATGTGCTCAAAGAGATGATCACACAATTTGTAGACAATCGAGAGCATTGAAGGGTGTCCAAGATGCCATATCATTGAATACAATGATTGCAGGATATGCAAAAAATTGATTTGATGAAAAGGCTTTAGAAAATTTCATGAAAATGCAATTAGCAAGCGTGAAGCCAAATTCCACAACCTATGCCAGCATCCTCCCTGCCTGTGCCAAAATGGGAGCTTTGGAGTAGGGTATGAACATCCATTAGAGTATAATAGATGGGGGATTTTTTTCAGATATTATGGCTGGAAATGCTCTGTTAAACATGTATACAAAATGTGGAAATGTACACAAGGCACTTGAACTTTTTGATGGAATGCCTCAAAGAGATGTCATTGATGGATAAATTACTCTAGTTTCTGAGTGCTCCCCACTTATTCAAATGGTTTGTCTTAAAATCCATCTATCTAATATATAAGAAAAATTTATAATACTCTAGCAATGTGCTATCAACTAATACATTTTTATAAACTTTAAGATTAAAAGACTTTGTCATTGAGCTTTCAACTAATACATTATAGCTAGTGCAGGACTACATTCTAGTTTTAGAGACACATTTTAACAATATAAAACTTGGAAACTTAATATGTAAGAACACCATTTTGATTTGTATGGTAAAGATCAAGATATTTGGAACAATTTCTTTTTCATAATTATGTAGAGCACACACCACAATAAATCAGTGTTATATTTTGTTCTTATTAAAAAATGGGTAAGATAGCATGAATTACACCTATTCTCACTGGACATCTTGTAGAGCTTTCCTTTGCTGGAGAAAACAATGAGAGGCACCTCAGCATCACATAACACAAAAATTTCATGGGATTTCTTCATTGCAATGAACTCAAACACAAGATCATTGAACACAAGTCATCCAAGCTTCCTGGTTCATTTTTAGTTCAGTTGTGGAGGATAGTTCATAAGGATGGAAATCAACATAGGGGATAAAGTCTACCAAGATTATGGGACGGTTATCCAATCATCAAACAAACAAGATCAAATCGCTTAAATGAAATATAGCCTCCTATAAAAAGTCAATGAAAGAATATAATAGAAAGGTATAAAGTCAAATTCCACAACCTTTGCCAGCATCTTTCCTGCCTATGCCAAAATGGGGGCTTTGTAACATGGTATGAACATCCATAAAAGTATAAATAATAGAGGAATTTTGTCAGATGTTGTAGTTGCAACTGCCCTAGTAGACATGTATGCAAAATGTGGAAGCATAGACAAGGAATGTGAATTGTTTGATAGAATGCCTGAAAGAGATGCCATCTCATGGAATACGATGATTGTGGGATATGCACAAAATGGATTTGCTGAAAAGGCTTTAAAAACTTTCAATCAAATGCAATTAGCAAGTGTGAAGCCAAATTCCACAACCTATGCTAGCATCCTCCGTGCCTATGTCAAAATGATAGCTTTGGAGCACGGTATGAACATCCATGAGAGCATAATAGATGGGGGATTTTTGTTAGATATTATGGTTGGAAATGCTTTGTTAGACATGTATGAAAAATGTGGAAATGTACACAAGGAACGTGAACTCTTTGATGGAATGCCTCAAAGAGATTTCATCTCATGGAATGCAATAATTGGAAGATATGCACAAAATGGATTTTGCAAGGATGCTCTCAAAATATTTGCTGGTATAAAGTTTTGTAAATCTGATTACTTAAAACTGAGATAGAAGATAGGTAAACCCACATTCCAACATGCTGACCTATTGAAAATGGCTGCCAACATCAAAAAGATACCTACTCTAGTCTTATTTGAATATTTCTATAAAATGTGCTTATCATCTAGTAACTAAATGCTTTATAATTGAGTAATATAAACTCAAATAGATACTTTCTAATCAATGAAAGTTATTGAAGTGAAGCTTACACCAAAAACAAAATGATCTTTATATTGCCTCATATATTCAAACTATATAATGAGAGTGAAACTAACTCTAGAGTGAGGATGATAAGTAAAATATACCTAACAACAACCATAAAACCACTAAGAAACAAAGTTGGTTTTTGTAAGAACATAACATGTTTACATAATCATCAAATGAATTATAATTTTTGACACATTTTTGAAGTCCAATAATAAAAATATTAGGAATACACATGTTGTTATCAAGTTAAAAGCAATTGCATAAGCATACTCCAGTATAATTTAAAACCATAAACCATTAGAGAGAATATGACCTTAACTTGGCAATTCAAATGTGTGCATCTGTTGGTAACATCAAAAGATACCATTAAAGTAATCTTTATTGTAGAAGCTTTGATGTTCTCTTTTGCAAAATAAATTTGTGGTAACAATCTTCTCGAATTTGTTTGCAACAAACTGCTTCCAAAGAAGACATTTTGTAACTTATAAGCATATTTATTTTCTTTGAACTTTTAGAGGAGCTAAAGAAGGGGAAAAAACTATCAAATGCATCAAATCAACTCTACAAGGGAAACTCCCAGCACAATTTGAATTTGTGAGATTCCACCGCCAATATGATGGTGCTCAGAGCAGCTTCATTAGGGTTTGTGTTTACATTGATTTTTCCAAACCATTACACCATTCTATTGAAATTATTTCAAATAGATGCTTTTGGACTCAAATTCTGAATTATGAAGGTCTTCCAATCAAATTTTTTCATTGCAATAAACTCAGACACAAGATTGTTGAACACAAGTCATCCAAGCTTCCTAGTTCATTTTTAGTTCAGATGCGGAGGATAGTTCATAAGGATGGAAATCAGCATAGCGGATCAGGTCTACCAAGATTATGGGACCATGATCCAATCATCAAACAAACAAGATCAAATCACTTAAATGAAATATAAAATCCTATAACAAGTCAATGAAAGAATATAATAGAAAGGTGAAGGCAGAGGCAAAGTTCTTGGCCTTCACATAAATTTGATGAACCAATTTTCCATTAACGTAACTCAAGAACTCAACCAAGGTATCAAAGAATTAAATATCCAATGGGGGCAAGGAACCAATGCTTTGGGAAAGAATTTAGCCAACCACATAATAGGTGGGAGCACATTGTACTAGATAAAGCTTATGCAAAATTTGATTATAGTGGAGGATTATTTTGTTTCTAGAACTCCTCACAAACAAACCAAATCCTATTGAATCATCCTTGGTCGAATTATGTACCAAGTTTAACAAGGCTACACATAGAGCCATAAAAAGATCAGTTAGATTGGTTTTCAACACCCGTCTCACATCTCAGTTGGTGTGATTTGGTCCTCAATTGAGCTATGAGCATCTTCATTTTCCATTTGTTAATGAAATCAAGGCCCATGAATTTTTTTTCAAAGACTATCTCAAGTGGGTTCAACTAAATATGAAGCTTATCTAATTCTTATCCTTTCAACACAAGAAGAGAAAAACCTTGGTTTTGTTGGTGTTGACTTAGATCATGAGTGCCAACAACATCGGCTCGTCATTAGAACCACCACCCAAGTCCCAGTGATAGGCACAAACTTCACCGGTGACATCCCCATAGGACCATCACAGGAACATGAGACCTCATCCCGCCAATAGAAGATCCTCACACCGATGAAAAAGAAAAATCATCGACGCATCGCTGGAACCAGAAGACATGTTCGGCTGATAGACCGAGAAGGTGCGGGCAGTTAGTTCCATTTTCTGTAATGTGGTAAGAGTCATACAGATAATGCTATGTCAGGCTGGGGAACTCTTCTTGGAGGTTCTAAACATTTTTCCTCTTTTTTATAAGACTGTGTTGGTAGTACCACCTAGATCATAGTTGTTTGGTGGGATTCCAAACCCATACAATGAGGTGTTGTTGTGTAAACCTCATAGAGAGAAGCTACAAGCTACCATGATGATTTTACTGAGCGACCTTATATCAAAGTATTTGTTAGCATCTCTTAAGACATGTGTATATGATATTCTCTCCACAGATAGGCTTGGGGGAAAGTATTTGCTTGATCTTGTGAAAAGTGGCAAGGAACTTGCAGAGAATAAGACATTGGACATTCTGGATGCTTTTGAAGGGAGCTTAGAGTGGCTAAAAATGGATTTTGGTTCAAATGTTGAGTTTCCATGGTAATGTGTGTGTGAGATTGTTTTGAAGCACTCAAAGAGTCTGTGGGATGAACTTTTTGAAATCCTATTTATTGGTAGGATGAAACAAATAATAGTTGATGGATTTGTAGATTTGTGTGAGAGAGTTAAGGTGGGTAAATTCCTTGAAGCCATAGTTACATCTCTGGCAAGTTACAAAGATGTTGAAACCCATTTGCACAGATTAGCTAGTAGTGAGGGTTGGCTTGTCAAGAGAAGGGACCTAAAAAGTGTCAATTTACCTAGGTTGAGTTTTAGATTTATGATGACAAATGATGAAGACTAGTTTGGTCACCTTAACGCTTATTTTGGAAATGAGGTTAGTCAAATAAAAGATACCATAGATAAGGGGTCCAAGAATATTTTGGAAGACCTCCTAAGTTTTCTTCATACACATAAATCTCCTTCAAGGATAAATGATTTAGCACCTTATTTGCAAGAGCAATGCTTCCATTTTATTTCAACATTGATTGTTGAAATTGAAGAACATCTTGCACATCTTTCAGAAGCTCTCTATCAAGAAATGAAAAATGAGGAGATGCCAAAAAAAATGAACAAGGAGACACTATAACTGACAGTTATAGTGTAAAGGGAAATTTTCTTAGGAAGGCTTTTAGTTGCTCTTAGTTTTCATTCAACTTCCCTTCCACTAGTTCTTGGCTTGTCTTAGCTCTATTTTTTCAAGAACAAAGCTTTAGTTTCAGGGAAAGGATCTTCGACTTTTAGATATTCCAGTATTGATTTTGATTACCCACTTATAGACAGTTCTGGAAGATAAATACTAATGAGAGGGGTCGGTTTGAAGCCTGAATCATAGGATAAAAATAATAGCACCAAATTGAATAAATTAAGAACTATGCACAATCTTTGTATCAGAGCTAAGAGGTATCACATAAATTGATCATAATCCTAAATATGAACATATATACACAAACCAAATGGGGAATCTACATTTTTTTCAATTGAAGTTAATTAGTTTTATGTTTTGAGGGTGGATTACTTGTAGGCCTGAAGTTGGCCATATATTCAGTTATCTAGTTGATAACTATAATATAAACTATCCATGACAGCTAAATAGGGGCATGCACATGCACATCTATACACAAACAAATGGGAAAATATACATTGTTCACTTAGTTAAATTAGATTTGAAAAGATAACTCCTTCCCATTGATATGTTGAGAATTTCATATGTTTCAATGATTTAAGCAAGAAAAATGCACAAGGGCTAACTTTTCTACCTATAAAGTGCTTATTGAACACCTGACAGATTAGGATTTAAGCAACAGAGTCCTTCAGCAATCAATTGTATACTCTATGGAGCAACCTAAGTTGAACATAAGTTTTGAATGGAGGAAAAGAACAAAGACTTTCAAGGATTTTCTTGGTGCAAGAAGACTTAGATTAAATGATTTTACAATTCTAGTGTTGATAATTACATGCATAAGTTATAAAAGAAAAGAAGAAACTATCAATTTTATTCATGTGAACAAAAAAAAAAAAACTTGAAGAGGAATACAAGTTCCTATTTTATTCTATTTGCTACTGGAATCCATTGGGATGACACAAATCAGCAAATAGTTCAATAGAAAATTAGAATGCTTAAAAAATTTCATTGATCTACATGTAATGATACAATATTACATGTTTACTCAAAATAATACCTCCCAATGTAACTACCTATTAGGAGGAACTTTGTTCAGGAGAATAACATATCGGAGTTCATTCTGAAGTTGGCCCCGGTAAAGCTTTGGATGGGATGGAATTTTAGAGATTAAGAATCCTTCCAAATCAGCTCCTTTGATTTCATGCTCCATGAACCGTTGATTTTGGGTTCCTATGACTTCTCTAAATCTTCTAGGGTTTTTCACCTAAAAGGAGAGAGATAGGGGAAAAAATTCAAACTAGTTCATTTAAATTATGTTATGTGCAATGTTTTCTGACCTAAATGAAGTAAATTAAATGCAATTAACTGATTTAAATGAATGAATATGGATGAAAAAGTGAATTTTAAGCTATGTTTGAAAACACATTGTGTATTACAACAATGAACTAAATAAAGAAAATATGCATAACAGAAAGAAATGAGATGAATTTGAGTGCACCTGGGTAAAGTTTGATGAATCTAGAATGTTGTGGATGTTGGTTGAAATTACTGATTTTTCACAGTGGGAATCATTCACCTAGGGTAGCAAATTATTCCTCCTGGTGAAAAATTGTCGAAAGCAAGTTTTTGTCTTTTGGGATCCAAAATCTGACAAAATTCAGATTTTCAGTCCTAAGGTGGGACTCATTTGCCACAAGTGGCGAATCATTCCTCTCCCAAATTTCTAAAAAATTAGTAGACAACTGTGCAACACCATATCAAGAAATCATTGCTTGTTAGGTTGCCGAAGTCAATTCTGTAGAAAACAGACAGAAAACCTTCTCCAAGCTTGAAATGGACTTAAGTTGACTTGAAGCACCTAGTTGACTTGTAAACCAATCTTCAACACCAAAAAGCTTGTTAAATCTGCATACCTAAGTCAAGCCCTTGATGATGCAAGTTTGAAGTAAAGTCAATGGCTGCTCCAAAGTGCTTGAATAGTGCTTGAATGCTTCAATGTGATGTGAGATTGAATGCTTGAATGAATGGGGAGATGTAAAATGAGGTGAAAAACACTTATTTATACTATCTTGTGCCTTAGTAACCATTCATACCTCATCATAGCCCGACATCAAGTGTATTTGAATAAAAAACCGAAAAGAAATTTAAAATATTTTGAATTTAGATCCAAGGGGGACTCATTCGCCACCCATGGCAAATGGGTCCCACCTAGGACTTGAAAATGTGTGTCAAGAAATATGTTGTATTTAATGTTATTTAATAGGATAATATTCAAACATACACTTAAATAGGACATATGAGGGCATAAAGGGGTCAAATAATTCATAAGAAGGGGATAAATAGTGAAAATGTGCCTAGGAGAGCGTGAAAGTTTGTTACAAGACTTTACAAGACTTCAAAATAGGACTTGATGATGAATAAAAAGGTTATTTTTAGGTGAATTGTAATAAATAGAGTCTAGAAGAACGTAGAAATATCTTACAACACTTCACAACACCTTCACAAGATGCCATTATTTGAATTTTAGTACCTAAATATACATGTTCAAGCCATGTTACAACATAAAATCAGAGAAAAATAGACAAAAACCATGAAAGAAGACCTAAAAGGCCATGAAAATGACAAGGGGCCATTTTTCTATGGCACACTCCCAAAATTGCAGACCTTGCTTCGCAATCAATCCATCATCAGGCCATGTTGTGCTTGCAACATGTGGCTCATCAAGACCTATTGTTGCTAATAGAACTTTGGATCTTATGACACAAATGATTCTAAAACCCACATTTACATCATAGATGGTCTCATTAGACCTTATTTAATGAAAAAAAAACTACATCTAATGTCGAAAGACCCTAACACCTAGACTTTAGCAAATTGACCTCTTGATGTGAACTTCATATGCTTGGTGCTCTCGCACCAGATAGTGAAGTGGAAGATTGGAGGGGATTCTAGCATGATCACAAATCTAGCAAAAATTACATGGTTCAATTATCCCATGCCTCCAAATTGAAGATATTATGTATAATGATAGGGTCAACAAGATCTTTGCAGATAAGCTACGGTAGCTAAGCTAAATAATGGTTTCATCTACAATATATTTAAGAATTTCTCCACTTAAAAAGTGAACTTGGAGCTAAGTTGTTGTAGCATGTAGACATCCAAGTGACTTGAATATATTGTCAGTTATATCCTCTCCAACAACCCTATGTTAAAGCATATAGATATACAAAGTGCAACCACTGAGGGGGTATTAGCCTCATTTTCTCAATCAAAAAATTTATGCAAATTACTAAATGATCTCATTAAATAGTGTAATAGAAGAATTATTTTCCCACATAGCATCCTTTGCGAAATGAATTTGTGAAAAATAAATAACATTGGCCTTAAAGCTTAGCATTTGTTCCGCATAACTCATTTTAGAATTATGAAGGCCATGTAACTATTTTGCACAAATATAATCATTTGGGTGGTATCAAAGGTGTTGGTTAATAGATTTTACACTATTTGAAATTTCAAATCTTTAACTCTATTTCCCAATCTTAGTGTAGATCAACAATCAACAGTTGTGTAAACTATTTCTAGGGGTACAACAATTACTATGGTGCTCAATGCCTCTTGCACCTTCACAAGTCATCTCAAGATGATTGTGCATGAAGAAAATAGAGTCTTAGAACCCTAATATAGTGTTAAAAAACATAAAACAAATTCACAAAGTTCCAAGTTCAATCATCAAAGAAGATGATGGAAAAATATAATAAAAAATGTAGATTAAAATATAAAATTGAAGTGAATCAAAAAAATAAAATATTGAAATATCATAAATTTTCCTTCAACAACTCCAACATTCAATAGGACCTAAAGATGGCTTGAGACATAAGATGATTAGACACAAGCATATGAATCTCATTAGAGTAATTGTAGAGTTATTTCATCCATTTGATCAATGTTTCAAGCTTTTGCATCTTCAAGTTGAGCAACTAAACAATACATGGTGTTCAAAATATGTTGTTGAATCTTTCCTTAACCAAATAGTGTTGTCCATTATGAATTTGAATATTCAATGGAATATATGAGGATATTGGCAATGAATTTTACATCTTTTACTTGCTCCTCCCAATCGATTTCCCTAAAAAACATTGCCCCTTTAGGGCACACTACAATTACATTAATTAGGGACATGTTTTTGCAATATTTCCATCCATTAGAAATTATTTACACCCCCATTCTTCCACATGAATACCAAATCGGCTGCAATGGAGTATCTACAAACTTTTGTTCTTTGACTTATAAGGTGGTACATGGCGGAGGTGCACCCTAGCATGAATAGGCCTCCATGAGGAAACTTTAAGTTTGATTTAAAATTGATGTCACAATGTTGTAAATAAGGAATAAATGGTCATATTGATTTTTTTTAAGGTCATTCTTAGGCATTTGTGGTCATTAGGTATTAAAAGTTAAAAGTTGCACAATTTGACAAAATGTTATCAACACAAAATTGCAAAAATGCAACATATTGAAGGAAGGTGGAAGATAAAAGGTAAAATTAGTTAAAGAGATAGTTTTAGGCAGTTGTTTTGGTTATTTAAGGCATGTTGAGGCCTCACAATCTTCGAGGAAGGTTGGCAGATAAATTTGTAGTGAAGAAATCAATAAAATACTCATATTTTTTATATTTTACCAGCATTTTTCTATGTTTCAGGCCATTGTACGGCCACAATTTGTGAAATAATCCTTCCCTCCTCCATTTGATGTTATTTCCATATGAATATACATTCATATGCTTTATATTTCATCAAAAACCAATAAATATTGTGAAAGTTATGAGAAAATTGCTATAGGTGGGTAAAACCCTAATTTAGGGTTGGCAGTGAACATTTAAAATTGTATATCTTCATTTACCACTGCTAAAATCTCTTGAAAATTAGTGAGAACAATGTTTGGAAAGTACTCATAATGATTCCAAGGTTTCTAAGCTTCTAGTTATAGTTTTGGGTTGATCTCATGATGCCCTTGGTCTATAATTTCTTTGTGTTGAATGGTAGGCAAGGGACAGTGAAGTTTTATGAGTTTTGAACATTGTTTTTGAAGTGCTTCATATGTTGTATTGAGAGTTTGTTCAAGTTGGGGTTTGATGAATTTTTAAGTTTGAATTTGTTGTTTTAATGACTGTCCTATTAACACAGTCTAGTAAATAGTCCTATTTAGAATAGTGTTAGAAAAATAAGTTATCTTGTATCTTGAAGTACAATGAAATGTTGTGAAGAAAGTTTATTCTTGTGATTTTTAATGTATTTGAATCATGTTGTGAATCAAAGAGAGTCTTTGTATTTGTATGTCAAAAAGAATGATTTTTGGAATCCTAAATAGGTTGGTCAAGGACAGTCCAATTTGAGTGTTATCATATTTGAGATATCTGAGTTGGGATCGAGTTTGGGGTAGTCATTTTTGTGTTGCCTAAGGTGTTGTGAAGGTTCAACAAGAATTTTTAAGCCTAATTCACTGTTTAGGTGTTTTGGAGCAAGGTTTTGCAAAGGGAAAAGGAGTCCTAGTTGCAAGGACAAACAAGGAATGTTTGAGTTTTGACTAATAAGATTGAGTGAGTTTCTTTCCTCTAGTACTGCATCAGTATGTGCATTTTCATAGCTAGAACTTTATATCTTTTAGGTGCCTTATTTATCACTCTCATTGTTTTCCACAAGAATGGAAATCTTATAAAGTTGAAAGGAAGCCCATTGGTGTAAATACAACCTGCAATGTGCTCATCAACATTTCCCCTCACCTCATTTTGAAATTTTCTTTCTAATAGGCACATATCCTTAGCTTTTTTGTGGGAAAGAGAGGGATAACATCATCTTTTAAAGATAGTGTTGCAAGAAATGAAAACGTGGTAGCCACAACTAGAGTGTTGGAGGATGGTCTTGTGGTTTTTGGGGCCCTTTCTTGGCCAAAGGATGAAACATTGATCTAGATTTCTTGGCTGCACTATTTACTTCTTCTTTCTTTTTCATATATAAACTATAATTTCTTCCTTTGGCAACCTAGTTTCTGTTGGTCCACCTCAAACTTTAATTCTTTGGCAGTAATCACCCACAAATGAGGTTTCACTCAACTATGGGAGCTCCTATACTAATTTTGGCACTTGTTATAGTGCCAAGTTGATCCTTCCCTCTAAAAAGCTGCTCAATCATCTTCACATGTTGCCAAAGCAATGGTTGAATTTGACTAGTTGAAAATTCATCCATTAGCTTGAATATACTGGTATTTATATGTTTTAAAGTAAGAAAATAGTAGAAAAAAATAACACAACCCTAGGTTACCATTACTTGTCGAAAAAATGAATTAAGAGATTAAAATAAATAAATAAACCATATCTAAAAAAATAGTTCTAGTGGAGCTTGGAAAAAAGTAAAAAAAAAAAAGAAATAAAAACTTTGAATGAAGATTTTCCTTGATGCAAGCATCTTGACCTTCTTGGTACCTATCTAATACTCCATGGACATTGATATGAATTAATTCTTTGATTAGGTCCTAATTTTTCCAACCTTGAGGTTATTGTTTTGCTTCAAAATATCACTGATTTGTGAGGATTTGACCATCTAAGGACATTTTCTATCAATGTATGTCAATTTTTTTAAAGCAATCAAAATACAAGGCTACCAATTCAACAAAAAGGAAATTTCATTATGGTTTTCCCTTCCTAGCTGGTAAAGAGAACATATTGCAAGTATTTTTTTCTTTTCATTATGTCCCACAATGTTCCCAGGATAGGGACAACAAGGGACAATGCGACACATTTTGGGGACAGCAGTCCAAGAGGCCATTTTTTAGGGATGGCAGTATATATATGGAAAATTCAAATTTTTACAAGTTTAACTATACATCACATTAAGATTCAAGTTTAGAGTCCTAGACATTCATATAATGCATCAAATTTGAGATTAATGTTCAATGTTCATTTATTCAAGTATAGCAGCAATTAAAAAATTAAAATTTCATTGTTTTAGTTTTCATTGCAACAGAAGGCACAAAAGGCCCCAGCTACAAAATGAAAAAATATTCGGCAATAGGCATAACAACTAGACCTCCTACATCAACACCTTATTTGAGCTCTCACTATCAAAATTGATCTCTAACTCTAAGTCACTCCCTATATCAAATTGTGATTCATCCAATGAGATCACCACCAATCCTTCTTGCACCTTCTTCTGATTAATCTATCTAAAGTTTTCAAGATCAACAACCCAACAAACAACTAGATATTCAAGAGTTTGTTGATCCAATAGTCACAAGGCATTATAAATTACAACTAACTTCACTCATCTAGAAGTAAGCCCATTCCTTTTGACCAAATTGAAATTATGGGTGAACCAATTCATCTATGCAACAAAGGAACTAGCCACTTGTGGGAGTAAGCATGTGACAAGTTACTTCAGCTCTATTGTATCCTTCATATGTTGTGTTCACCATTCAATAGGGTCAAGTGTGGCTCTATCCATCCTAGCCTTTGGTTTGTTGAATGTTTAGACCAAAATATTGAATGTCATTAACTACTTCCAAAGTCTAAACGTTTCCTTAACACTATATATCTTCCCAAGGGCCTTCATAAACATCTCATTTACCATATAATCATAAAAAAAAGCAACTCTTCCAACCCAAGATGCATAACACTTGGGTTTAAGCATGTAAGCTTCCATATGAACCCTAAGATATATGTATCAAAATTCGATATTAGGAAAGATTTGTCACAGATGACAGTAATGTCCAAAGATGACTAGTAATTGAAAGTCTCATTGATATGGTAAATCATTGATCAGAATTGCATTTAAGGTATCCAGATGAGGATGTTTAGGACCTTCAAATAAGGTATCCATATGAGGATGTTTAGGGCCTTCAAATAAGAGAAAAGTTAATGCACATTACATGATGCAACACTAACTTTTTTCTTGACTTCCTTTGGTTTTCTTTAATAGATCGTTAATTGACATTTAATAAAGGCTTTAAAAAATTCTAGAATGAATGTGCTAATGTTGAATGGAGTCCCATCATAGGGATATGTGAGGACAAATTAGTATCCATGCAAATTGGAAGTCTCATTGATATGGTAAATCACCGATCAGACCAAGAACCCTAATTTACTGCTTTTAGTGATTTTTCAGTTTCTTGTATGGTTGGAATTGCATTAGTACTTTCATTCTAGAATATTGGCGGTGCTAAATGAAACAATATGCTATGTTCAATTACATATCTGGATGTAATAGAATTCCAAGTACTAATGCTGGATGGAGTCCCATCATAGGGATATGTGAGCCCAAGATAACAATTGCAAGAGAAATTGTTCTAAGAGATGTGAATCATTTCCATCAATTTAAGTAGGGTCAATGTTCTTGTGTAGAATATTGGTAGTGCTAAATGAAACAATCTAAAAAATAGGCTTGCACTATAATAATGTGCACTACATCAGATATCCAATAATAATGAAGGGACATCCATCAAAGCATAACATCAAGGACTTTTTTGTCATATGTTGTAGTTACAAGTGCCCTGCTAGACATACATTAAAATGTGGAAGCATATACAAGGAAAGCGAACTGTTTCCAAAAATGCCTCAAAGAAATGTGATATCATGGAATGTCATGATTAAAGGATATGTTCAAAATGGGTTTTTCTGAAAATTCCTTAGAAAAATTTAAGCAAATGCAATGAGTGGGTGTAGATCCCAAATCCTCAACCTTTAATCTATTCACAGTAAACTAAATTTGAAAATACCAGGGTTTAAGGACTTAGATGGCTGCAACTCGCTAAATTGGAGAAGTGAAAGGTCAATACAAGAGAGGAAGAGTTTGGGGAAGAAAAGCCATTGCCAGCATCCCAGCCTGCTTGCGCCAAACAGAAACTTCCATTCACCACCTGTGCCAGCATATACTTTTCCTATACAAGCATCCTCCATACGTCAAAATGGGAACTTTGGAATAGGGTATGGACATCCGTAAATGTTTTTGTATACTCAATTATGTAGGGTAAAATATGCCATAATGACAAAAAATATGCCATAATGACAAAACCTAAATGTGCACATTATTAGGAACTTGGTGGTAATTTTCATTTTAATAAAGATACTCTAAAACCATCACTACAACTCACCAAAATGGAGAATTGAAAGGTATTGGATCAGTGGGAAGCAATAGTGGCGGGAAAATGATGAATGTTTAAGATTTGTTAATATAATATATATTGCTTTTGTTATTAACTATTTTCCTTTCTTATTTTTTTGTATTATATGCATTTATGTTCTAGCTTTTTGATTTTTTCTTGGGTTTTTTCTCTCTTTGCTTTATTTTTTAATTTTTATCTACATTTATGTCATGGCCTAGTAATTAAGCAATAACATACATGCTATATTAAATTTTTCAACCTTTTTTTTTTTTTTTTGCATTTTAATTTATAAATTTATTCTTTATAAATATGCTAATAGATATAAAAAGATTTAAGTTAGTTTTCTATTTTGTCTCCTTTTACTTAGCTAATTAATTTTCCTTTTTCACCTTTTTTTCCCTCGTATTGTTTTGGTCTAGATATTCTATTTCCTTCTTTTCCCTTAATTGGTTTCAGCATTTTGTTGCATGTTTAGACTTTCTTTTGGTTCTTTTTATTGTTCATTTTATTTTATTTTTATTTTTTTTCCTATCTTCATTGGTCATTGTGCAACCTCCCCTTCTCTTGTTTCTCTATTTAGATTGTTCTTGGTCTACAACTAACCACTTTTCTCCTTGAGCTCTTTCATCCTGATGATGGATCATGGAGTGTGATCCGAAACGTTGATGCAAAAGCTCACACAATCTAATCTAGAAACGGTGTAACATTAAATATAATTAATATATTTTATATATTTAACATAATAGTAATAAGATTAAATTATATATAATATAATTATATTTATTATTATATTTAATAGTATATATAGGTAATATTATTATTATAGGGTTATATTTGTTGGAAAAACAAGGACAAACAACTAAGAGGGGGGTGAATCAGTTGTCACAGAATATTTAAAATTTTCAAACTCTACTTAACTTAATCTCAAATTTGATAAATGAACAATAAACCATGAACAATCAACACATCAGAAACACAAAGAACACCAAGATTTTTTATGTGGAAACCCTGTTAGGGGAAAAACCATGGTGGATGTTAGTCCACAATATTATACCCTATTAAAAGTATAATGATAGAATAATGGGAATGCACATGCATTCAAGCACACTTCCTAGAGCTCACTACTCAATTACAAGAGGGATCACTACCCAGAGAAGACACACTATCTTATAAAAATATGGATTAGATCCGTAGGGTATGAACTAAGAAAAATAGCTTCTACACAAGCCTGATTACAATTCTAGTTAAGCACATAAAATCTTCTTCACACTTCACTCAAACTTTTTCTCACTCTGCTCTACAATCGAATGATTAGAACACTATTTGCACATTTGCACTTTCTCTGGCATACATTCACTCTTATTCACACTTTACTTTTCTCAAACAATCGCTCTTATATATCCGTAACATGAAATTACATCAACAACCTTGTCGGCCAAACATATAAAACATATTTACAATGCGGCCCAAATTAACAAATAAATTCTCAGTGTGGATCAAACACCATCAGCCAATATTATGATGTGACACAAAACAATATCCTTGAGCATTCCAAACATTCAAATTTAAATCTCCAAGGATCCACAACATGCTACAACCATCATGTCAGCTAAGAACATGAAAACCCGAAAACACATGAGAAAAATCTCTGACCACAAGCACACCGAACAACACAGACATGCAACAAATATAGAGCATGATCTAGAAACATCCACAAGCACCAAGAAACAACAAATAAACATCCATAGCAATAGAGATTACTATAATCACATAAACTTCAATCAGGAACACTGATAGAGACCACAGAAACATTGTCAAAACATAGATCTTCATAACTCAAACAAATCTTCATGCGGACCTCTGAAACTTCTAGTGGATAGACTAGATGCACTCAGTAATAAACCCTTTAGACCACAATATCTGATCTTCAACGTACAAAAAAAAACACCTTCATGACCTTCACTGTTCCACTGGGAACCTGCAACTCTTCCTTTAACAATTTTCTTAATATCTTTGACATATAAAACCTTCAATACCTCAATGCTAATAGTGTTGACATCAATGAAAACCACATATCAACAACACAACCACAACATCCAACAATCCAAACAATCTCCCGCCTGTGCATTGATGGAAACACATGATGTGAAAAATACCATCAACACAACAACACCTACTCCTCCTTAGGTTTTGACTCATCTCCTCAACACTTCTTATGATCTTCTTCCCATAGGGTACTTCTCCCCAGATAGTCACCAGTTTTTCTCATTACTCTTCTTCCCCTTTGACATAAATGGAAAAGATAAGCATTATCTTCCCACATACAAGCTCTGAACCACATATCTGCACATCTGACTACTCCCCCTGAGTAGCAGCCACAAAAACATCAATCCGGATCATGAAATATCTATGAAGCACATGGATTGATGCAATACAATGCATCTCTAGTTCATATCAGGAGGGGTAATCACCCCTGGCATCCCTTTGAGATACTCAAAAGTATCCTTTGGAAATGGATTGGTGAAAATGTCTTCAACCTATTCTTTGGTAGGTACATACTCCAGTCTGACTTCTTTCTCACTCACATTTTCTCTCAAGAAGTGAAACTTGATTGATATATGCTTTTTCTTAGAGTGTAGCATCGGATTCTTTGATATGTTAATTGCACTTGATTTGTAACAGTATATGGCAATAGGTTCATCATATACTACTCGGATATCTTTCACTGTTTGTTTCATCCACATCACTTGAGTACAATTATCTGCAGCAGCAATATACTCTGTTGCAACAATAGATAGAAAAATGGAATTCTTCTTTTTTCTCAACCAAGACACCATCTTCTTCCCTAGGAAGAAGGCACCACCACTAGTACTCTTCCTATTATCTACATCTCCTACCCAATCCAAATCAGTCTATGCATTCAAAGTAAGATCATCATCCTTCGAAAACCAAAGCCCAAAATCAACTGTTCCTTTCAAATATCCAAAAATTCTCTTTACATCAATCACATGAGACTCTTTTGGGTCAACCTAAAATCTAGCAACCATACATACAACATTCATAATGTCTGGTCTGGTCTGAGTTAAATAGAGCAATCCACCAATCATTGACCTGTATCTTGTTTGATTTTCCTTAGGAGAATCATCATTATGTGTTAACTTACATCCGGTTACCATGGGAGTACCAACAAGCTTTGAGTCATCCATGCCAAACTTCTTCAGTAGCTCTTTCACATATTTGGACTGAGATACGAAAAATCCCCTTGTCTAACTGAGTAACTTGCAATCCTAGAAAGAACTTCATCTCTCCAATCATACTCATTTCAAATTCACTCTTCATTTCATTAGCAAACTTCATACATAGATTATCATCTCCTCCAAAAATAATGTCATCAAAAAAGACCTCAATAGTTAACTCTTTGTCATGATCCAATCTGAAATACAAGTTGTTGTCATCAATACCTTTATTGAATCCCAACTTTAGTAAGTATTTGTCTAGTCTAGCATACTAGGCTCTGGGGGCTTTCTTAAGTCCATACAAAGCTTTCTTCAATCAAAAAACCATGTATTCCTTGTCAGTCAATTGAAATCCATCTGGTTGTTCAATATATACTTCTTCTAGCTCACCATTCAAAAATGTTGACTTCACATCGATTTGATAGAATTTATAGTTCTTATATGCAACATAAGAAAAAAATAATTTAACAGCTTCAATTTTGGCAATAGGAGCAAAGGTTTCTTCAAAATTAATACCTTCCATTTGTGAATACCCTTTACATACTAGTCTTTCTTTATTCTAGACCACTTCACCTTGTTCATTCAGCTTATTTCGAAAGACCCATTTAGTACCAATCACATTTTTGTCTTTAGGTCTGGGAACAAGTATCCATGTATCATTCTTTTAAATTTGCATCAGTTCTTCCTTCATAGCTTCCATCTAGTATTCATCATTGCAAGCTTCATTGATATCTTTAGGCTCAATCTTAGAAATCAGGCAATACTCTTCCACAATCTTTCTTCTAGTTTGCACACCTTTATTCTTGTCTCCTATACTTTGGTTTTCAGAATGATTTAGCTTTACATACCTCATAGTTTTAGGATTCTCTCAAACTTCCAGTTCTTTTGTTCTTTCTTTTGCACTTTCACTTGACTCTACTTCTTGACTACCTTGAGTTACTAGAAAAAATGGAAGTTGTTTTACCGGAACATATGGAACAATTTGAAGTTGATTCTATGTATGAGAATTTTTCCCTTTGTTTGTGTTGTCTTCCTGGTCATTTGAATCATATCCACAGTATCTGGATGATTTGGAAAAATCCTCAACTCTGACATTTGCACTCTCAACCATTTTTCTTAGTCTTCTGTTATAGCACCGATAGGCCTTGCTTTTAGTAGAGTAACCTAGAAAGATTCCTTCATCTCTTCTTGCTTCAAACTTGCCTATGTCCATGTTTCTCTTGATGTAATACTTGCTTCCAAAGATCTTGAAATATTTAACTGTAGGCTTATAACCAAACCATAGTTCAAAAGGAGTCTTACCAAAAATACCATTTACATTTACTTAGTTTAAAGTGTATACAACAGTGCTTACAACTTCACTCCAATAGATGTGAGGCACATTTCCTTCAATCATCATTGTTCTAGTAGCATCCAAAATTGTTTTGTTCTTCCTCTTTGCAACTCCATTCTATTGAGGGGTTAGGGGAGCAGATAACTATCTTCTGATTCCATGCTCTTCACAAAAGGAATTGAACTCCCTGGAGGTGAACTCACCACCTCTGTGTGACCTTAAGCATTTGATTTTCATACCTTTCTCATTCTCTACCATAGCTTTGAAACTTTTGAACTTCTCTAATGTTTCACATTTTTCTCTTAAGAAAGCAACCCATATCATCTTAGAGTAATCATCAATAAGCAGCATAAAGTATGTTTCTCCATGAAGAATTTTGACTCTAGAGGGACCACATAGATCAGTGTGTACCAGCTCTAGTAATCCATTTGAATGATGTTGTTTGCTTCAAAAATAAATTCCAGTATGTTTTCCCATCTAACACTCCTTGCAAATTGTGTTAGTAGGCTTCACTAGCTTAGGTAGATCTCTTACTACTTGAGTGGAGCTTACCTTGACAATGTTATCAAAATTCACATGACACAGCCTTCTATTCCATAACTAGCTTTCATCTACTTGAGCAATTAAACAACTTTTAGAAGTAATATTTAGGTGAAAGATATTACCTTTTGTTTGTGTACCTGATGCAATTACATTTCCAGAGCTTCCAAGTATTTTGCATCTTCCATTTTCGAACTGAAGATCATAACCCTTATCCACCATCTATCCAATACTCAACAAATTATGCTTCAAGCCTTCAACATAAAGAACATCATCAATGTTATGGGTATGTCCAGGGTCATGATGGGCCAAAAAGTGGCAATATGATGGGTATGTGGCTGACAGCTATTTTTTTACCCAAAATTTATGAAATGAAAAGGGTTTTTAAAGGAGATTCTTAGCTTTCCACCGATATAAATTATGCTTTACTTTGAATTTAATAAGTAATTATTATTCATTTTCTATTCAAATTACGACTAAAATCCTGATTGATAGGCTGATTGAAAAACATCTATAGCTTTCAAACGGTATCACATTTTTTGAATCCAAAACATGTGTCACATTCTATGCTTTGTATAATATAGGATTAAGAAAAGAAAAATTGAATTTTATGAAGTTTTGACCAAGTTAAGGTGGTTAGACATGATTTTTTATATTTTTAAAAAATTTATAATAAAAAATTCATAATTAATTATTTACTTGGAAAAAAATTACAAAAAAATATGCATCACATCGAGGCATGAGTCCTCTACTTATATATGAAATATTATAAAAAATAATTGTCATTTTATGGTGGTTAGAGTGGTTAGATAGACACCTACTTCTTATTTTTCCCTGAAATTTAAGTACCACTACATTGAAATTTTAAATTTTCACCAAATAGATATTTTTTTTAAAACAAACCTACTAGTTTAGAAACTACACTCAATTTGCTATAGATTCTATTCTTACATATTTTTGAAATAATATAGATAGCTTATTCAAATTTTTACGTCTTGAGTTGCCTAACTCTGATTTTTCTTTTTTTTTGCCACTTAAGGGCCTTTTTTTTCCATGATGATCCTACACATACCCTTATGTTTACCACTAAGATAGATAGATCCTCTACCACGAATCACACTAGAATTTTTGTCTCCAAATCTTACAACCCCACCATCATATTTCTCTAGACTTACAAATTTTCTTTTGACACTAGTCATATGATGTGAGCATCCACTGTCAATAACCCACTGATCCTTTTCTTCAATTCAAGCTGCAAGAGCTTTCTCAACCTTAGCAGACTTAGTATCCACCAGACCATTTTCCTTGATAGCAATGAACACCCATTCATCTTCATTTCCATTATTTTTATCAGTCTCTTCATCAGTCACTCCTTCAGTAAAATAGCATTTCTTTTGAAATCTAGGTTTGAAGTTCTTGGACCTAGGAACTCTTTTAGGACATCTTGAGGAAAAATGACCTATCTTACTATAGGAAAAACATTTAATAGGAAACTTTCCTTTATACTTACCTTGTCCTCTGCCTTCTTTCTTCACAATCAGTTCTTCCAACTCTTCTACCTCTCTTTCTTCATCTTCAAGCTATTTTATCTCTTCCTCATACTAGAATTTCTTCTTAGAACTTTCTCTTGGATCATATATTTACTTGTTTCTTCTGGATATAGTGGCCTTAAATGTAGATTCAGTCTTGGGAATAGACTCACCAAATTCACTCAACTTAAAGGTAGCAAGTTTACCAATTAGTGTATCTATTGTCACATTCGTCAATGATCTAGTTTCTTCAATAGCATGAGCCTTTTCTTTGTAAGAGGGAGGAAATGATCTGAGCACTTTAGGTAAAATTTATTCTTCATCCAGGGTACCATCGACACATCTAATACCCATCACTATTTCATTTACTCTTTGCATAAAAGAAGAAATATTTTCATCTTCACCCATCTTCAAATTTTCATACTTGCCTTTCAAACTTTGTAGCTTAGCCATCTTCACATGTACATCTTCTTCATACAAAGTTTCCAGCTTCATCCAAATCTCATGAGTTGTCTTCATACCTATCACATTTGTCATTTTTGAATCTGTTAGAGAACTCAAAAAAGCTTCAATAGCCCTCACATTATTCTCATCCTCTTTAATCTCATCAACAATGGAAGGAACATTTTGAGGAATAACATATGGATTCTTTGTAATCTTCCAATAGGGTTCACCAATACACCTCAAATGACACTCCATCCTGAATTTCCAAAATGAGTAGTTTTCTTGAAATTGAATCTAGGATTGTCCTTCTTGTATGATGCCATCTCAGATCCCCTCAAGCTCTTAAACTTCTTTAGAGGAACCAACTCTGATACCAATTTTTGGAAAAACAAGGATAGACAACTGAGAAGGGGGGTGAATCATTTGTCATAGAATATTTAAACTTTTCAAACTCTACTTAGCTTAATCTTAGATCTGATGAATGAAAAATAAACCATGAACAATCAACACATCAGAAACATAAAGAACACCAAGATTTTTTATGTGGAAACCCTGTTAGGGGAAAAACCATGGTGGATGTTAGTCCACAATATTATACCCTGTTAAAAGTATAATTAAAGAATAATGGGAATGCACATGCATTCAGGCACACTTCCTAGAGCTCACTGCTCAATTACAAGAGGGCTCACTACCTAGAGAAGACACATTGTCTTACAAAAATATGGATTAGATCCACATGGTATGAATTGAGAAAAATAGCTTCTACACAAGCCTGATTACAGTTTCAGTTAAGCACATAAAAGCTTCTTCACACTCCACTCAAACTTCTTCTCACTCTACTCTATAATCGAATGATTAGAACACTATTCCCACATCTACACTTTCTTTGGAATACATTCGCTCTTATGCACACTTTACTTCGCTCAAACAATTGCTCTTATATATCCTCAACATGCAATTACATCAATAGCCTTGTCGGCCAAAAATATAAAACATATTTACAATGTCGGCCCAAATTAACAAATAAATTCTCAATGTGGCTCAAACACCATTGGCCAATATTATTATGTAACACAAAAAAATATACTCGAGTGTGCCAAACATTCACATTTAAATCTCCAAGGATCCACAACACGCTACAACCATCATGTCAGACAAGAACATGAAAACCCGAACACACATGAGAAAAATCTTCGACCACGACCACACTAAAGAACACAAACGTGCAACAAAGATATAGAACAATCTAGAAACATCCATGAGCACCAAGAAACAACAAAGAAACATCTGCAACAATAGAGATTACCGGAATCACATAAACTTCAATCAGGAACACTGACAGAGACCATAGAAACACTGTCAGAACATAGATCTTCATACCTCAAACAAATATTCATGTGGACCTCTAAAACTCTAGGTGGATAGACTAGATGCACTCAACAATAAACCCTTTAGACCACAACAGCTGATTTTCAACGTATAGAAAAAAACACCTTCATGACCTTCAGTGTTCCACTAGGAACCTACAACTCTTCCTTTAACAATTTTCTCAATATCCTCGACATATATAGCCTTCAATACCTCAATGCTAATAGTGTTGACATCAATAACAACCACATATCGGCAACACAACCACATCATCCAACAATCCCAACAATATTATTATTATATATTGTATTCTATAATAAAGAATATTAAATATAAATATAAAATTATGATAATTAATAATTAATATAATTAATAATTAATATATTCTTATATAGAACAAATTAAATTAATATATAAAAAATTTGATAGTTTAATTGATCTTTGGAGAGATTAGGAAAAAGAAAGAGAGATCGAGGGGGAGAAAATTCTATATAGAGAGAGGAATATATACTAACGCCACTTGCACCTAAAAGAGGTTCAAGGATTGTGCCGATAGAAAATTATATGCTAATATGTTAGAGAGTATGTGTTTGTGCATGGATGTGCTACAAATTCTAGTTGCATGTGGCTAGCTTAAAAAATTAATAATAAGTGCTAAATAATGGAATGAAATAAATTTAGACAAATCTAGATTAGAGCTCCCTAACATACTTCACGCTCTTGGGCTTAGGTGTGGTGAAGTTAGGGCTCCCTAAAATGCTTCCTCTTTGACCCCATCATGCTCAACTATTGGAATAGCACTATTGATTCTTGATTCCTTAAATGATCCATTCAAATGGATTGAAATAATTGATAATATATATGTATTATTTGAATGAAATTTTCTGCAAGATAACCCTCAAAATTATGCAATTGGATTGTCTAAATCATATTTTATTAGTGAAATTGACCACAATTTCTCTTTGATACATTTGACATGCTAACATAAGAGGAAAATCAAACTGGCTTCAAATCATAGTTAAAAAAATTAATGATTCATTAAGATAATGAGTAATAAAAGTAAAGAATGTAAATGTTAAAAAAAATTATAAAATATGTGACGGCCTTAAGACTACACTGAGAGGCAATTCCTTCCATGCAATAGGTATTTTTGGTCCACCAAGCAACCTAGGCGGCCAAATGGCCCACTTAGGTAGGGGTCCCATGAGGGAGGCTTAAGCTCTATGGATTATGATCAAATTTGAAAGAAAAAATAATAGAGGAGTAATAGTCATTTATTTAGTCATTAATTTAGCCATATATTTATTCATTTAATTAGTCATTTTTATTTGTCTGTTATTAGTCATTTATTTAGTCATTTAGTTGTGATTTCACCCAATGACCAAATTAGTCGTGCTTATAAATGACCAAATTAGTCATTTATTTTCAAAATACTACTAGTGTTAGTCACATGACTAAAAGTTTTAGTCATGTGACTAAAATTTTTAGTCACATAGTCATTTATTTTCCAAATTCTACTAGTGCTAGATCTAATGAAATACATGTAACATAAACTTATCCAACTAAAATAGATAAGTAATGACAAAAAATAGAAGTGCAGAAACAAGGTTTTTAATGTTGTAAAAGGTAGTTCAAGTCTGATCTAGGACTAATTCACCCAAAGGGGTGTATGAATCCCAATCAAGGTTTTTGAAGGGGTCAAATGCTAAATAATGCACAACATAGAAATCCCAGGTAATAGGAAAAACAACTTGTACTGGGACTAAATCACCTAGAGGGGTGTATGAGTCCTAGATTAGGGTTTTTGCACCAATTTCAGCAAATTTTGAGTTGATTCTAATGTTTCTAACTTGTATGATGTATGTATTGTTTACAATTATAGAATTTTAGTGAAAATTAATGATCTAAGATGCAAAAACGCAACCTATATGCACTTTCACTAATTCAAGATTTAGAAACCCTAGATGCCAATTAACTAATGCAAAACCTAATGCAGGGTCAATGTAAGCTAGATCTAGGATTATGACACATTCCAAATAAGAAAAGAGGTGCTCACGTCAGCTTCACCAAAATGTAACAATGGAAATAGGGTGCCTCACCTTTGAGGAGATAGGGTCCTTACTCCACTATTGTTTCATTCAAGGAAACCTTAGAGATCTCAATCCAAGGATGAAGTAGGGTAAAGAGATTTGATAAAAGTTGTCCTATGGTGTGATTAAGGACTAAAGGGGGTTTCACCACCAAGCTAGGGCTTGGAAAGAAAATAAATGAATGTAACATGCAAAGTGCTATGCAAAACCTAACTAAATAACCTAGGAAATGAAAATAAAAATTAAGATAACAAACTAAGAATGAATAGAGGTGCACTTGGAAGAATGATGAGGTCAAGAAAAGCTCCAAAACCATAAACCTATTGTTTGATGCCGACTAGAAATCATACACCAATTTGGCTGATTTAGTCCCAAACTAGGGTTTCTATGTGAAAACTTGAATCTCACAGTGGTTGATCTAAATGCACTAAAATCTAGAAAATATGTTGTACTGGGACTCATACACCACAAGTGGCGTATCAATCCCACTCTAATTTTTTAGAGGGTCAAGACTTGAATCTGCTCTCCAATCCCTATTCTTCCTTCCACACTTCGTTTCTTGATTTGAAACCCTAATTTGCAACCTATAAGTGACTTTCCATGAAGATAGAAACCTTGTGATGACTTGATGAATTTCTTCAACCTTATAACCTAGTCTTCAAAGGGTCTCCAAGTCTCAAGACACCTAGATCTACAATCACACACGTAGAGAGAGAAAAACTTGTTGATTTGTTAGGAAATAGGGGTTTACCTTGGTCAAACTCCATTTAGGTAATTAAACCTTGTGATGAAACAATGAAATATGAAACATGAACAATGATACCTTGAATGATGTCTCAGAATGTAAATCTGCAATCTAACATGAAGTGGCCATGAATAATGTAGTTCTTGATCTCAAATATGGATGTGAAACAATGCTTAATATTCTATCTTCAATGCTACATCACAACACTAGCTCAACAAAATGCTTGATACTTGATAACCTTGACATGATAATGCATCTTGAATTGCTGAAATAAATGGTGAAGAAATCTAGCTTTGAATTCCTTAGAAATGCTCTTGAAAACCCTCTTGACACACTTGTGAAGTCTTATAATGCTTAACTCTTGATTTATTAGGTTGATATCATGAAGGATTAGGTGAACTAATTATTTGATACCTTTTTTATATAGGCATTCCATCCAAATTACTCTTTATTAGATCCCATAGGCCAAAATTCATGAAATTTGAACTTAAAACCTTGATTTCCCACTCAAAACCCTAAAAAAGGGGGAAAATGGGACTCATACACCACTTTGTGATGTATAGGTCCCATCTAGATGGGGCTCATATTCCCAAGGTGGCGTATGGATCCCACCAAGATTTTTTCAGGTGGAGGAAATGTTGAGGAGTTGAGAAATTAAGTGTATTTGATGTCTATGTTAGGATTTCATTTGAAATATGCCTTGAGATGCATAATATAGGGTCTTAAGGGCCTATTAATGATGATATTAAGGTTATAAATGCAAGAGGTCCCAAAACTCAATGTGAAGGTGTAAATAAATACACTTTACAATATTAAATTGAGGCAAAATAGGTTTATTTAGCTTAAAAGGGCCCTAAATCCAATGTGAATGTGGAAAACACATTACAACACTAGATCAAGGAAACATTAGGTCCATTTTAATGTTAATCATTCTCAAATTAAGTGAGGAAATGTATAGCCTGGATACAATTTCCATTACTATAGTTATAAATCTAAGACAGAGCTCAATGTTATTTTGGTATTTTTCAAACTGGACATTGAAATATGTGCAAACTTGATGGAGAGCATTTTGAAGATTTAGTAATTCTTTTACAATTTAAAAAATATATTCCTTTAGGAATTGACATACACATCCAACCCTTTGGGTTGAATTCCCAAGGACATTCCAAAAAATGGGTTGGATGCCCAAAAAATCCAACTTTAATGTTTAGAAATACCCAAAAGAAAATACAAACATAAGAGTGTTATAAGTGCAATCACATTATAATGAGCATTCAAGCATGTCATAACATGATCACATTTATGTGAAGAAAAATATATTTCTCTCCCTCTCCCTTTCTCCCTATGTACCTCTCTCTCCCTCTCTCCCTCTTTATAGACACCTATATCTATATCTTTATTTATCTCTCTCCATATTTCTCCTTCTATCTCTCCCTCTCTTTATCTTTATCTCCTTATCTCTATATATCTATCTAGCCCTATCTCTCTCTCTCCCTCTCTCTCTCTCTCCCCCTCTCTCTGCCTCTCCTCTCTCCCTCTCTAGACCTATCTCTCTACCTCTTTCTCCCTCCCTCTCTCTTTTTCTATTCCCATATTCCCCCTCTCTCTTCTCTCTCCCCCTCTCTCCCTCTCTCTATATATATCTCTCTATATCTCCTCCATCTCCATTTTTCTATCTATATACCAATCTATCCCCCCTCCATCTTTCCCCATATATCTCTATCTCTCTCTCCCTATCCCACTCTACATATTGAACTCTCTCTATGTCTCCCTCCCTCCCTTCCTATCTCCCTCTTTTTATCTCTACTTCTCCCTCCCTATATCCCCCTTGATCTCTTTCTCTTTCCATATTTTACTATCCCTCCCTCTTTCTCTCTCTCTCTCTCTCTCTCTCTCACTCTATATATATATATATCTCCCTCTTTCCATTTCTATATTTTTTTTATCTAGACCTATTTCCCCCTCCCTCTATCCATCCATACATCTCCCTCTCTTCCCATATTTACTTCTCTTTCTCTCTTCCCATATTTCTCCCCTCTATCTCTCCCTCTCTCCATCTATATTTGTATATCTATACTTCTCACTATTTCACCTCTCTCTTTCCCTATCCCTTTAGATATATATCTATATATCTCCCTCTTTAGACCTATATTTCCCCCTCTCCCTCCCTCATCTCTTTATCTCCCTTTTCTATCACTACCTCTCTCTCTCTTTTACTTCCCATTTTTTTCCTATATCCTCATATTTCTCTCTTCCGCTCTCTCCATCTCTATTTTATAACTCTATTTCTTTGGACCTATCCCTCTCTCAATCTCTCTCTTTATATCTCTTTCTCTCCCTCTCGTTATCTATATATATTATTATTTATCTGTCTAACCACATATTTATCTATCTCCATCTCCCTATATATCTATCTATCTCCCTATCGCTATCTATCTATCAATATCTCACTATATATATATATATATATATATATATATATATATATATATATATATATATATATATATATATATATATCCCTCTCTCCTATCACTTTCCCTTTTCCCTCTCTATATATTGAGTTGTCTCTCTCTCCCTCTCTCCCCTTTTCCTTCTCTCTCCCTCTCTTGACCTATCTATCTACCTCTTCTCCCTCCATCTTTATCTCTATCTCTTGAACTATTTCTCTTCCCATACTCCCCTCTATCTCTCCCTCTTTATCTCTTCCTCTCTCTATCTATCCCTCTCTCAATATTTATTTATCTATATCTACTTCTCTCTATCTTGTGCCTCTCTATATATATATCTCTCCCTCCACTCTCTCCCTCCATACACCCATCTACCTATCTTGTTTCCATCTGTCACTCTCTCTCTTCCTATATTTCATTTTCTATCCTTCATTCTCTCTAAAACTTTATTTTTCTATCTCTAGACCTATCTCCCTTCCTCTCTATCTCTATTTATTTCTATTTAACTCTTTCTCTCTCCCTACCCCTTTGTATCTATTATATCTCTACCCATCCCATATCCCTCTTTTTTCCTTGTACTTCATTCTCTTTCTCTATATATGTATCTCTCTCCATTTCTCTACCTCTATCTCTCTCTCCTCCATATATCTCTACCCTCTCTCCCTTCATCCATCTCCCTCTCACACTATCTCACTCTCTATATATTTCTCACTATATCTATCCCACTACTTCTCTCCCTTTTCATCTCTGCCTTTATCCCACTCTCTCTCATTGTCTATGTATCTCTCACTCTATCTAACCCTCTATTTATCTCTCTCCATATCCATATTTATCCTTATCTCTCTTTATTTCCATATTATCCTTCTCTTTCCACCTCTTTTTATCCCTCTTTATCTATCTCCCTTTGCATCTCTCTCTCTTTATTGGAATATCCAAAGAAAGACTAAATATGAGTACATTATAATATGATTTGTTTTTTGGAATTCCAAAAAATTGTAAAAACGCATGTGGATCTAATGATTTTGGAACCATGTGCTCTTTTTTACCTTGCAATATGTGATTTATCCAATGTAGAAACATACTTTTCATGATATTCATAAAATATCAATCATTTTTTAACAATTCAACCATCTTTTCTTATGTTTTCAATGTATAAGAACCAAATTGTATGTTTTTAGACTGAATTTGATAGTATGAACTAAGATTTTAATGGTTTGAAGATTTAGAATGATAATTATCATGTTTTTTGTTTGAATTTGATAACATATGATCATTTTTTTATATTTTGTACTAATTATATTATTTTGATATAGAATTGAATATCATCAAAAGGAAGTTGTTGAAAAACCCAAAACTTAGAGGAGTGTGAACCTAAAAAAATCTAGAAAAAATCAAGTAATTAAGAAATCAAATCCTAGAGATGCTTGTTGGTGTGGTATGAAGAACATGGGATCCCCGATCCTTGACAGCCGATAGAAGGATAGGTGGAAACTACCCAACATTCCGATAAGGTGGGACCAATAGCTAAGTTGCATTAGGGTTTTTTGGATGATTGTAAGGGTTTGTTGAAAATCTCTTGGCCACTATTTTGTAAATATAGTTTCATCTCTGCAAAGTCAAATGTATTACCATAGTCAATGACTTGCAGATTCATAGGTAGGGGTGATAATACCATTTGTAATGGTTTATAGAAAAATTTAATATTCTTCTAATATATAATATATATAGGCTCCAATTCCTTTTACTTAAAAAAAATAAAAAAAATCCTAGTGTTCAAGGTACATTAATTTTTACTTTGTCCATTTTGTTCATGCTCCCTTCTAGTCATAGTTCATGTGCAACATATTCTAGTGCTAATTCACTTCATTGCAACCCAATTGTTAATACATCCATTGTTCCTATCCCTTCTGATGGAACCTTCAAAATTTTCAAATTTTGAATGCCCATGCTGAAAAATTTTCCTTTGCACACTCAAAAGTGCACCTGCAAAATCTGCCCAAATGACCTACTTTGGAGGCTCATAAATGAGAGCCTTTTTATTTTCATGTCAAATCCTTTTGTGGGCATACTCATGTAACATATGTAAACATGCATGAGAGTTTTCAGCTTCCCATGATGAGTTTTGACAGTGTTTTGAAAAGTGAAGCTAGAGGGTTCTGACACTGTTTTGTTGTTTGCAAACTCTCTGTCTTGCGAAGTGGCCTCTTGTTCGAGGTTATATTTCAAAAATGGATGATTTTCAAGACAAATATATTGTTGATCTCCATTCTCCCTAAATTTATGTACTCCCTGGTCCAGTTTCAAAGCCTCATGATCAGATTTGATATTTTTCCCTAGTTAAAAGGAAATGAAGTTTGTTCACTTTTTGCATTTGCATTTTTAGAATGTTTCAAACTGGTTAAGTTTGACCCTCAATATTTTTTGACTAATGTGGATTCAAGGAAATACCTCTTGCACACGTATTCAGTGTACCCAAATGACCCTGTGTGTCCAGTGGCAGTTCCCTAGCAAATGATTTGATGTTTTTTCATAGTGGTAACTTTGTGAGCTTTAATTAGTTTTAAATAGGTACAGTTGAAGAAAAGTCTGACTGAGGAAATTTTATGTTGAGTATCTTGCACCTCATGACTTTTTTTTCTGATTCATTTATTGCATTGCATTCTTGGATGAAATTTCTACAAACCTATGAATTTTCATGGCTCTAGGAGGTCGTTTGACTAGCTTCCCAGGGAAATTCCAGAGGCCACTTGACCTATTTTGACTATAGTACAATGTGCCTAAAAATGGATTCTGATGGTTACCCACTTCAAATCTTTCATCTTAGATGCATATGCAAGCAGCCTTAGATCAATTCAAGGTAAAAAACTTGTTTCAAAACGAAAAAAAAATTAGTTGGGCCCATAAAGGGACTCGACTTGTGTCACACAAGTGTTCTTGGTAAGGCTTATAAGCAGAGTTTAGAAACAATTTCCTTATTCCAATTCTCCTCTTGTAATGAATAAAATTGATCAAACATTCAAATTATTGCAAGCATCATACACTTGAATGGATTTTTATGCTTGGAGTATTTGATGGGCCTGGAAACAATCCATTACCTCCAAAGATGTAGCTTCTTCCTTATTTTCTTCCGTTCTATCCAAGGGGAATGTAGTGTCACTGCCGAATGGTTTATGTCCCAATATTATATTTTTTATGGGTGGATATTTGTGGAACATATAACAAATACTATTATGTTTCTAAGAAAGGAGCTCTATACAATGCCTTATGAGAAAATAGACTAGAATCTTGCATGTAATATGAGTGCAAAGGAGGGCCTAGAAGTTTATTTTGCTGATGAGTACAATCAAATATTTAATATTGCATTTGAAGAAAAGAAAAATTTGGAAAAGAAGAGCCTTCAATTGATCGTCAGGATGGGGAAATAATTACCAATGCATAGGATACAAAACCTAAGCAACTACAGGAGAAGAAAATTATTGATAAAGAAAATCTAGTTGATTATATGGATAAAACAATTTTTCATGGTAAAGAAATCTATGACCAAACACCTATCGGTGTTGTCATGGGTCTTGTGTAGGAACCTATGTGTCGTTCAACCCTTTACATTGAAATGACCTTTATAGAGCAAGGTGAAGGTGAAGGTGACTTGCAGTTGATTGGGAAACTTTGAGATGTCATGAAAGAAAGTGCTCTGATAGCTCACATAGTAGCTAGGAGCATTCTTGTAGAAAAAGAACCAAAAATTAAATTCTTTACAAATTCCAAGCTTCATTTGCAAATTCCAGTTGGGGCAATACCAAAAGATGATTCTAGTGCGCTGGCTATTTGTGCCCGCAGTCAAAATGTATCAACATTGGTTATCAATAACAATAATATGAATCCAAAAGGAATCACTCGAGTGCCATTTTACAAACTAGGGAAGCCAAATGAAGTTGCAAACTCTTTTAGAAATTTTCAATGCCATTGCGTGATATGAGAGGAGATCCAATGTATAAAGCAACATAATCAAGAGAAGACTTGGGGGTATTTTGCAGCTTTTGAAAGGAGGAGTCCAGCACAAGAAGTAGCCATGCACCAGTTGAGGGATGTTAGATATGTGAATGTAATCTGGCATCATGTTTTCCTTGAGTGATGGTAGGAAGCTATTCAGGGACACATTTAAAGTGGATAGAAATTCATCAAATGCTTGCAACTAAAAACAATGACCAGTTTGAAGTGAAAGAAACAATTGAAACTGCATAAAGCAAATCAAATATAAGGAAATCTTGCAAGGGCCTTACACTTAGGAGTTGGGATTATTTTGCAAGTTAGGCGCAGTGAGATGAGGAGGAAATCTACAGAGCGTGGTGCCACATTCTGACAAAGCTTGAGTGCAGCATGGGGCACCATCGAGCTCACAATGAATACGCATCCAAATGGTTTAAGGATTGTTTTGAATTGGCGCCCTCATAATTACATGTTACATTTTTAACATGTTTGGCTACATTCCCAATTCAATACTTTAGAAGGCTCGATGGGAGGTTGGTAAGGTATTCACACCAAGAAATGAAATGTCTTGTGCTGTAGTTGGAGTGGCCTTTATGCTTGATGGAATTTACAGGAGGCATTTTCCTCGAAATACCTGGCGCCAATTATCTAATGTGAGCAAGCCAATATTCTCATGGCTGCGATATAAAGAAGACAGTGTTGCATATTGACTACTGGAAAATGCTTGTTTGATACCGCCATGATCAAGCAGAGTAGAAAAACATGCAGCTAGGGAAAACAACAAAGGGGATCATCAGAGGACAAAGAAGGATCTACGAGGGTAAATTTCGACCACAACCCGCTAGCCTACAGAGATGAGGGATGATGTTAGCACAGAGGCACGGGGAAGCGAGGAGCAGAACCTAAGGCAACTGGGAGCCTGATCAACCCTCCGATGAAGGTAGCGTGGATAAATGTGTACTATTGTCCATGAGCCCAAGAAATTTTGTGTTGCAGCCATCAAATGAAATAGGATAGTGGGGAAGGGTTTATGAAATGTTTTAAAATTTTAATATTTGGTGCAACCTCGATATAATGTTTTAATGTGGTATGCCCATTAGCCTGTGAAGGTAGATGTTGGCAACAACAGTTTGAAGCAGGGAGACGGGCATTGGTAGGAAGGATATGGTGGGCCCTCCAATTTTTTTTATAAAGGAAGAAATAAATAAAGAACAAAGTGTGAAGGGTTAAGTGTCAGGTGAATGGATTAAGGTTTTCCATTTTTTTTTAAATGCAAATCTTTAAATGTAAAAAATTAAAGTGTGAGAGCACAAGTAAATATTCCAGCCCGATGATTTTTTAAAAGGCCTTCACTTTTTAAAGTGAGGAATCAATATTCTTTGCTGGAGAATAATGTGAGGAGAAAAAGCACGACAATAGGTGAAATATAGATGATTGAAAGTCTTCACTATATGAAAATAAATACTTTGCTAGGAAAATATTAAAAGAAGAAAATCTTTTCACGAGTAAAGCTCATTTTTAGTTGTGAAAAGATAAAAGAGTAAAGGAAAAGTTTTTACAGAGGAAGAGAATATTGGCAGCCTAGCTAAAATGAGTAGTGAAGTTTTCACAAAGCAATGGTAGTTAAAGATGTGAAAGACTTTCACAGAGATATCTTTGAGCTGCAAGGATATTTTCACTAGCAAGGCATGGATGAATGAAGGTCATCATTATGGGGAATATTTTCTATTAGAAGAGGGCAAGTGCAAGATGCATGAATCTACGAGTAGGTTGAAACTTCTTGAGGAAGCAAAGGGTAGTTATAGATCAAGGTAGCTGAAGATGCCAGATGTCAGCTGCAGATGTAGTTTTAGGGTTTCTCCCTTTTCGATATCGTTTCTTCTTCTCTCATTGTTTAAGAGGTTGCACATTTTGGTTTTCACAGGAACATTTTTGTAACAGGGTTTCAAGTGTATAATGTTGGTTTTCAGGTTTCTGGACTAGTTTGAGTTTTGTAATGAAGAATATAATTACAGTATAGTCATAGTTGAATGCAAATGACATTATTCTGAACTAATTGTCTCCATTGTTCATATTGCATAAATTTTGAATATGACTAATCCAAGATTGTTATTATTCAACTTCTTGTCTTTCCTTGTATTAATGTTTGATGTTATTACTCTCATCCAAAGAATGAGTTAATTTGTAGTAACACAAATGGAGGTTTATGTAGTTGTGTGCTAGGATTGCTAAGTATGGCTAGTTTAGTTGTTGATATCAATGGTGTAATGCATCATCTAATAGGTATAATTATTATAGATTGAATGTTGTGTTAGGTTTTAAGATAACATGGTTTAGATGACTCCACCCTGGGATATGGCATTGGTCTCTTAATGTTGCAGTTTCCTAAAACTGTTTGTGAGAAACTACATTTTTTAAATCAAAATTACTTCTCAGTCTCATTTAATTGTGTGAAGAGTTTAATGAATTACATCTCCCATGTTTAACTTAGGCATTACTGTATAGGTCAGCCAAGCCTTTAGAGTATTATGTCTATTAAGCATCTAAGGAGAATCATCTGTTTACAGTATACTGGGTACTTTCGCACATAAGAGTATTTGTAAATATATTGTTGGGATTACCCTCCTAGGTTTAACAAAGTGTGAAGTGTAGGAGATTTCAGTCTTTGACTAAATCTTGTTCATTGGCCAAATCCATCTTTGAGTCTGAATATTAGAAAGTGGTTATTTTATAGGACTCATTGCATCTATTGATTTGGGAACAAACATATTTGTGACTCTAATGGGGAAAACTTTGAATCTCTAATTGCAAATTGTTCTATTATAGAGTCATATGGATATGTGTAGGATCATCATGGAAAAAATAGGTCCTTAAGTGGAAAAAAAGCTAGAAAAATCAGAGTTAGGCAACCTGATGTAAAAATTTGAATAAGTTATATATATTTCAAAAATATGTATAAGAATAGATTCTATAGAAAATTTAATATAGTTTCTAAACTAATAGGTTTTTTTTAAATCTATTTGGTGAAATTTTGAAATTTCAATGCAGAGTACTTAAATTTTAGGGAAAAAATAAGAAGTAGGTGTTTGTCTGACCACCCTAACCACAATAAAATGATAATATTTTTTTATAATATTTTAGATATAAGTAGAGGACTTATGTCCGATGTGATGCATATTTTTGTAATTTTTTTCCAAGTAAATAATTAATTATATTTTTATTACAAATTTTAAAAAATATAAAAACTCATATGTTTGACCACCTTAACTTGGTCAAAACTTCATGAAATTCATTTTTTTTAATCCTATAGTATGTGAAGCATAGAATGTGATACCATTTGGAAGCTATAGATTTTTTCAATAGCCTATCAATCAGGACTTTAGTCGTAATTCAAATAGAAAATGAATAATAATTATTTATTAAATTAAAATTAAAGCATAATTTATATTGGTGGAAAGTTGATAATATCCTTTAAAAACCCTTTTCGTTTCATCAATTTTATGTAAAAAAAGAGTCATCGGCCACATACCCATCATATTGCCACTTTTTGGCCCATCATGATCCTGCACATACTGATATTATTTGTTGATCTGAACATTTGGTTCAAATATTGAAAGAATTCAAACCTAGAGAATAATTTTTTGCAATGAACATGAAAGATTCACGATCTATAGTGCTTTGCTAGTGAAAAGAACTCAGAAGGAAATTCAGCTTTCAAAGAGCTTCATTTGTTTGACATTCAATCCTCTGTGAAGAGAGGTGGAAACTTTGTCTAAAGAACCTGATGAAGATGTGAAGAAAATATCAAATATACAAATATTTCCAGTCAGGAAGAAGAATCTATAGCAACTGCAACACATCCAGGTATTCTCCATATTTTGGTTTTCAGGAAGCACAAACCTGTATATGAAAACCATATAAAGTAAGACTTGAAAAAAATTGATTCCCTATTAGGTGAAAATAAGCACTAAGAAAGGGAATAGTAGTGATTATTAGACATACTTTTGTGTTACTAGTTTTCAATCTCTATTATGAAGTGAAGTATGCAATATTTTTGAAGAAACCCATTTACAAGGTCTTAAGCAAGTAGAGATAAAAATTTGCATTGTAAGACCTTAAGATCATGTTGTAAAAGAAGTCTTAGTTTCCCTGTGTAACTAAAAAGTTGATATGGAAAATACTTGTAAAGGTTTAAGAAAATGTATCATCAACCTATGCATCCTAGTGTGCAGCCCTTGTCATGTAATAAAAGAAGTTTCAACATTAAAAGATACATGGCCATAAATTTTGATGGCATTTATGGTTACCCAAATGTTATTCCATCTAAAATCAGGGAATACTTACCAAAGTTCAGTGGTGCAAAGTGTGAATCAACAAGTAAGCATCTGCAAGAATTCAATAATATAATGGATGATTACGAAGTTGATCATGAGGATGTAATCATGAGGTTGTTTGTTTAGTCTCTAAAAGGAGATTCAAGAGATTGGTTCTTCGATATACTACCACACTCTATCTACTCTTGGGAGGAGTTCATAGATGTGTTCATGGAGCAGTTTGGTGAAAGAATTAGTGCTAGTTCTTTTCTCAATAAATTTATGAGCATTGAGAAAGAAGAGGACAAGCTGGTTCCAACATTTAACAAAAGATTTGTTAAAATATTGAGCGATATTCCTAAGCTCTTGAGATTAAGTGATGCAGTGTGTGTGGTTTATTTAGAAGATTTTGATAATAAAATGAGCTATCTATTGAGAGATAAGGATCCCAAAACCTTTCATCAAGCCTATGAGATAGCCATGAACATTGAAAACAACCGGAAATATGGAATGCACAAAGGGCATTTGAATACAAGTGTTTGCTGCCCTGAGATCCCAAATATTGATGGAAGGTGTAAGTCAAAAATTAAAAAGGAATGCCAGAGCACTTACACCCCTATTGTTTCAGCTTGTACATCATTCCATAATGTTGATTACACTAGCCCTATTATGGGCTATGACTCAAACAATGATGTGAGTGAAGAGGACTTGTCCCAAGTTGTGATTATTCCTCATGTTGATATGAAACAGTTTAGTGAGTGTCCAAATAATGTGATGTATGCATTTGTGGATTTCATTCATGAAGTTTCAAATGCACTACATAATATAGTTGATAAAGAGATGGAAACAGCTCCAAATACTTGGCATATCACACCAGGTAATGGAAATACTAGTTGTTCTAGTGATGAGACCATAGAGGGAATCCATCTGCAGTCTTATGGTTCAGATGAATTTGGTAATTTGTTTGAATATAAGAGTGATAATGAGATAATGTATTAATAATTCAGTGTGCTAGAACTATGTAGTTTTGATTACAATATTGCCAGGGTTGAAAATTTTGTCAATAGTGAGCCTGGTGTCATGGGGCCTATTCATGCACATTCAACTCATAAGGTTGATCATGTTGATTGTTATTCTGTTGGCCATACTAGCTTGAATGAAGTAGACTTGGAAATTTTTACATCAAATGAGGATAACATTAATTAGCATACAAGATGTTGATGACATGAGTTCAATCTTAGATGATCAGGTTATGCATTGTGATGGGAATTTGAGTAATAGGATGCCACCATTTTTGGGTGATAGTGCTATAGAGCTTAAAGAACTTTTTGACTTTGATATCTCAATTTGTGTAGATATGTCATAAATTTTAGATATGTGTACTGAATAATTAGAGGATCAAAGGGAAGATAGCATTGGTTGCTATGAATTCAGGGCTGATTGTAATTATGTCTATGAAGAGGACACTAATTGTGGTGTTTCAGAATATACGAATAATAGGGAAGATTTGGAACTCCATGTGGAGGGGGCATAAATATTAATTTCAAAAATAAATGTAATGGAAAATCCATTCTTTGATGAGCCTCCATCTTCACTAGAGATGAGAAATGATGACCCTTATTGGTGCAGAGATAATCCACCTTTTTTTGAGAATCTTGATGATCCATTTGACACATGGTTAGAATGTGGTCTTGAGCAAGAAAAATAACACATTGATGAACTCCTCGAGGGCATTTCCTATGAATTTCTTACATTTTAAATAGATGTTTCAGGTAAGGTTGAATATCATGATGCCAACTACTTGGAGGAGTATGAACACCTTTAGTTTCCAGTTCAGCTGGGAGGTATTTTTATGGAGCATGACAATGGGATGAATAACAAGAAATGTTATTTTCAATATCAACATGTTTCATATGATGAACATAAGACATATGTGTCATGTGATGATGAAATTTTTTAGCTTATGAATGATTATACAATGAAAAATGACAGAGATTATACTGGAAATGGTATGCTCAAAAAATTTGTGCGAAATGTCAATGGCAGTGTTTGTAATTAGGCAAATTTCAGTGGTCACCACATTTTTTTGCTTGTAAGAAGAAGGTTGTACTTGTTACAGTGTAATGGCTGAGGTAAAAGTGGGTTGAGGAAAATTAGTTCCTTTAAAAGGATGGTGTTTGGAAAAGACAAACATGGGTTCTTCTTTTCATTTCGTGGCCTAGGGCCATCAAATATGGTTTAAAATTTTGATAGACTCTGTTACCCAATGTTTTGGCACTTGGTCTTCTCTCCCAGAGATTTGGATTCTCACCATGCCTACAAGGGGCATGCATCCCTAGTTGGAGCCACTGATGGCACCTTCAAAATTTTCAAATTTTGAATGCCCATGTTGAAAAATTTTCCTTTGCACACTCAGAAGTGCACCTACAAAATCTGCCCAAATGACTTATTTTGGAGGGTCATAAATCAAATCCATTTGATTTTCATGTCAAATAATTTTGTGGGCATGTACTCATGTGACATATTTGAACATGCATGTCAGTTTTCAACTTCCCATGATGATTTTTTACAGTGTTTTGAAAAGCGGAGCTAGAGGGTTCTGGCATTGTTTTATTGTTTGGAAACTCTTTGTCCTGCGAAGTGGCCTCCTATTTGAGCTGATATTTCATAGATGGATGATTTTCAAGGAAAATGGATTGTTTCTCTCCATTCTCCCTACATTCATGTACTCCTTAGTCTAATTTTAGAGACTCATGATTAGATTTGATATTTTCCCTAGTCAAAAGCAAATGTAGTTTGTTCACTTTTTGCATCTACATTTTTAGAATGTTTCAAAGTGGTTTAGTTTGAACTTCAATATCTTTTGACTAATGTGGATTGAAGGAAATACATCTTGCACACATATTCAATGTACCCGAATGACCTCGTGTGTCCAGTGGTAGTTCCCCAGGAGATGATTTGATATTTTTTCAAAGTGGCAACTTGGAGAGCTTTAATTAGTTTTAAATAGGGACAGTTGTAGAAAAGTATGACTGAACAACTTTGATGTTGAATATCTTGCACCTCATGAATTTTTTCTCTGAGCCATTTGTTGCATTGCATTCAGTTGAAATTTTTGCATACCTATGAATTTTCATGGCTCCAGGAGGTCGTTTGACTAGTTTCCCAGGGCAATTCTAGAGGCCACTTGACCTATTTTGAGTACAAAGTGCCTAAAAATGGATTTTGATGGTTACCCACTTCAAATTTTTCACCTCAGATGAATATGCAAGCAGCCTCAAATCAATTCAAGGTAAAAAACTTGTTTCAAAATGAAAAAAAAAATTAGTTGGGCCCACAAAGGGACCCGACTTGTGTCACACAAGTGTTGTTGGTAAGACTTATAAGCAGAGTTCAGAAACAATTTCCTTATTCCAATTCTCCTCTTATAATGAATATAATTGATCAAACATTAAAAGTTTTGCAAGCATCATACACTTGAATGGCTTTTTATGCTTGGAGTATTTGATGGGTCTGGAAACAATCCATTGCCTCCAAAGATGTAGCTTCTTCCTTATTTTCTTTTGGTCTCTCCAGGGGGAATGTAGTGTCACTGACGAATGGTTTATGTGCCAATATTATATTTGTATGGGTGGATATTTATGGAACATATAACAAATACTATTACATGTCTTTGAGAAAGGAGCTCTATACAATGCCTTATGAGAAAATAGACTGGAATGTTGCATGTAATATGTGTGCAAAGGAAGGCCTAGAAGTTCATTTTGTTGATGAGTACAATCAAATATTTAATATTGCATTCGAAGAAGAGAAATATTTGGAAAAGAAGAGCCTTCAACTAATTGTCACGATGGGGGAATAATTACCAAAGCATAGAATACAAAACCTAAGCAACTGCAGGAGAAGAAAGTTATTGATAAAGAAAATCTAGCTAACTATATATATAAAACAGTTTTTCATGGTAAAGAAATCTATGACCAAACACCTATCGGTGTTGTCATGGGTCTTGCATGGGCAGCTATGTGTGGTTCAACCCTTTACATTGAAACAACCTTTATAGAGCAAGGTGAAGGTAAAGGTGACTTGCAGTTGACTCGGCAACTTTGAGATGTCATGCAAGAAAGTGCTCTGATAGCTCACATAGTAGCCAAGAGTATTCTTGCAGAAAAAGAGCCAAAAATTAAATTCTTTGCAAATTCCAAGCTTCATTTGCATGTTCCAGTTGGGGCAACACCAAAGGACGGTTCTAGTGCGCTTCCTGTTTGTGCCCGCAGTCAAAATGTATCAAAATTGGTTATCAATAAGAATAATAGGAATCCAAAAGGAATCACTCGGGCGCCATCTTACAAACTGGTGAAGCCAAATGAAATTGCAAACTATTTCAGAAATATTGAATGCCATTGCGCGATATGATAGGAGATCCAATGTATAAGGCAACATAATCTAGAGAAGACTTGGGAGTATTTTGATGTTTTTGAAAGGAGTTGTCCAGCGTAGAAAGTAGCCACGCACCGGTTGAGGGATGTCAGATATGTGAATGTAATCTGGCACCATGTTTTCCTTGAGCGATGGTAGGAAGCTGTTGAGGGATGCATTTAAAGTGGATAGAAATTCATCAAATGCTTGCAACTAAAAATAGCGACCGGTTTGAAGTGAAATAAATAATTAAAACTACATAAAGCAAATCAGATGTAAGGAATTCTTGCAAGGGCCTTACACTTGGGAGTTGGGATTATTTTGCAAGTTTGGCACAGTGAGATGAGGAGGGACTCTACAGAATGTGGCGCCACATTCTGACAAAGCTCGACTGCAGCATGGGGCGCCATCGAGCTCACAGTGAATATGCTTCCAAATGGTTTGAGGGTTGTTTTGAATTGGCGCCCTCATAATTACATGTTACATTTTGGATTTTTGGCTGCATTCCCAATTCAATACTTCAGAAGGCTTGATGAGAGGTTGGTATGGTATTCATGCCAAGAAATCAAATGTCTTGTGTTGCAGTTGGAGCGGCCATTATGCTCGATGGAAATTACAGGAGGCATTTTGCTCAAAATACCTGATGCCAATATTCTAATGTGAGCAAGCCAATATTCTCATGCCTGCGATATAAAGAAGACAGAGTTGCATATTGATCACTGACAAATGCTTGTTTGATACCACCATGATTAAGCAGAGTGGCAAAACGTATAGCTAGGGAAAACAACAGAGGGGGTCATCAAAGAATAGAGAGGCAACTACGTGGGTAAATTTCCACCACAGCCCGCTAGCCCACGAAGATGAGGGTTGATGTTGGCATTGAGGCTCGGGGAAGCAGGGAGCATAACCTGAGGCAATTGGGAGCCTGATCAACCATCCGATGAAGGTAGTGTGGATAAATGTGTACCGTTGCCATGAGCCCAAGAAATTTTGTGTTGCAGTCATCAAATGAAACAATATAGTGGGGAAGGTTTTATGAAATGTTTTAAAATTTTAATATTTGGTGCAGCCTCCATATAATGTTTTAATGTGGTATTCTCATTAGCCCCCAACAGTTTGAAGCGGGGAGACAAGAATTGGTAGGAAGGATATGATGGGCCCTCCAATTTTTTTTAAAAAGGCAGAAATAAATAAAGAACAAAGTGTGAAGGGTTAAGTGTCGGGTGAATGGATTAAGGTTTTCCATTTTTTTTAAAATGCAAATCTTTAAATGTAAAAAATTAAAATGTGAGAGCACGGGTAAATATTCTAGCCTGATGAATTTTTATAAGGCCTTCACTTTTTAAAGTGAGGAATCAATATTCTTTGCTAGAGAATAATGTGAGGAGAAAAAGCACAGCAACAATGAAATATAGATGATTGAAAGTCTTCACTATATGAAGATAACTACTTTGTTGGACAAATATTAAAAGAAGAAAGCTTTTCACAAGTAAAGCTCATTTTCAGTTGTGAAAAGATAAAAGAGTAGAGTAAAAGTTTTTACAGAGGAAGAGAATATTGGCAGCCCAAGTAAAATGAGTAGTGAAGTTTTCACAAAGCAAGGGTAATTAAAGATGTGAAAGACTTTCATGGAGATATCTTTGAGTTGCAAGGATATTTTCACTGGCAAGGCATGGATGAATGAAGGTCATCATTATGGGGAATATTTTCTATTAGAAGAGGGAAAGTGCAAGATGCATGAATCTATGAGTAGGTTGAAACTTCTTGAGGAAGCAAAGGGCAGTTACAGATCAAGGGAGGTGAAGATGCCAGATGTCAGCTGTAGATGTAGTTTTAGGGTTTCTCCCTTTTCTATATCTTTTCTTCTTCTCTAATTTTGTAAGAGGTTGCACATTTTTGGTTTTCATGGGAACATTTTTTAATAGGGTTTCAAGTGTATAATGTTGGTTTTCACGTTTTTGGAGTAGTTTGAGTTTTGTAATGAAGAATGTAATTACAGTATAGTCATAGTTGAATGTAAATGACATTATTCTGAACTAGTTGTCTCCATTGTTCATATTGCATAAATTTTGAACATGAGTAATCCAAGATTGTTATTATTCAGCTTCTTGTCTTTCCCTGTATGTTTTTGCATGTTATTACTCTCATCCAAAGAATGAGTTAATTTGTAGTAACACAAATGGAGGTTTATGCAGCTATGTTCTAGGATTGCTAAGCATGGCTAGTTTAGTTGCTGATATCAATGGTGTAATGCATCATCTCATAGGTATAATTATGATAGATTGAATGTTGTGTTAGGTTTTAAGATTACATTGTTTAGATGACTCCACCCTGGGATATGGCATTAGTCTCTTAATGTTGTAGTTTCCTGAAACTGTTTGTGAGCAACTACATTTTTTAAATAAAAAATACTTCTCAGTCTCATTTAATTGTGTGAAGAGTTTAATGAATTACATCTCTCATATTTAACTTAGCCATTACTTTATAGGTCAGCCAAAACTTTAGAGTATTGTGTCTATTAAGCATCTAAGGAGAATCTTCTATTTACAATATACTGGGTACTTTGGCACACAAGAGTATCTATAAATATACTGTTGGGATTACCCTCTTAGGTTTAATAGAGCCTGAAGTTTAGGAGATTTCAGTCTTTGACTGAATCTTGTCTGTTGGCCAAATCCATCTTTGAGTCTAAATAATAGAAAGTTCCTATTTTATAGGATTCATTGCATCTATTGATTTGGGAACCAACACCTTCTCTTTTGAATAATTTTTATTTTTTCAAGTGCTAATTTAATTAATTATCATAGAATTTTCATCATTACACTGACTTAGGAAAGCTAATTTCAATCAAAACTATAAAATTATATCTCAACTATAAGATTTGAAGTGTTTTATCAACCCTACAAGAGGGCCTATATCTTTTTTAAGTTTTAGTTTATTGAGTGCACTTAAAAATTCTAAACACATGGTGATATACGAATGAGTCTTTTAGATGCAAATATTTTAAATTATACAATAATTAAAAGTCCTAAACATTAGGATTTCCAAGGTGTACATGACACACCTAATCAAAACATTATCTCACTTGTCATTTACATTCCAAGAGAAAATTTAAGATCTAGAAAACCATTAACTATCTACTAAAGGTCAATCAATGGAAATTCCTACTTTTTGTAGAAGTGGAGATGTATTAGAATGGTGGTACAAATATATAATATTTGATGGTAAAACTACAACATGGAATTATTATTTTTGGTTTTATTAGGAGATGAAGCTAGAAAATGATAACAAAGGGTATAGTATATATGCATCTACATCATTGTGAGAGATAAGAATCATGGAGGAAACCATCATGGATACATGATAGTATAGGGAATGAAAAAGGAAATTATTATGGACCTACATGGAATCAAAGAAACAATTACAACAATCAATGGTATCATATAAATAATGGCTACTCATGGAAGAAAAGAATGTCTTACTATGATAAGGAATAGAATCAAATGGGTGTAAAAATTATGCTTCAAGGATGGGATCTAAGAATTTTTTAAGAAAAATCCATATCACGGATTAACAATGGATGGTTGAATGAATGGTCATGTTTTCGTTCTTGTAATAAATTTTCACAATCATACTATTTGGTTTGTTCTCATGTTTTGAGGATTAAACATGTAAAGACACCTCTTAAGTTACTTATACTAGGTCATGATGATAACTTGTGGAATTAATTATATCAGGTGATGAGTAAGCAATAACTAGTATTACCCCTCCATTGTATTATTAGGAGGAGCTATATATAAGGGAGGTGATTATTGTTGTAAGGATATGTGTGAAGCATGATATTTGTTTTTGGGATCTCTTAGAGATATAAATGCAATGGATTCTTCCATAAGGAGTATTTTATGATGTTACCCTATCTTAAGGGTTGACTCTATTTTTACATATATTAGACATTAGTGTATCTTGGCTCACAAACATGTCTTGCATTGTGTGAGATATATCTTATGCATGTTATATTATTTATATTATTATATATGTGGATCTTATCATTCTCATGACATTTACACTTCGCAAGAATTAGATATTGAAAATTTATGACCAAATCTATATATTTATCTACATAATATCAATTTTCTTAAAGGAACCCAAGTTTGTCTTGTCTCTTTCTAGGATAATATCTTGTGAGATAGTTAAATCATAAATATTAGATTTCTTAGGGAGATGCAATTTAGGGGCTTATTATAATAAAATTGGAATATAATTATTGAAATATTTTTTAATCTTACATATATTATTGATGGGATAATTCAATTATTTAGACAAAAATAAAACATCAATTGATTTTTTTCCTTGAATATTTAGGATATTATTGGACTATCCATGAATCCCACTTTTCAGACATTGGATACCATTCCACAGACAAATATAAACTATTGTGAAGATCTCAACAATTAATGTAGATTGGGTTGGAAAGTAGTGGTTCTCAATATTTTCTTAGATCCACAAGTGATTTCCAAGGATCTAACATGTGAGAGTATCAATAAAGTGAACTAAAATTACATTAGGTAAATAAAATGAACTAAGATGATAATTTGGTGAAATTTTTAGAACACTTGTAAAGGATCATTTGGAACTCATGATATTTGCTGATATATACTAAGTGCTTATACAAGCTTAGTATGGACATTGAGGGTATTCCACACTCTAGAGTATTGGGTGTAAAGGGGCACCTTCATCTTCTGATAGGAACATGTAATCTATCTTGTACAGTTATAGATATACTATAATGACTACCTATCACCCACTGTGAGTTTCTTAAGTTATTTTGCACTAGACCTAGTACCTATTCGCGGAAGCTTTATTGTGAAATCTTATTCTCCATGAGTGTGTAAAATGCATTTACCCCACGCCTATCTTATATTCCTTTTAATTTCATGCAAACTTTAACCTTCACACAGCCATGTTCGCCAAAGTTTGTCTTCCTTCAAGTTCATGAAATCTTGACATGTGTCCAGAAGGCCTACTTTATAGTGTTTTGTGAAAGAATGTTTTATTCTCCCCAATGAGTTTACAAAATTGCAACACATGTCCAAAAGCTATTCAATGAAAATAATCTCTCCAATTCATGGAAAAAAATTTAAATATGTGTGACAACCATAGATTTTTTAAGATCAATGGCCCAAATTTAAACTTGAGAACGGCTATGAATGGTCGTGCATCTAAAGCATATGTGTGAGCATTTATGGTGGATTTGATCCATATCTACCAAATTATTAACATGAATTGGATTAAATATCCATTTTCAATTCATTCCAAACAAAAGAATGAATCTAGTGGAGTAAAATTGTTGTAGTATTTTTTACGAATTATGGTTTCTATTGTCATTTCTAGGATTTATAGTTGCAATCAAACCAATAAGTGATTTCAATTCTTTTTTATGCAAATTTGATTCTTAATTTGTCTATAGGGTTGTAAAAGTGTTTTATGGTTTGAAATAAGTATCAATTGTGTTGTTTAAAAGAATTCTTGTAGAAATTTTTTGTTGAACCCTAGAAAAACCCTAGTTCAAGGTTTTAATTCCCAATTGTGTAAGTCATGGCTGAAACATCAAGGAGAGTAAAGAGGGCACTTGATGAGGAAATAATGGCTCAATTTCTAGGGTCTACAAAGATACCTATGGTTGGGCAAGGATCTAGTATTCTCTTAGATAGGATTATAGATAAGAATGATGGATGTAGAGATGTTGCAATCCTTATCCATGGGTATACCCTATTCAAGAAATGTTATAGGAAATTCTTTATTAAAAAACACAGGTGCAACATTTGGAATTTAGGGTTAGGGAAACTTGTATGCCCTAATATTTTCATCAATGTAGATCTAATTAGGGTAGTGGAAAAATCATACAACCCTAACACTAGGGGAATTATGGCTGAAAATGGTGGAACCTTGGAAACAATCGACAAGGATTACATCTGTGAATTTTTTTGTCTGGACATGAATGTACACCTACTAATTGACCTAGGTGTATTGACAAGAGAATACCACAAGCTGAAAGATAGTTACAGAGTGAAGTGGCTTCCTAGCTTTAGGCCAAAAGATCCAAACAAAGAATTGAAAATATTCAGTAGGGGTGATATTGAGCCCTTCAACTATGATATGTTTGAGGTGTACTTAAATCATACCTACTTTTCCTTATCCTAAGTATTGGGAGTGGATTGTGGTAGAGCTCCTAAAATTTTGGAAAATTTGAGCTTGTTTTGTGCCCTATAATGGTCCGTTGCATCCATGCCCAAGGGTAGGGATTAGGGTTTTAGTTCTAAAGTATCTCTTGCAAGTTTTTAAGGTTATAAGCTTTGAAGGTTTTAATATTTTTTTGACCTATCTTACCTGGTGCCCGATCATCTAAGTCAAAAATTGAGCCTTTCGAGTCATGTTTTCACTGTCCCCATTTTAAGTTCACCGGTTGCCTTTCCCACCTCATCGATTTCATATCTCTTATAGTTGGGTACAAAATATTTCATGACAAAGGATGTTGGTCTCATGTTTTGTTCCTTAGGGGTCAAGTATCATCAGCCTAGTCATGGCCCCTCTTTAAAACATCTTATTTTGCACGTGGGATTCTTATTCACTTAAACCACCACCCATCACTAAAGTTCATTTTGCTGGAAGATTCTCTTCTACGACTAGCGATGGGTTAAATTTTCCTTTTATATCAATCATCGTGAGAGTTATTTAAACCTTTAGCTTCACTTTTGCGATGAGTGATGGGTATGGCGGTGTGTTACATAGCCCCATCGCTGAAATGTTTTAAAAAAATTTCTAAATTCAACAACGAGTGATGGAAGGAGAGCATAGAGTAAGCATTGTGGTAGCCACGTGTCATATTTTTGTTTCATTGCTACCTTTTCCCATCGTTGAAGATGTTTCCAACTTCAAGTTCAGTTTTATGACATGCAATAGCTTAGGTTGCTCGAATACATCTCCAGGAGGAGTCCATCACTAAAACTTCTAAGCATTTTTCCCACTCTTCTACGATTAGCGAAAGGGGCCTGTGCTTTATTATGTGATAGTGGATGGCTACGTGGCATGTTCTTCGGATCTCCTTGCTACTTTAAATCATTTTTGTTAAAAGCATGGGCAATGGTAAAAGGGGATCATTGATTATATTTTAAAACCAGAAGATCAACGGTTGGGATTCAAACCAAAATGGCTATCCATCAGTTTACTCATGCGAATGACCCATCAACCATTAATGGTGAATGCACTTCAACACTAGGCTATTAAAGATATTGTCCAACATATTCTTTGAGTAATTTCAGTTGACACGAGCATAGGAATTTGTTGAGTCAAGAAGCAACAGCAACAAAACACCCCATAGAGTTAAGTCTGAAGAGCAACTAGTTCTCTCCAAAGTAAGTTAATCTTCTGGCTCCTGAATCAATTTGTTTACAAGGTGGTTTGGAAATGTTATAAGTGGTTGGGGTTATTATGTTTAAAGGCAATAATTTTGTCTACTAGAGGCGAATTGAAATTGTTGTTCATAAGGGTTGGGGTAAGAAGGATAGAATGGTTGGTTTCATTGCAAACCTTGTGGTTTTAAGTTGCTTAGGGTGATTTATAAGTATCTTGAAAACTCTAGTTTCATTGCTAAGTAATAATGAGTCAACCTAGTGGGTCTAGATCTAAAACTAATAGAAAACACACTTAGAAATGGGTTAGAAAACCTAAACCTCATAGCGATTGACCTCATCCTAATGAAACAAGTACACCCAAAAGGAAAAGGACTGTTAAGAAAGATCTTCCTAGTTTTATGGAAGAATCCCCTCAGGACCTAGAGCAGGAAATAAAGAAGAAAGTAGGGAAGAGAAAGACTGGTGAGGGTATTCTGACTCCTCATTTTGAGGATGTTGCTTGTATAATCTATGATATTGTGGTGCCACAAAGTGGTTGGGACCTATTCTACTATGCTTTCAGATGAAGAGAAGCCAACTGCCCTGCCTACAACATATGGGTATGTGACATAGGCAAATTGGTATGCCCGAATGTATTTGTGGAGGTAGATTTGATGTTAGCATTTGCCAAATGTTATGAACCAAATGAAAGAACAATCAAAAGGTTTCCTGACCTTTTTCTCATGCAGGAGACTGTTGCGAGTCAGATAATTGAGGCTTTCTAGTTGAATCTGTCTGCCTCTGAACCCATTAGCTTCCGCAAATTATGCAATGAATATGAGAAGAATAAAATTTTGTATAGAATGGGTGTGTTGACTATTCACAGGAGGCGTGACTTGAAGATGAATGGCATGCCATTTGTTGCTTCTGAGGTGGAACCTTTTGATTGTGTTGACTTTGAAGACTATTTTATGAATACTTATAATGTTATATGTCAAGTGTTGCATAAAGAGCATGATATTAAGATGGAAATTGCCTTGATGACTTTGGCAATTGATATTCAACACAAATATCCAAATATGGTTTGGGATTATGCCACTTACATTGCTGAACACTTACATGAGGAACTGATCAAGTTGAAGGATGCCACTCATCCACTGTCTTGTAGGCATTATTCTTTATTGATGCATCTATTACTATGGAAAAGTAGGAAGATGATGAGGAATTATATAAAAGTTAGAGATTTTGATGACAATGACAATGAATTACTAGTGTAGATGTGGATACATATCTAGGATGTGCATTGTCCACACTCTGATTATAACATTTTTTGCAATATTTTCAAGTTCTTGGTGCTCGAACAACTTGGTTTGAAACCTGTGCAAAGGATTTCACAAGGTGTCAAGGAGATGATAAGGCCACTAGAACATGAATGAGACACCAAGCACCAATTCAATTGGGGGGATTGGTATCTACATACAAACTACACCATAATTAGGATATATGGAACCTCGATGCCACCTCACAAATTGTCCATTTATGTGTTAGATAGAAAAACTTTTATGGAAGTAATGTGGCAATTGGATGGTATGGATAAAGAGTATTTCAGAGGACCAAAGAAAGGTTATCTTGTGAATCCTGATGTGGAGTTTGTATACTTTAGTTGTACTTCAAAGGAGGGCATTGAGAGGTTTGGTTCCCTTCTAAACAATTACAGGTTGAACTGGGATGTTTGTAGGTTCAATGATCCTGAAGGGGTAATATCGACTCAAAAAAGGGCCAGGTCATTGGGAACAAGAGCTCATCAATTCTATTTTCAAGAAGATGTGGAGTTTGCATACTTTAGTTGTACTTCAAAGGAGGGCATTGAGAGGTTTGGTTCCCTTCTAAACAATTACAAGTTGAACTGGGATGTCTGTAGGTTCAGTGATCCTGAAGGGGTAATATCGACTCAAAAAAGGGCTAGGTCATTGGGAACAAGAGCTCATCAATTCTATTTTCAAGAAGATGTAATCAAGAATTTATCTACTGATGATGAAATCAATGCAAGAAAAGATGCATGGAGAAAGATATGTGAAATAGAGGATAGGATGATAAATGATAACCCTCTATATGTCATCCCTTATTAAGAAGTGGAAGACAAGTTTGCATAAGAAAAATTGATGCTTGGTGATTTTAGTGATAGGAGTTTATTGGAGAAGGTGAAGCAAGTCGAGATTGAGGCTAAAGTTGCTAAAGAAATTCGTGATGCTCAGATAAGGAGCCAACTGACACAATCTTCTGCTCCAAGTAAGACTAGTGCATGGCCTATTGTAGTCCCATTAGTGGATTACCCAGAAAGTGAGCACATTGGAGAGGCTCAGGTCTCGACAGAATTAGGTGAGCACAACCCAATGGAGCAGGAAGTGGAACATGATTTCCCTAAAGAGGGAAATGATGCATTGAATATTATGGTTCCCCCTAGTAGGGTTGTAAAATGGGTATATAATGAGGATGAAGATGATGATGTCAAGATAAAAGATTTTGTTGAGTTTATGTGTGATAATTCTTTTATCAACTCTAAGGAATTTAGAGAGTTTTTCATCCATGTTAAAAGTGTTGACATCAAAAGAAGTATTGAAGAAGTGAGAGAGAAAGATGACTCTTCTTTGTAAGAAGAAGTCAAGAAAGAAGAAGAGGATAAAATAAAACAAGAAATATCCAACATGTCTTTAGAAGAGGCAAGGGAACTAGTGAAAGGAAGCGGTGCACTTCTTCTCCCTAGTTGTGATATTTCATCTTCCATTGCATTAGATGCAGTTAGGAAGGACCCTGATGTTTTCGTTTCTGAGGAGGATTTTGACAATAAGATCTTTGGTTCAGGTTTCAGTCCCCGATTGCATACATTGGTTGTTTGGTCTATGGCTCCTAACACAGGAAAACCTAATGTCATACAATCTGTAGAGAAAGAGATTGGAGCAGTTATTGTCAAGAGAGCAACAAAGATGACAACCACTACAGCTGCACAACTGACAATGCACACTGCAATGTTGACCATGAATACTGCTCAAATCACTGAGGCTAATTATAGGAAGTTATTGGACAGGTCTAATAAGTTGATGGATTGTCATAATATGGTGTTAGATACTGCACAAAGATGTTTACCATCCCCAACTAGTTCTACTTTAGATTTGTCCACTCAAGATAGGGAAACTCTATCCCTCAGGATTCAAGATTTGAATCAAGCCCTGAAATCATAAAAGGAGAACACAAAGAAAGAAAAATTAGAAATAGTTAAAGTGGCCAATGACATTTTTGAAGATGTTTTGAAGAATAGAGTGACCAAATTGGTCAATAAAGTTGATGATGTATGGGAAGCTTACAAGAATATCCATGAGGCTAACATTAAGTACCTACTGGTTTAAAGGGATTTTTAGATCGAATGGAGTTAGTGGAGCATGAGAGTGCTAACTTTGAAGGAAATAGTGTCTAAAGCAAATGAGTATCTTGAAGCCCCCACTCATATCCCTGAGATACTAAAAGCCATTGACATGATTAATGAGATAACAACATTCCATGGGAAATTAGGAATGCAACTAGACAACAAATTGAAAATGTTCAGGGATATGGAAGAGTATGGTATGCTAAAGATATTTGATAGTAAAGGTGAATTGATGGATTTTTCCAAGTGGAAGCATGAGTTGGAAGAATGGTTACCTTGGGTCAAAGATATGTTGACTGAAGTTGATTACTCTTGGTTGAACCTCCACATCGACAACATGGATTTAGTGGAGATGAAAATGGATGTGTTTACCAGAGAATCCAAAGCATTGATTGATGCTAGGTACACCTAGCATAGTATGAAGGTGCAGACTTTATTGGATACAAAGTATCCCACTGTTGATGAATATAATGCATGGTTAGAAAATTTTATTGAGTAAGTATTGTGTATGAGTGATGAGGGATGGACAAAAGAAAAACAATACATAGCTTGGAAATAGTGCAAATTAGGATTTAGATGAAGCATTGAAAAATATTGTTCTCTTCTTATCAGAAAGGTTGATGACACAAGTGATGATTTGGATGAATTAGTCACTTACTTTCTATTGTTTTTGTGCTCTTTCTCTGCTGACTTGGCATGGACACAATTAACTTTGGTTGACAAGGAGGAAATTATAAAGTTGTTATAACGTGTGAAAGTTCCTTTTGGAAGGTAGGTCTATCTTCTTCGGTGAGTGGAAATATTTTTTGTCTCATACACTTTTCCTCCAATTGAAAGTTCAAATATAATTGCAAAGAGAATTTTTTGTCATTGTAGTCAAATGAAAATATGAGAAGTGTACTTTTGGCCTGAGGCTTGTTTTTTCTCCCTTGTTCTTATAAAAGGGAATTCAAGGCCATTAGTGTGGGTCTCTTGTTGAATTTTGGATCTGAATTATGCAAATGGTGAACATAGAAAGAACAATTTTCAAGTCTTTATCTTAAGCTTTGAGTCTAGTTACTGAATTTTGTCAATTGTATGGTTTCTAAGCATATCTAGATGATAATGAAAATCTTTGTAGTCTATCATCTCTCCAAATTTATTATGTATTTGAAATATTAATGAAAATTTTGATCAAGGATCATTTCATTAATCTTCATTGTCATTACGTTTTGATGTATTTTTTGATTTTAGCTCTGGTTCAAGGAGTCAGTTAAAATGATTTGATCAAATCATAAATTCATATACAGGTTTGTTGGATCTGATAAGTAGTTGTAGAATCTGATTATTAATTTATGAATTGCAAAGAAATATTACGTAGATCATGGATGTTTAGGATTAAATTTACCTTACAATTCAATTTGCTTTGACTCCTAGCCGACATATATGGCACTGATCTTAAGTATTGTATGCATTTCCCATGGTTCTGGTTATCCAATTTGAGAACAACATTCATAAATAATCTTTAATTGATCTATCTTGTGTGTGGTCAGTGTTTAATCCTTGTAAGGAAGTTCCAATTTCTTGAGGGATTTCATCTACTTAGCTTCTGATGGGAATACATATACTTTGTTATATAATGTATCAATTAATTGATTAGAAGAGTCATAAGATATACATTGTGGGATCACCCTCCCGGGTCTTGCAAGGCCTGAAGTGCAGGAGAAGAAGCATTATATCTTCATCTCATTCATTGGCCAATTATATCTCGAGCATTTGAGAATTGAGTATCGCAACCTCATAGGTACTTGGCGAGATCTTATTGGTTCTTAAAAAGACACCAATAGATTGGTGACTCTGTTGGGGACATGTCAATTCTAAAGTCTCTAGTGCAGATCAGGTATAGTCAGAGTCAAGTGCTTTGTTACTCTTTGTGTTGGAAGAGTAACCAGTTCAAATTTTCAAATTACATACATCATTTCTAGATATGCGTCAAATCCTTGTCCATTTTGTCTCATTGTGTCAGGTTATGTTTAAAATCCTTTCTAAAGTCACAAGTCAAAGGTCGAAGTGCAATCACTTCTTATTTCTCAGCATTCTGGGTGGAGACTCTGAGGTATTATATACCAGTGTAAAAATAAACTCTCCAAAAGAACATGAGAAGGACAATTCAGACATCTTATTGGATTCTATGAAGAAGACCAGGAGCTACATGAAGAAGAATCCTGAGCAGAGGCTAGAGCTAGAGCTTTCAAAAGATAAGCAACCCTTATGGGTGAAGAAAACTACTGAATCAAGTAAGTCTAATGAATCCCTTATTGAAGCATCTCCTACCTTCAATAATGAAGTAAATAGTGCAAGCACTCATGAAGAGGCACATGGGGTTGAAGTATCTATGGAAAATCTAGGAAGTTTTCCTATTGAGCAAGTGTTTGATAATGAACTCAACATCTCAAGAGAGGAGGATAGGTGGGGATTTTGGGATATAAGTAATAAATTCTTAGAACCTCTAACCCATGGAATTGGGTATTTTTTCATGGAGGGAATTTTAGGCCAAGGGGAGAATCTCCTCATATGGAAATACACCTTTCCCTTGAAGAAGACCCAGTTGAACAAACTTTTCACACCCCTGTACCTAGTGAGTTTGGAGATCTATTAGAAAATGAAGAAGATATAGATAAGGACATGAAAGCCTTGGAAGAAGAAGAACTTAGGCTTGCTAAAGAAGAATAAAATAGACTTAAGGGGCTGAAGGAGAAAGAAGATAGGATTAGAGCAAAGCAACTTGAGAGAGATGCTAAGAAACAAAAAATAGGGAAGATGAGAGAAGATGTTGCTAGGCGTAAGGCCTTTGATGAAAATGTTGCTAAATTGACTTCTAAGAATACCCATGAAATTCCTAAGGTAACAGATCAGGTGGGAACCTCTACTGCTAGTACCTACACAACAAATGTTTCAACTACCAAGGCCTCTAATCCATTTCCTACTATTAAGAAAACATCATTTATAGATCATGGGAAGAAGCCCATTGACCATACCAAGAATGATACCTTCAATAATTTCAATACCAACACCAATACGAGTGCCCATTCTTCATCTACTAAAACCCCCATCAGTAATGCTAAAATTGATCCTATTCCATCCGCTAAACCCCTAAATCCTAAGCTCTTGAGATTGCAGTTGGTAAATGACAAACTGTAGAAAGATTTAAAGAAAGTTGAAATAGAAGCTCCCAATGCAAAAATGGTTAGGAATATTTCCTTTCTTAAGACATCTACACCAACTCCAGGGTCTTTAAGCTATGGAAAAAATAATAGTGTGTCCTAGAAGAAGAATTCTAAGGGACACACTACTAGTGGAGGTGGTGGTGGAGATCAAGGTGGTGGAGGTAGAGGAAATAATAAGAATAGTAATTCTTATTCTGAAGATGATGAGGGAAATAAGAAGAGAGGTGGTGGTGATAATGGAAATGGAAGGGGAACCAATGGAAAGGAATTTGACAACAAAAGAGATGATGAGAAAAGGGATTCTCATAGAGATAAACATACAAGCAGACTACTCCAAAATGATAGGTATAGGAAAATGTGCTTTGAAAACATCCCTGGGTACCCTAATCATGTCACATACAATTCAAGAAAACATGTACCCAAATTTACTGACAATAATGCTCTCAATGGTGAAGATCATTTGAAAGCTTTTCAAAGCTTTGTGGATGATTTTGAGCTATGGGATGATGATGTAGCTATGCAATATTTTATGCAGTCCTTAACTAAAGATGCCAGGGATTGATATAGGTGCTTGCCTAATGCAAGCATTGACTCCAAGGATGCTTTCTATAGAATTTTCAAACAATAGTATGGAGACCAAATTGATCCTAGGTTTAGGTTAAATGATTAAATGGTAATTGAATTCAATGCAAGGTTCCAAAAGGCTATGTATAAAGTACTTTCTTATTTGAGGCCTAATGAAAATGCATGTTTGGTGGTATACTGCAATGCATATGATTCAAAAATGGGTTACCTACTCAGAGATAAGAATCCACAAAACTTGAGAGGAGCCTACAAAATGGCAATCAATATTGAAAACAATAGGAGAGCATCAGGTAAAGTGGGAAGAAGTGATGATTATAAACCCTTGAGGAATCCAAGAGCTCAAAATGAGAAGTTAGGTAAAGCTGCAACCCCTTATGAGAAATTAGACCAGGTTCTTAGTCTGTTGTAGAAGGCGGAAAAGAATTATAAGCCAAAATTATAAAGAAATGAAAGGCCACCAAGATTGCAAGACTACCCTTACCATACTAATTGGCACAATGGGAAGCCAGATAATAATAATCAGAAGAATGTATAAAGCACACCTAATCCTCTACAAAAACATTCTACAAATGTCACTGAAGACTTTCCATGGTGTGTAGTATGTCAAATGCCTCATTCTACATAGCAATGTGTTTTTGCAAGATCAATAGAAGGGTCACTAGATGATCAAGGAGGTTATGATGCTCCTCATGATCATGATGAAATTGTGAATGTGCTTATGACCAAATCATTTTTTTCCTATGATGAGTACTCTTCTGATGATGAGCCTAATAGAAGTGATGTGGATATTCAGAGACAGGAGGTGAGTTCTTACCATCAACAAGTATTTTTAGATGGAGAAAGAGAAAATGATTGCACTATTTAAACTCTTGAGTTAGATAATGTTTCTTTGAGAAGACCTTCAAACGAGGAAATTAAAAAGTACACAATTTCATTGGCTGCTCAAGTGAGGAGAAATCTTCATTTGAGAAATAGGACTATAAGTGGTAATCAAGGTAGCCTTGGTAGCATGTTTATCAAGGAGAAAAATGCAGAAAATAAAGGGACTAATACAGAAAATAAGAAAGAAGACACAAAACCTAAAGAAGGTGAGGAAATGAGAATTTGGGCTAAGAAGGGAAAAAAGGCTAAGGTTAATGGTGAAGTTGTTCTTCATGCTGTGAAGGCCAAAGATCTGAAGCCAGGTGCTAAAAAAGTTGAAAGACAAGGTGACAAGGTTATTCCTAAGAAATCGATATTCCTTGAGTTACCAAATTATTCTCCTATAGATATGTTCCAAGTATTGTCTCAAGTTAAAGTCACAGTCCCATTTTATAAATGATGAGAATTGATGAGCATAAGAATAAGACAATTTCTCTCATTAACAATGTTGCTATGAGTGGAAATGATAAGGGGGTGATTGATCATTCTGAATCAAGCAAAAGTCAAGAGAAGAATGTTGAGGTGGAAGCAACGATTAATGAAAATCCTGAGATATATTTGGGAACTACAGTTACTGCAAACCCAAGTCAAGTCAATCCATTTTTTCTAAGCTTGATCATTGATTGGAAGCTACTCAGGAATCTCATGATAGATTTAGGGGGCCTCAAACAATGTAATGCCAGTAAAAATAATGGAAGAAATGGGCTTGAAGGTTGATAGCACTTATGGGAAGTGCTATGCTATGGACTCAAGAGAGGTGCCTATTATAGGAGTAATTAATAGAGTTCCATATAAATTGGTAGCTTTCCCTGAGATGGAGTTTTTTATGAGTATCACAATGGTGGACATTCCACCCACTTATGGTATGTTACTGTCAAGACAATGGAGTGCATCTATGGGTGTGAGTATATAGTGTGATTTGTCATTTTCCACTTTCTCAATTGACCAAAATGATGTTAAGATTTCCAGAGAATCAATCTGAGTTCCCCACATGATATCATATGTACAGGAGCTAGAGGAGCCAGTGATAATCAATTTTGTAGATACTAGCTTAGACACTTTTTGTGTTGAAGATTTGAAACAAGAAGAAGAATTCCAACCTGTACCGATTAATAGAGAGGTCCTAGAGGTGCCACAAGAAGATTCTCTTTGGACCATGTACTTTGATGGAGCATGCTCCAAGGAGGGCTCGGGTGGAGGGGTTATCCTCATCTCCCCACAAGGTAAAACCTTCAAGTACTCCTTGTTAAAATTTTCTTGTACAAATAATGTGGCTAAATATGAGGCTCTCTTTCTTGGTCTAAAACTAGCTTCAAAGCATGGCATTAAGATGTTGAAAGTATTAGGAGATTCTGAATTGATAGTTTCTCAAGTTAGATCTAAATTTGTTTCCAAAGATAAAAGGCTCGAGAAATATAGGAATGCAGTTTGGGATATTATTGATATCTTTGATGCTTTTAATATAGACTGGATAGAAAGAGGATTGAATGCCAGGTAATATTTTTTAGCTAATATCGATGTTAGATTGGAGGATGTGACTTTTCATGGCATCTCAAAAATAGAGGTACAACTTTAGCTTGCAGTGCCTGACAACATTTGCAACTGGCAAGTGTTTGATGATGACAATGATATTTTGAAATTTTTGCATTGGATTCATCAATATGAGAGCCAAGAAATTGATTTTGGCTTATTATTGGTTGAGGTTGATGGAAAATAAACATTATTTGGGAATGAGGTAATTCAATTCAAAACCAATAAGATTTTGAAAGGAATAGTTGCATTAGAAAGGGTCTTTGATGGCCTTGATAAATCAAATTTTAAGCAAGCATCTTCCCACAAGGAAGATTTGGAAGAAATAAATCTTCGAACAAAGAATTCTCCCAAAATGGTGTACATAGGGAAGAAGATGAAACCACATGTCCAGACCATGTTAATTTCCCTATTAATAAAATATAGACATGTGTTTGCTTGGTCGTATGATGAACTAAAGGCTTATAAGGAAGATCTATTCCAACATGAGATCCCTTTGAAACTTGATGTAAAACCTGTTGAATATCGAAGATACTGAGAAGGGGGGTGAATCAATATCTTCTTAAACTTACTAAACAAATACCATCCAATTATTATGATGCATATAACAATAAATATAAATAAGAGCATTAATAGAATATGAAATCACACAACACATGAACACCGAGATTTTTATGTGGAAAACCCAAAATGGGAAAAACCACGGTGAGTGTTAGCTCACAATATAGTATAACTAGTTATAAGATATTACAAAAGGGTGGCTCACTTCCAAGACTCACTGTCCAAAAGAGAGGCTCACTGCCTATTGAATTACAATGACAAAATGGCTTACAACCAGAAAATGAACTGATAAAGTACACCTAACAAGTGTTGATTCAGTTCCTTTGAAGCTCAGTAAACTAACTTAACACACTTCATCCTTTTCACACTTCTTCACATTCACATCATACTACTCTTCACAAAATCACCAACAATATCGAAACAATCCAACATATATAGTTGGTCCAATCTCAGGCATCAATTAGGTTGGCCTAATTAGATGCAACTAATATTCACCAAAAAATAATTGTTAGCTTCAAGCTTTCACAAAATCTTCCCAAAAAAAATTCAAATGATCAACACAATACATCATGTTGAAAATTTACACATATATCTACAAGAAAAAATGAATTTATTACATCATCTATCCATTAGGTCGGCCAAAGATAGACTTGATAGAAAAAATACAACAACAGAATAATTCTAATACACCATACGAGCATCTGAATACATGAGATTCTAAATGTACGTGCTTCCATCATCCATAAACCATTTCCAAAAAATGCAAGCAACAATAATCAACAACAAAGGATTGCAGACCAAAATAATGGAGGATGACAACTGCATACCAGTTCAGATATCGGTCTGGAATACCGGATCAAACTGAGACTTAATCTTGTAGTTGCAACTCATATATCATGGTGACATCAATGACAACACAAAATAGTAAAATGAGATCTTCTTCATTCTTCCAACAATCTCCCCCTTTTTCATTGATGGCAACATGTGCCAAAAATTTACAAGACCTCTTATGTACAACACTTCTCCCCTTATCACCAACATTTTATTTCTCTATCAATCTTCACTCCCCCTTTGACATCAAGGAAAAAGGGTGGCACAAAAAAAAATTAAAACAAGAAAAAAAACATTAACCGGAGGATGGCGAGCCTTGAAGCTCCTTAAGAATACCTTGCCATGTAGATTTACCATTCTCCCAACTTTTCTTTGCAACAATCAACATCCTATTCAGGTATTCCAAATCCATCAGACTTTCCTCTAATTCATCTGGAGTACCAAGAGTCAGGTTTATCTTTCCAATTTTCTCTATACTTGTCAAAGAATTGGAAATTGGGGTGTACTCCATTCTCACAAGATCACCTAACTAGCTAAAATTTCTGATGATTTCTTCCTTTTTCTTTTGTAAAATAAAGAATTTATATCTATGAGCAAAGATAGCATTCTAGGTTGATTTTTCTCTATCCTTGGATGCATTGTATGTACCAGAGACAACAAACAATTGGGACTCAATGGAGTCCATAACATTTTTAATACTCAGAGTGGCATATGGCCACTTCAAACAAAAAGCAAAGACACCATTAGCTTCATTCTCACAAATTTGCACAACTTCTAGATTTTTCTCAACATTAGTGTGTGCTAGAGCACACTTATCATGCAGTGCCAACATCATTTTCTCTGCCAACTTCTCCTTAGCCTCTTACTTAGTCTTCTCACTAAGACCAAAGGCATAATCCTTGAAGGAGTCTAATAAAAATCTCAAATTTTCTACAATAGTGAGAGATGTATCAATTGACGTACTGGGTGTTATCTCCTACAATTCCTTAAGAGCATCTTCAATCATTTATGTTCCTTTTTGGTGTGTCTCCAGAATCTCTCTTCTACTAGATGCATGCATTGCATCTCCTAGCACCATATTATGAACAGAAGAAATTTTATCTAAGTCCACATAGCCTTGAATCATGGGAAGTTGTAAAAGCTCTAGAGGAATCACCGGTTGGAATTTGATTTTCTTGGATAGAAAGCCTTTCAACACATCATCACCGGAGGAGGATTCTCTCAGATATCTCTGAGATTCTACAACCTGCTTTAGTTTTTCTTCATTCTTCGCAGCAGATTCCTCATTTTTCTCTTCTTCCTTATCTTGATCTTCTTCCTTCTTTTCTTCTTCTACTTTCTCTTCTTCTTCTTCTTCTTCTTCTTTCTCCTTTTCTTTTTGTTCTTTACCATTTTCATCTTCATCCTTGTCTTTGTCCTTGTTGCCTTCTTTATCATTTCCTTCTCTTTCTCCTTCATCTTTCTCTTCCTCAACATTATCTTTTTCATCATTATCCTTTTCACCTTTCGTGTGCTCCAGAGGAGCATCATCATGTTTTTTAGGCTCAACTTCACCCTCATTCTGCTTCTCCATTTCTGGAGGATCATTTTCAACACCTGTATCTAGAGGGATATCTGCATCGTTTATTTCCACAAAAATTCTTGCATCACCTGTACCAGGAGGAATATCTTCCCCAACTTCTTCAACAAAAACTTCTTCACTCAACTTAAGTGCAGAACTAAGCATGCCATATTTCTCAACTGTATCCAAGATCACTTCTGTAGTTCCCTTCCTTATCTTCTTTTTTTGCTTTTTATCCCTTGTCATCAAAATATTTACTTTTTTCTTTATCCATAACATATCTGTACATATCTTTTTCAGGGTTTCCAGATCATCTGGGGTCAAAGAAGACCTAATTTTATCAAATGCACCATTCTTGATTTTCTCTTCAAATTCAACAGCCTCTAATCTCCTTTTCATCAAGGCTACCCACATTTTCTCAGGAACATTTTTCCTCATATCATCCCACTTCACATCTAGTGTGATAAGATATTGAATGGTAGCTGAAATTAATGTTTTCCTATCCTATTTGTCAACTTGATCATAATATTTTGTTGTAGGATTTAGCATGTTTTCAAAATGTAACAAAGAATTTAGTACTGCCTCTAATTTGAAACGGGGACTAGGTTTTATCAAAATGTCCTTTTGTTCTTCCTAGTCCGGGGAGGCTTCTTTCGAAACCTTAGACTTCTTCGACACTAGTTTGGTCTGCACATGAACACCAATTTTTTTTTCTTCCTCTCCATCAGAAGATGACACAATATGCAATCTTTTAGAACCAATACCAGTTTCCTTAGAAGCACCTTCACCAGAGGATAAACTTCCTCTTCTTTTTCTTACCAATTTTGCTTCAAGATCTTCCTCCTCTTCATCTTGATCATTAGTGACACTAAGGTTTTTCTCCCTTGTAGATTTTTATTTCTTTAAGCTCTTCCCAAGCACCACCAAAGGAGTCTCTTTCCTTTTCCCAGATCTTGTATTAGTTCTAAAAGGATCTGGGCCTTTTCCTTTATTAGAAGAACTGGGTTAAATTTTCACTACAGGGGTTGTGAAGGGTTTAGAAGGAGGAGTCCTGTTGGATCTCCTTAGGCCTGAAGATTCTCCCTCCATCTGCTCTCTCTTAGCCTTTCCTAGCGCAATCTCCTCATCTGTGAAACCAGCTTCTCTAGGCTTCTTTTCCACATTATTTCTTATTGTTGGCTTCTTCTACTCCAAATGAACTTCCATGGATTTCTCAATAGAAGTTCCAATTATAGGTTCATTGGCATCTCTCGTACTTTTCAGCAACATCTGTACATAACTCTCGGCTTCATGTTTTGTAATTTCATAACCCAATGGTTGAATCGATATGATCTAGGGTTCATCTACTTCAATCATGCATTCATTAGAAGAATCATGAAATATGATACCATCCTTGTATTTCTCAACAAATTTCCTCAGAATCCTTTCACTCATTCATGTTTCTCTTGAACACAACAAAGAATGTTGTTAGAGCATTTTCTTGAGTCTTCAGATCACCCAAACTATGCATATAGTCAAAGATTTGATGTGTAACCAGTCTGGATGAGTCCTAGTACATCATATTATCTTTTCCAGGAAGTCTCTTAAGGAAATAAAACAACAAACAAATAATTAGAGAGCCAAATTTAAATGCATACATATTTTTCTTTGTCATCCTTAAATTCTTAAGCAACTGTTGTCAGAGGAGTTCACACAAGTCATAGTATGTACTATTGGCTTCCATATCAAAACCAATATAAATAGCTATGGTAGAAATAGAGTTCTCTCTATTGGTGAACTAAATTTTATGACCAATCATTATAGTGGCATACTTTGTGCAACAGGATTAGTGATAGACTTTGTTGTAAGAGCTCTCTTGTCATATGTGGCACCTATGAGTTCCGTCACCACTTCATTCTTCATGACTTTCAATATAGGTACTGATCCTATATCCCAGAGTCTGGTAACAACCTTAATTACATCCTTAGTTATCAGATGGGGTCTATCAGTCCACAGGAACTTATCATGCATTCTACTGAGAGCAGGTTTTACATACATGTCGTCAACAACATAGCTGAAATTAGGAAAGTAATTCCATCTGTCAAATTTCTTTGCAACAATGTTTGAATATTTAGGTTTCACCAAGAAATTATCTCCAATGAGCTCATTCTGCCAAATATCTATCAATATTTTGTGATTGAACTACTCAATCTTTACTCAAATGTACATTCTTGTGTCCTCGATCGGCGTAACCCCATGAGGGATTGATGAGAAGGTTCCCATAGGGTCATCTTCAAAAACCTTCATAGAACATTTCCTATATGATGGTCTAGGTCTTTCTGACACTTTAACAACTACAATGGTTTCCATTCTTCACAATTTCGAGCTCAAACAATTCAAAAATATGATTCACACAAACCCACAACTGCACAAAAAAGTAGAATACCTTTTACTTCACGAAGAACCAGAACTATGGTTTGCATATCTCAAACTCTAAATCACCTCAAGAACACTCCAAAAAGCTCTTCAATTTCTTCAAATGCACAAGTGATTAAAATTCCTTACACATTCACTTTATAAAACAACAATCTACCCTAATTCGCATTAAATGCGGCATATTTCAAAAAGCTACTAAAAACTCTTCTTTTTTGCTTAGAGAAACCCTAATTTTCTTTGCAAATGATCATGCCTTCATATTTTCTTCTAGTTTCACTCGCATAACCTCTAACTAATCATTTCTTACAACATATCCTCGTGCCAAAGACTGGCATGCCAAATATCAGGGGGGTTCAACCAATTTTCTGTTATAGCTCCCCCTAAGACCTTGTTAGGTCTAATTCCTGGATGAATTTTCTATACCAGATGAGGGCATAGATGCATCTGTTGACTCTGGCTATTCTTTCTTCCTCTAAATCTTATTCATTTCTTGCTTAATCTCATTCTTGTCAACTTTCTTCACTGGTTCATTCTTTTCTACCGGATCAGTCTGCTTACCCTTTTTACTTCTACAAACTCTTGAGATATGTCCTAGTTTGTTGCAATTGTAGTTGAAAACATTTTTTTGATTAGATTGTCCTCCATTGACCCTTGGCTTCCACTAATTTTCTTTGTGTCCAAATTTGTTACATGTATAGTAGTAACCATTAAAGGATTGATTCATTCTTCCTCCATTAGACCAATTTACCATCTGAGTTCTGCATTCACTAGCTCTATGTCCAATTCTCTTGCATGCAAAACATTGACCAAAGAAGGAACTGAGAAATTGATTCATCTTACTCCTACACTCTATTTCCCTATGACTGAATTTTTTACATGAAAAACAAATACCATTGAAAGATGGATACCTTTGTGCATTAGGTTGTCTCACAGGCGGCCTCCTAGCAAAGTTACTTGAATTTTCTTTCTCATTTCCTTTATTCTAAGTCTTTTGATTATCCTTAGAGCTTTCACCTCCCTCCATTCCCAAGCCACCTTTGTCTTTACTTGGTTTCTTCCCTGAAATCAACTCATCAAGCTTGTCTAAGCTAGATTTGAAATTATTTTCATAGAGTTTCGCTTTCTCCAGATCTACTTTCAAATTCACCACATCTTATTCAAACTTATTGCATTCATCATACTTTCTTTGCACCATTTTATTCAAACATTCTTTAATTATTTTCTTTTCCTCTACTTGCACCTTCAGATTGGTAATCTCTTTGTTAGCCTGCTTCAACTACTCACTTACTTCCCTATGTCTTTCTTTGAACTTCTTCAATTGCTCTTTTAACTTCCAGACACATTCATTTGCTTCATAAAAAAATTTTGTCAAATCTCTTTTTTCACTTTCAACTTGGTCAAGATCTTCAAGTGCATCCTGGAGCTCTTCTTTATCATTCATTTGTTCCATCTTTAGGATCTTCCTCAAGCTGTTAGGCTCCTCTGGAGGAACCAAGCTATTATACCAATTGTTGAATATCCAAGATACTAAGAGGGGGGTGAATCGGTATCTTCTTAAACTTATTGAACAAATACCATCCAATTATTCTAATGCATATAATAGTAAATATAAATAAGAGCATTAATAGAATATGAAATCACACAACACATGAACATCAGGAATTTTATATGGAAAATGAAAAATGGGAAAAACCATGAAGAGTGTTAGCTCAAAATATAGTATAAATGGTTATGAGATATTACAAAAGGGTGGCTCACTATCCAAAAGAGAGGCTCACTGGCTACTGAATTAAAATGACAAAATCGCTTACAGCTAGAAAATGAACTAATAAAGTACACCTAACAAGTGTTGATTCATTTCCTTTGAAGCTTAGTAAATTGACTTAACACACTTCATCCTTTTCGTACTTCTTCACATTCACATCATACTATCTTCTCAAAATCACCAACAATCTCAAAAAAATACAACATATATAGTTGATCCAATCCCAGGCATCAATTAGGTTGGCCTAATTAGATGCAACCAATATTCACCAAAAATCAATTATCAACTTCAAGATTTCACAAAATCTTCACAAAAAAATTCAAATGATCAACACGCTACATCATGTCGACTAGTTACACATATATTCGGAAGACAAAATGAATTTATTACATCATCTATCCATTAGGTTAGCCAAATATAGACCTAATAGAAAAAATGCAACAATAGAATAATGTCGATACACTATACGAGCATTTGAATATGTGATATTCTAAATGTACATGCTTCCATCATCCATAAACCATTTCCGAAAACTGCAAGCAACAATAATCAATAGCAAAGGATTGCAGACCAAAATACCGGAGGATGACAACTACATACCAGTTCAGATACCGGTCTGGAATACTAGATCAAACTAATAATTAATCTTGCAGTTCCAACTCATATATCATGGTGACATCAATGAAAACACAAAACAACAAAATGAGATGTTCTTCTTCATTCTTCCAACAAAAACTTTCAGGAAAAAAAAGAGGCCAGCAAATCCCACTCTACAACCAAAAATGTAGGAAGAACTCACAAAGTTAAGAGATGTTGGGATTATTAAACCAATAAGACATTCCTCATGGGTCTAAAACTTGGTTCGAGTCAGGAAAAAGAATGGTGACTTTAGGCTATGTGTAGATTTTAGGAATCTCAATGTGGCATCCTTGAAGGATAATTATCCTCTTCCTAACATGGAGGCCATGTTGCAAAAGGAAACATGGTGTGAATTGCTCTCAATGATGGATGGGTTTTTAGGTTATAATTAGGTCATGGTGAGAGAATCCGAACAGTACAAGATTGCATTCACCACACCTTAGGGAACATATGTGTACATGAGAATGACATTTGGCTTGATCAATGCTAGTGCAACATTTCAAAGAGCCATGGACGTGGCCTTTGTAGATTTTATTGATCTCTTCCTTGCTATATATCAGGATGACCTGACTACTCACAACAAGAAGGAAGAATATCATTGTTCTCACTTGGAGAAGATCTTTATTAGAGCTTTGGAATATGGGATTTCTTTGAATCCAAAGAAATGTTCTTTTGGAGTTAAAGAAGGTAAGCTATTGGGGCATATTGTCTCAAAAGATGGGGTTAGGATCGATCTTGAATGAGTAGCAGCTATAGATAAGATCTCACAACCCTGAAATATCAAGTGAATCCAATCTTTCTTTTGGAAAATTAACTTTGTGAGAATATTTGTTACTAATTTTGCTGAAATTGTTAGGCCCAATTCTAAAATGTTGAAGAAAGGAGAGAAGGTAGCATGGATAGAAGAAACTATTAAGGATTTTCAAGCCATAAAGGATGCAATCAAGGAAGCACTTGTCCTCAAATCTCCTGATTATTCAAAGCCATTCTAGATATTTAGCTTTGCTTCATTTCATACAGTGGCAGGGGTATTACTACAGAAGAATGATGAAGGCTTTGAGTAGCCTATTGCTTTCTTTAGCAAGTCCTTGCAGGATGTTGACCTCAAATACGATGCCACAAAGAAGCAAGAATATGCCTTGGTAAAGGTTGTTAAGAATTTTAGACCATACCTGACTGGAGCAACTATTGTAGCTTATGTTCCAAGTGCAGCAGTTAAAGACATCTTTACCCAATAGGAGACCACAGGTCAGAGATGCAGGTGGATCAATAGGATCCAAGAGTTCAATATTGACATCTAGATTACAAAGTTGGTAAGAGGTCAAGGTCTAGCCAGGTTGATGGTCGAGACCAACTTGGAAGCCAATTAGATCAATCAAGTTGAACATGAAAATGTTGCACCCATATGCGACATGCAGACCTATGGATGGTACAAAAGAATTGTAGAATACCTGCTGACTATGTAATGCTCTGAAGGCATGCCCAACAATGAAATAAGAACTCTCAAACTGTAGGCTATCAAGTATCTCATTATTGATGGTGAACTCTTGTGAAGAATCCCAGAGGGTGTGTTACTCAATTGTGTAGATGGGGATTAGGCAAGAGATAAGTCTTGATTGAAATGCATCAGGGAGAATGTGGAGGTCACTACATGCCCAAGACAACTGCTCATAAAATACAGAGAGCGGGGTTCTGGTGGCCGATGGTATTCAAAGATTCCCATAGGTTTGTTAAAAAGTGTGATGCTTGCCAAAGATTTACTGGTAAGCTAAAAAAAATTGGTAGTTTTCCCCTTAGGCCAGTTTCAGTCCAGGCCCCTTTCCAACAATGGGGCATCAATTTTATTGGAGAGATGTTAGAAAAGTCAAGTGGGGGTCACTCTTGGATCCTTGTTGCCATAGATTACTTCACAAAGTGGGTAGAAGCCATTCCCAGCAAGAAAGCAACAAGAAAAGTAGTAATTGATTTCTTGATGAGCACAATATTAAGTAGATTCGGAGTCCCAGAAAGAATCATTTCTAACAGTGCCATGTGTTTCAAGTCCAAAGAATTTACTGATTTCTACAATCAACATGGTATATGTATATCTTACTTGTCTCCCTATCACCCTCAAGGGAATGGACAGGAAGAATCCAGTAACAAGAGTTTGATGAAGATCATCAAACATATGATTAAGAAAAACAAGAAGACATGGGATTCAAAACTGCAACTTGCACTATGGGAAGAAAAGACTACAATTCAAAAAGGTCATTGGGCAGTCATCATTTAATCTGGTATATGGGGTGGAAGCAAAGATATCTCATAATAACTTGATAAAGATGTACAATTTTTTTCAATAATACGATATTGAAATTTGTAATGAGATGCACCACAAGATGGATGAGTTTATTGAGCTTGACCAAACTAGAAGAGAAGCTCATAAAATAAATGAGAGGCTGCAACTTCAAGTCAAACACCTATCTAATAAGAAGGCCATTAAAAGGAAGTTTCAAGTTGGATGCATGGTTTAATGTGGAATGCAAGGATGGAAGAAAAAGGAAAACATGAAAAGTTTGATCCTCTAGGGCTCGGGCCATATTTGATTGCAGATACGCATGGGGAGAATTCATACCTTTTGCAGTCCTTGACAAGTGAACTTCTAGAACTTCCAATACATGGACAGTTCTTGAAGCCCCATTTCTCATGAAATAGGTTTTTATTCCATGTACATTGTATATCTTTGTAAATGCTATTCATAGGTTTGGTGTGTTTGTTTTTTGTTCCATCTGCTTGCCTTGTCTAGGAAAGTTCCTAGGTTTTTGGGTTTCTCTGTGTTGGTCTACTTCACCAAGAGATCTATTTCTCACCATACCCGCCAGGGGTATGCATCCTCGAGCATGAGCCACTAGTAGAGCTCATAAAATTTTGGAAAATTTGAGCTTGTTCTGTCCCCTATAATGGTCTGTTGCATCCATGCCCAAGGGTGGGGGTTAGGGTTTTAGTTCTAAAGTCTCTCTTGCAAGTTTTTAATGTTTTAATCTTTGAAGGTTTTAATCTTATTTTGACTTGTCTTACCTGGTGCCTAGTCATCTAAGTCACAACTTGATCCTTTCAAGTCATGTTTTCACCAGCCCCATTTTAAGTTCATCGGTTGCCTTGCCCACCTCATCAATTTAATATCTCTTATAGCTGGGTAGAAAATATTTCATGGTGAAGGATGTTGGTCTCATGTTTTATTCCTTAGGGGTCAAGTCTCATCGGCCTAGTCATGGCCCCTCTTTAAAACATCTTATTTTGCACATGGGGTTCTTATTCACTTAAACCACCACCCATCGTTGAAGTTCTTTTCGCTAACAGGTTCTCTTCTGTGACTAGCGATGGATTACATTTTCCTTTTATATCGCTCATCGCTAGAGTTCTATAAACCTAGGGCTTCACTTCTACAATGAGAGATGGGTATGGTAGTGTGTTACATTGCCCCATCACTAAAATATTTTAAAAAAAATTATAACTTTAGCGATGAGCGATGGAAGGAGAGCATATAGTAAGCATTGTGGTAGCTCTACACATGTCAGATTTTTATTTCATCACTACCTGTTCCCATCGCTAAAGATGTTTCCAACTTCAAGTTCACTTCTGTGACATGTGATAATTTAGGTTTTTGGAATGCATTGCTAGGAGCGGATCACGAAATCTTCCAAGAATTTCTCCCACTCTTTTGCGATGAGTGAAAGGGGTCATGCTTTATTATGTGATAGTGGATGGCTACGTGGCATGTTCTTGGGATCTCCTCGCTACTTTAAAGCATTGTTGTTAACAGAATGGGAGATGGTAAAAGGGGACCGTTGATTATGTTTTAAAACCAGAGGATCAACGGTTGGGATTCAAACTAGAATGGCTATCCATCAGTTTGCTCACCTGAAAAACCCATCAACTATTAATGGTGAATGCACTTCAACACTAGGATATTAAAAAGATTATTCGATATCTTCTTTGAGTAATTGCAGTTGACACAAGCATGGGAATTCATTGAGTCGAGAAGCAGTAGCACCAAAAAAACTCATAGACTTAATTCTGAAGAGCAACCAGTTCACTCCTAGGTAAGTTAATCTTTTGGCTCCTAAATCAATTTGATTACTAGGTGGTTTGGAAATGTTATAAATGGCTAGGGTTATTTTTTTTAAAGGAGATAATTTTGTCTACTAGAGGTGAATTGAAACTGTTGTTCATAAGGGTTGGAGTAAGAAGGATAGAATTGTTGGTTTCATTGCAAACCTTGTGTGGATGCTAAATCTGCAAATGGCTAACATTCTAACATATATCAAGCAACAAAGCAAATATTCACATCCATATGAGATATTAAATAATGCTAAACAAACAAAGCGATAAAATACCAAAATGACTAAGCATGCTCAAACCTATCCCATAGTGGATTGGTTCTATTGTGGAAAATAGCCCTTTCCCAATCCTTTGCTAAGCTCCATGATGAAAATGATATAAAAATGCTTATGAGACTGATATGAGGTGGGAAAAATCAGTTCTCATTTGAAGAGAGTGACTTTGCATTAGCTTTGTGGATCAAGTTGTGGAGTTGTGGAGGATTAAACCAAGGGAGATGATCCTTATTTATAGAATAGAATGATATAAGAATGCCAAACATGGAGGATGTGGGACTAAAAACAAGCCAATGAAAAGAGGCCACTTGTCAACTTGTGATAGGATGAGGAATGAGCACATTTTGGTCAATGTGCCAAAGAGAGGGAGATTTCAAATTTGAATTTGGGAGTAAATGCTAGTTTGACCTTTGCAAAGGGACATGTAAGAGCCATGTAAGAGCTGAAAATCTGCAAATGGATAAAACTAACACACACACATTAGCATGATTAGCACTTTAAAACATAGCAAATTATCAAGCATCCATATGAGATATTGAATCATGCTAAGCAAAAAAAGTGATAAAATACCAAAAAGACTAAGCATGCTCAAACCTATCCCATAGTGGATTGGTGCTTCTATGGAAAGAAGCCCTTTCCCAATCCTTTGCTAAGCTAAATGATAAAACTACCTTGAAGATGATATGGATTAAAATGATAATGATGCATTTGTGCATTAGATTGTGGAGGAGTAAACTAATGGAGATGATCTCTATTTAAGGAATAAAATGATAGAAAAATTCCAAACATGGAGGATGTGGGACTAAAGATAAGCCAATGAGAAGAGGCCACTCGTCAACTTGTCATAGGTTGAGGAATGTGCAAATTTTGGTTAATGTGCCAAAGAGGGGGAGATTTCAAATTTGAATTTGAGAGATAAATGTTGAGTTTTAATTTTGCAAGAGACATGTAAGACCTATTAAATGCCTTGTTGGATGTACATTTCAACTTGCTTTTGATTTCAAATTTGAGGGAATATTCCTCAAAGATGCCATGTTGATGGAAAATGCTGATTTTATAAATGAATTAAAATGATTTATTGGTGCAAGTGGGAAAAGCTCGAGGATGTGATGGGTGTTTAGGTTAGGTTAATCAGGACTAGCTTAACTTAGATGATGATTAGGGGATTTTGACCCATTTGACTTAAATATTTTGATTTATTTAAATCAAAAGGGATGGAGGATGATTTCAAACTTAATTAGATAAAGGTTTGATTTATTTAATCAAGGAGGGTGATGTTAGAATCAAGTTGATTTATTTAATTTAAATTGATGACTTTAGGAGATTGACCAAATAAACTTGATTTATTTGATGAATGGATGAATATGACCTAATCAAATGCATGATGCTAATTTTGCATGTCTACATTTTTCCCCTCTTTGAAGCAATGTACTTGTTGCGTTGGTTCAAAGAATAAATTGAACTTTAAAAACCTTACAATGTCAATTGATTATCAAAACTCACACTTATACAATCCATACATGGGATCATTACCTTCTACAAATGTCAATTGTACAAAAAGTGTGAGTATGCCCAAATCAAAGATTGGAACACATTTCCCAATGGTAGATCTAAATCCAAGTCCAACATTACAAATCTATCAACCAAATACTCAATGCATGAGATTTCAAACGAACAACATCATCCCATCAAATCCCTACATGCCAAATGAGAATGTACCAAGTACAACTTTACCAAACATGAATGTTTTGAGTCCAAACATGGTAAACTTTGGGATAAATATGTTCGAAAATCATACGAGTATTGTTCAAAGTCCAAACAAGATGTTAACAAGTCAAGGTAACACCATGTAAAATCAAAGTTACCTAAATCAAGGCAATGTGGTTCCCAAAAAAGTTCAACTTCAACCCATAATGCCAAATTTAAACATCATCCCAAATCAGAACATTATCCAAGATTAGTTTGTCCATGATCCCATTCAAACACCACAATGGCACATTCCAAATCTGCTTCAACAAAGCCAAATCAAGGGAATCAAATTTTGAATGTTTCTAAATAGGGGTCGATCGAACTATGAATAAGTTTATTCGCTTTTATCTATCTTAGAGGGCCTACCTTGGGGAAAAAGTACTCACCCAAGGGAATGAATCAACCGGTAACACTGTAAAGCCAAGAGTATTTCCAACTGGGATATAAATGTGGGTATTGGAGTAAATGCCAATATCACGCGGTTGATTCCGACAAGATGGATCCGGAAGGGGACTCTTTCCGTATGGGTCAATCTCCATGAATGGAAAGTCCTGATTAAAACCCATGTGCTAGAATTTGCCAAAATCCTTTAATCTATTTGTTGGTGTAAGAACGGTCATTTTGAAGCTGCCTCACACTTTTACAGTCTTTTAGTAGAAATGGAAAACATGCCATGGGAGTTTCATGGGTGTTGATGCTTCGCTGCCCAAATTGACGTTAATGAGCCATGGAGGGGAGCCAGTGGGGTCAAGCATCTAACCATTCGCTAAAGATAAGCGTAGCTGGACATGTCCAAGTGGGAATCCAACAAATATTGTCTTTCACATCCATAAGGTTGTTCATGTTCTTGGTTACAAAATACTTTCTTGTTCGAAAACATTGGGAAACACACATTCAACAAGAAAATCAAAATTTCAAACCCCTTTAGTTAGAGCAAATACTTTTGACAAAACCCAAGAGCTATTGCTTACCCTAAGGATTACATCCCTAGAGGTTTCTAAGTAATTGGCTTTACATATTAATTTTCTCTTACTAAGGTCAACATAGGCAACCATTGTCTTGCTTTCTTGGAACTTCCACATAGCACTTTGTGGGACAAAAAGTGGTGAAGACATTGGACATTCAGTTTGAAACCTAATCAAGAAGTGTTTGTGGTAAAAAGAATCCATTAAGCAAAGATTGAATCAATTGGACCCCACATATGTGCTTGGCATCTTTTGGTCATATGGTTTTCATGCAAACATTGGTCTTTTGATTTTGAATTACTCTTAGAGAAAGGCATGTTCTTCACTATCTTGGTCTAGTAAATAAGTCCTTCCTAGGTTCATTTAGGATCAAATCGAATACTTCATCCACCCCAAACATCTATCAAAACCCATCCCACCAAACAACTTTAGAGCTTTGAAAACATCATTCTAGACTTAGCTTGGTTTTGCGTAACACTATCATTGCATTGTTGTGCATCCTCAACAATGTTATCATCATCAATCCATCAAATTCGATCAATCACCCTTAGCTTGGTTTTTAAAAAAATACCAAACAAAGAACTGATATCATCACACATGACCATATCCAAATCGTCAAAATCATGCGAAAACCCAAAAACATCCAAAATATCAAAATCCAAAAACACTCATAAAACAAACGACGTCAAAAACGTTGGAATCCGAACTACATTGTCTCTAATCTTAAACGTAGGCAAGGCTAATCTTTGATCAGCCCCTGAGACATCAAAATCCAAAAACATCCAAAATCACATCAAAATCCAAAAACATTCATGAAATCTCGAAAAACACAAAAAAATTGGAAAATAAAACATGACAAACCAGTTGCTTTGAACCATATCATCTTCAATCCCATCAACATCCCAATCCTGGTTTTGTGTAACACTATCATTGCATTGTTGTGCATCCTCAACAATGTTATCATCATCAATCCATAAAATTCGATCAATCAACCTTAGCTTGGTTTATAACAAAATCCAAAATATAGAACTAATATCATTACACATGACCATATCCAAATCGTCAAAATCATGCGAAAACCCAAAAACATCCAAAATATCAAAATCCAAAAACACTCATAAAACAGAAGATGTCAAAAAATTGGAATCCGAACTACGTCATCTCTGAGCTTAAACGTAGGCAAGGATAATCTTTGATCAGCCCCCGAGACATCAAAATCCAAAAACATTCAAAAAACACAAAATCTAAAAACATCCAAAATCACATCAAAATCCAAAAACATTCAAAAAACACAAAATCCAAAAACATTCATAAAATCTCAAAAAACACAAAAACATTGGAAAATCAAAAAATAAAAATGGATGGTTATGGATGAGATGCGAATGATAATGCAATGCATGTGAGATGAATGAGATGGATGATTATCAACTTGATCCTAACATCATGAGTAAGCCAAATCAATTGAACTTTCAAAACCTTACAATGTCGATTGATTATCAAAACTCACACTTATACAATCCATACATGGGATCATTACCTTCTACAAATGTCAATGGTACAACAAGTGTGAGTATGCCCAAATCAAAGATTGGAACACATTTCCTAATGGTAGATCTAAATCCAAGTCCAACATTACAAATCTATCAACCAAATACTCAATGCATGAGCCTTCAAATGAACAACATCATCCCATCAAATCCCTACATGCCAAATGAGAATGTACCAAGTACAACTTTACCAAACAAGAATGTTTTGAGTCCAAACTTGGTAAACTTTGGGATAAATATGTTTGAAAATCATAGGAGTATTGTTCAAAGTCCAAACAAGATGTTAACAAATCAGGGTAACACCATGCAAAATCAAAGTTACCTAAATCAAAGCAATGTGGTTCCCAACAAAGTTCAACTTCAACCCATAATGCCAAATTTAAACATCATCCCGAATTAGAACATTATCCAAGATCAGTTTGTCCATGATCCCATTCAAACACAACAAGGGCACATTCCAAATCAAGGTAATCAAATGCAAAATCAAGATCAAATTTCGCTAGAGCAACTTGCTTCACATGCCAAACTAATTGAATTATTGAGCCAGGAGATATCTTCACTCCAAAATCAATACACCCATCCATTGGTTAATCCATGTCATCAAAGCAGTGAGTTGTGTCCACAACAGTGCCAAGAACAATATTTCCAATGTCAAGGAGTTGGACATCAAGACCAACCCCATCTCAAAGATCAATCACCACATCTCCAAAATCAATCACCACAAGGTCAACTTAAAGTACAAATCTCACAAAAGAACAAGCGAAAATACACACCACTTGGGAGACCAATCGAATCAGTCCTACAACAATTGGTACAAGAAAATCTCATCAAAATCCCCGTTTATGTGAACTATCAAGAACCAGACATAAAACCACCAGGGTATCACGAGAAGCATCTTTGTGATTATCATAGAATAAAGGGACACAAAACATCAGATTGTGTTTGACTCAAAAAAATCATCTAAGACCTGATTGGTCAGAAGATAATCACTATTAGGGACGATGATAGCATTGGAAAACTCTCCACCACAACTGTTAAGAGCAAGGATCAAGATCAATCCATCACTAAGCACCTTGAAGTTGTGTCTACTTCATCCAATGATCAAAACAATATACATCAAGGGTCACTTTTCAATTATGTGGATGCTAAATCTACAAATGGCTAACATTCTAACATATACCATTGGCAACAAAGCAAATATTCACATCCATATGAGATATTGAATCATGCTAAACTAACAAAGTGATAAAATACCAAAAAGACTAAGCATGCTCAAACTTATCCCATAGTGGATTGGTGCTATTGTGGAAAATATCCCTTTCCCAATCCTTTGCTAAGCTCCATGATGAAAATGATATAAAAATGCTTATGAGAATGATATGAGGTAGGAAAAATCAGTTCTCATTTGAAGAGAGTGACTTTGCATTAGCTTTGTGGATCAAGTTGTGGAGTTGTGGAGGATTAAACCAAGGGAGATGATCCTTATTTATAGAATAGAATGATATAAGAATGCCAAACATGGAGGATGTGGGACTAAAAACAAGCCAATGAAAAGAGGCCAATTGTCAACTTGTGATAGGATGAGGAATGAACACATTTTGGTCAATGTGCCAAAGAGAGGGAGATTTCAAATTTGAATTTGAGAGAAAATGTTGAGTTTGAACTTTGAAAAGGGACATGTAAGCCATGTAAGAGCTCATAAATGCTTTGTTGGATGTACGTGTCCACTTGTTTTTGAATTCAAACTTGAGGGAATATTCCTCAAAGATGCCATGTTGATGGAAAATGATGATTTTAATAAATCAATAAATTGATTTATTGGTGCAAGTGGGAAAAGCTAGAGGATGTGACATGCATTAGATTGGATTTAATCATGATTAGATTTAATCAGGATTAGATTAACTTAGATGATGATTAGATGATTTGACCCATTTGACTTGAATATTTTGATTTATTTAAATCAAAAAGGATGGAAGGTGATTTCATACTTGATTAAATAAAGGTTTGATTTATTTAATCAAGGAAGGTGATGTTAGGATCAAGTTGATTTATTTAATTTAAATTGATGACTTTAGGAGATTGACCAAATAAACTTGATTTATTTTCTGAATGGATGAATATGACCTAATCGAATGCATGATGTCAATTTCATGTGTCTACAATTTTCCCCTCTTTGAAGCAATGTACTTGTTGCATTGGCTCAAAGAATAAACTTTCCGAAATCAAAATTCAAAAAAATTATTATTTTTTCAGATGCCCCAGCGGAAAGAAGTACACTGGTACATTGCCCCCTTGAGAGATCGAGAGAAAAGATTCGATTTGAGGGCCAATCTCACAATAAAGAGGTTCAAGATGGATGTATGGATGGTTATGATGATGATGCAAATGAGACAGTTGAGATGGATGATGTGATATGCTATGATTATGTAATGGATGTTTTATGTAGATGATTAGACTAACAGATCTATATTATGATGATGATGCAAATGTAATGCATGTGAAATGATTGGTGCTTCCTATTATGTATGATATGAATGATATGTGGTATGTTGAGGGTTTGTAGATGCAGGATGGATGCATGATGAATGCATTGGTGATGTTATGTTAGTGTGGAGAGAAGAAAGAAGAAATAAGATGATGACAAGAGGATCCAACAAGTCCATGATAAGACGAGACTTTATTAGAGATGTTGATGATGATAGATGATGTTTTTCTTATCAAGGATTGGGATTTTAAAAGGGCTACTTACCTTATTTTTGATAACACACATAGATACGATGCATCAAGGTATAAAGAATCAGGATGGCATTGTACCTAGTGCGATGGAATTTGACTCGACAAATAGATAGGAGTATTCTTGCTCACACCCGACATATGGAAACCTTGCTAGGACTTACCTAACAAAGCAATTATTCACCAAGTTATTTTAGAAAAACGTCCAACAAGCACAACAAACAAAAGATAATGATGATTGCCCCATTCCTATCTCTCTAAATCCTTTGTTCGGATATCATCGAGAGGTCCTTGGAATGAGCACAATAAGATAAATCAAAATAAAAGACCAAGTACAAAAAAAATTCAATGTTCTTCATATCTTGAGCCAAAGGGATGTGTTTTGATAGGATAAGAATCCTAGTGATATCCAAAATGATGCCCATTGTTGGAACGATATATCGTAGGACATGCATTGTATAGGATGATGATGGTTTGATAGGTTGATTGATAGGCTATTCATATAAGGTTGATTGACATGTTTGAAAATGATCAAGAGTTTGATTTTGCATTTAACAATTTGTTGCTTCGATTTTGATTTTGTGTTTGAAGTTTGTTTTTACTGATTGCTGTGATTGTTTCTGTTTGTGTTGCCAAAGGATGAAGGTGACGATCAGTTTATTATGGATGATTGATTATCATGGGTGAAAGTGAGATGAGGATGGATGGATTTTTTCAAATATTTGGATGTTTTTTACGTTTTGAAATGATTTGAGGCTGTTTTTGGTGTTTTCAAGATTTTACAAATGTTTTGATTTTTTTATTTTTCGAATGTTTTGGGGTTTTCTGAAATTTTATGAATGTTTTTGGATTTTGTGTTTTTTGAATGCTTTTGGATTTTGATGTGTTTTGAATGTTTTTGATTTTGATGTTTTTTTTGAATGTTTTTGGATTTTGATGTGTTTTGAATGTTTTTGGATTTTGATGTTTTTTGAATGTTTTTGGATTTTAATGTTTTTCAAATGTTTTTGGCTTTTGATGTCTCGGGGTTGATCAAAGATTAGCCTTGCCTACATTTAAGCTCAAAGACGACTTAGTTTGGATTCCAATGTTTTTTACGTCTTTTGTTTTATGAATGTTTTTGGATTTTGATATTTTGGATGTTTTTGGGTTTTTGCATGATTTTGACGATTTGGATATGATCATGTGCGATGATATCAGTTCTCTGTTTGGGATTTTTTTAAAAACCAAGCTAAGGTTGATTGATTGAATTTGATGGATTGATGATGATAACATTGTTGAGGATGCACAACAATGCAATGATAGTGTTACGCAAAACTAGGATTGGGATGTTGATGGGATTGATGATGATAACATTGTTGAGGATGCACAACAATGCAAGGATAGTGTTAAGCAACACAAGGATATCCTGAGATGATGATTTTTTGATTGGATTGATTGATCATGATTGACAAAGCTTGATTTTAGAACAAAAGTTGTTCGAATGATTTGATGTGAAGTTTGAAGGGTGCATTAGATGCGACTAATAATGATTATTTGGATTGATGTTCGATGAAAGATGAAGCTTGTTAAGGAACGTCTTCTCATCAAAATATGCCATGGGGTAGTGATTTGGATTTTTGCTCACAAGTGGTGAACCAATTTTATTTCACATTTTCCAATGTTTGGATCGCCACATAAGTTGGAGGATATAGATCAAGATTTATTCTTGAAGCAAGATGTAAATATCTTCCCCTAGTGTCTAGCAATTTTTGAAACGTCATGGGTGGATGATCAGATAGGTGTATGGGTGGATGGATATGGTAAGCATGTAAAGAATGCCAAGGATTATCTTGCGATAAGATAAGGTGTTTGAACAAAGGATGCTCATTTGGATAATGCTTCATGGCTCAGATAATGTTGCATAGGATAGGATCAATGAAAATGACCCATGTCAAGATGTTTACCATAAGCAAGCGTAAAGTGTGTACCAAACCTTTTCAAGATCAAGATAACTTGGACTGTGGATGCAGATGGATGAAAAATGGATTGGATAAATGGTTTATGGATGGATGGATTTATTATGGATAAGATGAATGGAATGTTGGATTTATTATGGATGGGATAAGATGCTTTCACTGGAAGTGGCACACGTAGATGCTCGATTCCACACATGACGCCTATTTGCCAGCTTTTCGTCATGGTCTTTCCCAAAGCCCCGCCCATGTGGTTTTCACTAGAGGACGATTTTTTTTCTTTACTATTTTCAATCCTTTTTCTAATGTTTTTTGGATTTTCATATTTTTTGATTTTTTTGGTTTTTCTGAAGGATTCATGCCGACCCACCTAGTGGTGTCGATGTAGATGCTTCTGTCATAATGTGCCATTTATATCCTGCTTGAAGAAGTTTCTTTGCTAAGATACGTGCACTTGAATGCAACTTTTGGGATTCTTGATTTGCTTTGTTGATACCAGAGTTGACTCTATCTATGTGCGCACATCGTGATAGAGTGCCTTCTGAATCCTTATGATGAAGGGTCATTTCCAATACATGGTCAATGTGAGAATTGGATATCACACGTGGAGGCATGGATGGAGTGTGTTTAGGGATAAGAGATGGATTGGTTGACAGTTTGGAACCTTTGACTCTCCAAACTTGGGATGATGAGCAATGATGGGTGGATACAAAAGTGTGCGTGGAATTAGGACCAACTGTTTGATATACATTCTATGTTGCTTGAAAAACTTGCTTTTTCTTTTGTGGACATCTTTTATGGATACTTCTCCCTTTTTTTATTTTTCCCCATAGTTTCTTTGGCTGATGGAGTTTGATAGGGATGATCTTTCTTTGTATTATTTGGTATCCATTTGTATTTGATTTGTCCTTCATGCTTCTCAACTTCTTTTTCTTTGATAACTTTCTTTTTACTTTGATTCACATCCTTCATTTGATGTTGGTCCCAATTCGTGGATGGGGTGATAGGTGGATGAAGATTCATGACGTGGCTGGTTGTAGTATTGACATCGGTTTCATCATAAGGATTCTTCGTGCTTCCTATGTTGACATTTTCTTGAGACGAAGTTGCCCCCAATATTGTGGAAGTCGTACCTTCATGCTTTGATTCTGGTTGTTCTAAGAGCTTTTGTTTAGAATGCATTCTCTGATAAATGACCACTCCAGATGATCTTATTTCAATTGGATGCTCTATTGACCCCAAAATATCTTGTTCTATCTGACTGGTTTCCTTGAGTGGATAATATTGGATATCCTCATACATGATGTCCTCAGTCTGAATTCAAGATATATCTAATCCTAATGTTGATAACTCGATTTGACTATAGGAGTTAATAATCTACTTTTTTTGTGTAACAAAATCTTGTTCTAGATGAAGATCATCTACATGTCCATCCATAGAAAGCATCTCATGGGTAGATGGAGGAGTATGTGCTACATGGATATGATCATCTTGCATAGATAAGAGAGTATCCATTAGACCATTGTAGTAGCTTGGAGATACAAATTCTTGATCCTGAATAATTTTGGTATTGCTTTTGACATGCTTTGGATCAAGTTCTTGACATGGGTCAATTTGAAAGGATGGATTGCTTATAAAGGGTTCTTGGATATCATCATTAGGCATGGGGAATGGCTCAATATCCTCTTGATCTTTGAGTGGACTTGGGTCAAGTGTCGAGTTGAAGATTCCTTCAATATCGGTAATCATGAGGTTAAAGGATGTCAATATGTCTTGGAAAGGACCATTGCTAGACTTTGGTGAAAGACGTTGATCATACTTTGGAATAAATTCTTGAGATATGTCCTCTAACTTATCAGGGGATGTAGAGACATTTTCAACATGATCATTGGTTGATGCATTGTTGGATGAGGCGAAAACATCTTTAGTGATGGATAGATCTTGAAAATTGTTTTCAACAATTGTGGTAGAGAGATTGTGAATGTCTTCAACCATAGGGTCAAGTGATGTTGACATTTCTTGAATTGGATCATTATTGGGTATTGTTGGTAGATTTTGATCATGATTGAAAAGTGACCCTTTATGTACATTTTTTTGATCATTGGATGAAGTAGACATAGCTTCAAGGTGCTCAGTGATGGATTGATATTGATCCTTGCTCTTAACAGTTGTGGTGGAGAGTTTTCCAATGCTATCATCGTCCCTAATAGTGATTATCTTCTTACCAATCAGGTCTTGGATGATTTTTTTGAGTTGAACACAATCTGATGTTTTGTGTCCATTTATTCTATGATAATCACAAAGGTGCTTCTCGTTATACCCTGGTGGTTTTATGTCTGGTTCTTGATAGTTCACATAAATGAGGATTTTGATGAGATTTTCTTGTACCAATTGTTGTAGGACTGATTCGATTGGTCTCCCAAGTGGTGTGTATTTTCGCTTGTTCTTTTGTGAGATTTGTACTTTAAATTGACCTTGTGGTGATTAATTTTGGAGATGTGGTGATTGATCTTTGAGATGGGGTTGATCTTGATGTCCAACTCCTTGACATTGGAAATATTGTTCTTGACGCTGTTGTGGCCACAACTCACTACTTTGATGACATGGATTAACCAATGGATGGGTGTATTGATTTTGGAGTGAAGATATCTCTTGGCTCAATAATTCAATTAGTTTGGCATGTGAAGCAAGTTGCTCTAGCAAAATTTGATCTTGATTTTGCATTTGATTCCCTTGATTTGGCTTTTGTTGAAGCAGATTTGGAATGTACCCTTGTGGTGTTTGAATGGGATCATGGACAGACTGATCTTGGATAATGTTCTGATTTGGGATGATGTTTAAATTTGGCATTATGGGTTGAAGTTGAACTTTGCTGGGAACCACATTGCCTTGATTTAGGTAACTTTGATTTTGCATGGTGTTACCTTGACTTGTTAACATCTTTTTTGTACTTTGAACAACACTCCTATGATTTGTGAACATATTTATCCCAAAGTTTACCAAGTTTGGACTCAAATCATTCATGTTTGGTAAAGTTGTACTTGGTACATTCTCATTTGGCATGTAGGGATTTGATTGGATGATGTTGTTCGTTTTAAGGCTCATGCATTGAGTATTTGGTTGATAGATTTGTAATGTTGGACTTGGATTTAGATCTACCATCAGGAAATGTGTTCCAATCTTTGATTTGGGCATACTCAGACTTGTTGTACCATTGACATTTGTAGAAGGTAATGATCCCATGGATGGATTGTATAAGTGTGAGTTATGATAATCAATTGGCATTGTAAGGTTTTGAAAGTTCAATTGATTTGGCTTACTCATGATGTATGGATCAAGTTTGTATTCCATGTTCCTCTTGTGTTTTGACCTTGTTATAAAAGTGACCTCTAGGGTGTTTAGGACCAATGATGAGATGAAGGATGAAAAGGGATGAATGATATGAGTGTTGAATGTTTAGGGACTTTGTATCAATGCTAGACTTAGGGTTTGATTTTGATTGATTTGATTGGATAATGAACTTGTAAACCCTAAGATGTTAGATGTGATCTTAGGATGAAATTGTTGAAAGGATTGCTAATTCAATTAAATGTATGAGAAATGATGCATTCCCATACACCTAACTAAACAAGGTGATTTTTATTTTGTTGATGTACCCAAGTCTAGAATGATGTTTTCAAAGCTCTAAAGTTGTTTGGTGGGATGGGTTTTGATAGATGTTTGTGGTGGATGAAGTGTTCGATTTGATCCTAAATGAACCTAGGAAGGACTTGTTTACTAGACCAAGATAGTGAAGAACATGCCTTTCTCTAAGAGTAATTCAAAATCAAAAGACCAATGTTTGCATGAAAACCATATGACCAAAAGATGCCAACCACATGTGTGGGGTCCAATTGATTCAATCTTTGCTTAATGGATTCTTTTTACGAAAAACACTTCTTGATTAGGTTTCAAATTGAATGTCCAATGTCTTCACCTCTTTTTGTCCCACAAAGTCCTATGTGGAAGTTCCAAGAAATCAAGACAATGGTTGCCTATGTTGACCTTAGTAAGAGAAAATTAAGATGTAAACCCAATTACTTAGAAACCTCTAGGGATGTAATCCCTAGGGTAAGCAATGGCTATTGGGTTTTGTCAAAAGTATTTTCTCTAACTAAAGGGGTTTGAAATTTTGATTTTCTTGTTGAATGTGTGTTTCCCAATGTTTTCGAACAAGAAAGTATTTTGTAACCAAGAACATGAACAACCTTATGGATGTGAAAGACAATATTTGTTGGATTCCCACTTGGAAAATTCTAGCTACGCTTATCTTTAGCGAATGGTTAGATGCTTGACCCCACTAGCTCCCCTCCATGACTCATTAACATCAATCGGGGCAGCCAAGCATCAACACCCATGAAACTCCCATGGCATGTTTTTCATTTCTACTAAAAGACTGTAAAAGTGTGAGGAGGCTTCAGAACGACCGTTCTTGCACCAACAAATAGATTAAAGGATTTTGGAAAATTCTAGCACATGGGTTTCAATAAGGAATTTTCATTCGTGGAGATTGACCCATATGACAAGAGTCCCCTTTTGGATCCATCTTGTTGGAACCAACCACATGATATTGGCGTTTACTCAAATACCCACATTTATATCTTGGTTGGAAATACTCTTGGCTTTAGAGTGTTACCGGTTGAGTCGTTCCCTTGGGTGAGTAATTTTTCCCCAAGGCAGGCCCTCTAAAATAGACAAAAGTGAATAAAATTATTCATAGTTCAATCGACCCTTGTTTAGAAACAAAGGGAGAACACAAGCAACAAGCTCACTCACACTCGCACAAGATTTTGTTCAATTTTAATTCCCAAAATGAAGTGTGGGGGCAATCTTTTATGCAACTTAATATCACCAAAAAGACTTTTGATTCTCAAGGTCGCCGTGAAGCTCGAGAGAATTGCATACGCCTTTTTAGATGAGATTATTTTGCATAAAAGATTACAAAGCATAAAAGACACATGTTCGTTTTAAGCACCAAAAATCAAATGTGAAGTTTTCTTACTCAATTTTATCCCAAAAAAAAATGTCTAGTCAGTTTGTAAGGTACAATTTTAGCCTAACTTTGAAAGATCAAATCAATGGTTTAGTTGGCCTAAAGCAAAAAATGAAAGTAGAAAATGGATATTCTAGACCATTACAATGAGCATTAAAAAATGCTTTTGTCAAGTTCAAGTTTAAATCTCCCACTCAAATATGCTCACATTTTCTTAAGTCCAATGTTCGATCTTAATGTCAACCCTTCGAATTCCACACCTATGAAACCCCGTGAAAAAAAAAAATGATCATATGTATTAGTTACATGCAAATCCATTAGTTTTTGACAAACATGTGTATATTATAATCAACACATACAAATTTAAATTGTTCTTTAATGTTGCCTCTTTTTAAAAAAAAAAGGAAAGGAAAAAGAAGGCTCCAACTTGGAACAGGCTTTGAATGCTTATATTTTCCTTATTAATGACGTTGGGATGCTCAAACAACCAAAATTCAATTAAAACATAATTTTCCTTCCACTTGCAATAGTAGGTATATAACACAGCCAGTAAAATGTAATCAAATATTTTCAAAGGGCCCACTTATTTATAAAGCTTGTACTTATGGCTAAATATCAAGACATGTAAATCTAGGCTTTGTACTCTTTTTGCCTATCATAAGTTTCTTCCAGATTTTTACTTTCCAACGCCTATACGAAGAGTGATCGTACAAGATTTTTATGCTTAATCACCATAGCCAGGTGATTCCATTTATGGATAAAAATACCAAAAGCTCTGTAGCATAAACAAAAGGCCTATGAATTATATAAGTGGATACCAAAAATATAAGTGATAATTCATTCAATGGACTGTTGATAGTATGCAACAAACAAACAATTTTAGTCATATCAACAACTTTAAGAAGTTTTAATCATCAGATCAAAGGCTATAATGTGTGGAAATCCAATTAGTCAAATGCAAAGTCAATCTAAAAAAATGCACAGAACTCCAAGAAAAAAATTTAATTGAAGCTTTTGTCATTCGCTATCATGGGTCAGTGATTCACCTACAAGAGTTATCTACAAGAATTAAATATGTCAGACAATACTATAGTTACTCAAAATTAAGGCCTACAGAAGAGTCCTCCCAAGATGGACACATCCAATTAAATAATATCAACCTGCAGAGAGAAAATGAGGTATAATGAATGTGGATAGGTAGGTGAAATACGATAATAATGGCACGTTGGAATAGGGTATGGATGTTGATTCAATAGACAAAAGATTATGTTTGTCAAATGTTGTAGTTGCAAATAAATGAAAATCTATGGAGATTGCGTGAAGAAAACAACACCTTTGTTATTTGGTCGCCAATATTAAATCATTGTAGCTCTTTGTCATTTTAAACTTGCTTTTTTTTTCACACTAACTTTGATTACACTGTAAATCAGAATAAGTGGAAATTGGGTCAACCCAACGTTGATATGTGGCTGGTTGTGCACAAATGAGATAGTCTTCATAGGCATTTTCTTATCTATTGTACCCGCTACCCTTTAAGATTGATTTCCTTTAATAACCTACTTACCTTCGGTTGCAAAGAGTTAGTGCAAAATATAGACACATAGATCCTAGGATTTGCTAATACAATGCTAATGCATGTTCTCACCCAATGCCAATTCCATTTTTTTCAAATTGTACATCAGAGAGCTTAAAATGTGAAAGTGACATTCATTACGCAATAGACTATATAAGAAAATCAACATGCCAAATGAAAAAGGTCCATAATGCATCACTCCATAGTGCCATCACATTAATACAATCTACTAGAAATTTAACAAAAGCATATGCATATAAAATCAGATTAAGGTATTGAAATACATCCACCGACCCACACACTTTGTACATTCAACTATTAAAATGACTACTTGGAGCCATTCAAACAACCCCCTTGAAGATGCTAGTAGAGTTAGAGCTTTTGTAAAATGAGGTCCCTTTTAGGCGAAAATCACAGGGATTCTTCATCCAAAGAGCTTGAATGTGGAATCTTTTTGCAACAACTCAACTGCGTCCTCTACAACGGCTTCACACTGAGAAGAAAATAGATATATGTTGAACCTTAGCAGAATGCCTCAACGATGCGGTCTCACAGCCTACGCAACAAGAAAGATTTGTTGAAAGGGTGTAAGAAACAATTTTAATCCTCACGATTTTTTTCTTGTAAGATCGGTACCCTCAAAAGCCATATTAAAAATGCTTGAAATTATATTAAGCTTATGAAGGAAAAATAGATATTAAACATTTGGTGATGTGAATGAAAAAGGGCATGAATCCGTAGACATTAGTGGGGACAAGGGCATTGTTTTCTTATCATAGTTGAAGCTGCAAACTGCGTACAGGAACTGAATCATAGCTAGGATCATTTTCACTTCACGAGCTTTTTGCTGGTTGCACCATTCTAAGCAATCAGTTGATCACCATCATTTGCTCATTCTTTGTTGAAGCAACCCAGGTGGGAAAGTACCAAATTAGCAAGAGAGAATTTTATATTCAGGACATGCACAAGGGATGTGAAGATGCAAAAGCATTTTACTGGATATGTATTAGATCTGACTTCATTTGAGAAGTATTATATCCGTGGCTCAGTTTTAGCTAGCATTTTGACTATGAGCAGATTCAAATATTTGATTTGGTTATATTTTCACAAGAAACTCAGTCATTTATTAATAGTAATCAGACCTGTAATTTTCTTTCAGTTACTTTTCTTGTCTACATTTCAGTGATAAATCCAAAGAAATACACAAATCAAAAAGTACACACTTCTATCCTTGGCTTATCACTAGAACCATAAGTTAAAACAATGAGAAAATCTTGAAGTATTATCTCCTTCAAAAACTGTTAGTATAAAACAATAAAGCAATTCCTACTTTCAGCATAATATAAAGCAATTCCCATAGCAGCCATGAAGCAAATATGAAAGGATAAAGCAAACATGTACACTGAAAGAATAGATGCTAAGACTTAAACAAAACAGCCAGGTATAAGAAGCTTAGCAACGAGATTTACACTTGACTTGATATGAAAAAATGTGCAATAAAGGAAAATGATGAATGTGTAAGGCAAGTCACCCTCCTTCTAGCACCAATATGTGGATGGTGAAAATCTGCAAATGGCTAAAACTAACATACACACATTAGCATGATTAGCACTTTAAAACATAGCAAATTATCAAGCATCCATATGAGATATTGAATCATGCTAAGTAAAAAAAATGATAAAATACCAAAAGGACTAAGCATGCTCAAACCTATCCCATACTGGATTGGTGCTTCTATGGAAAGAAGCCCTTTCCCAATCCTTTGCTAAGATAAATGATAAAATTGCCTTGAAGATGATATGGATTAAAATGATAATGATGCATTTGTGCATGAGATTGTGGAGGAGTAAACCAATGGAGATGATCTCTATTTAAGGAATAGAATGATAGAAGAATGCCAAACATGGAGGATGTGGGACTAAAGATAAGCCAATGAGAAGAGGCCACTTGTCAACTTGTCATAGGTTGAGGAATGTGCAAGTTTTGGTTAATGTGCCAAAGAGGGGGAGAATTCAAATTTGAATTTGAGAGATAAATGTTGAGTTTGACCTTTGCAAGAGACATGTAAGACCTATTAAATGCCTTAACTTGCTTTTGATTTCAAATTTGAGGGAATATTCCTCAAAGATGCCATGTTGATGGAAAATGTTGATTTTATAAATGAATTAAAATGATTTATTGGTGCAATTGGGAAAATCTAGAGGATGTGATGGGTGGTTAGGTTGGGTTAATTAGGATTAGCTTAACTTAGATGATGATTAGGAAATTTTGACCCATTTGACTTAAATATTTTTATTTATGTAAATCAAAATGGATGGAAGATGATTTCAAACTTAATTAAATAAAGGTTTGATTTATTTAATCAAGGAGGGTGATGTTAGGATCAAGTTGATTTATTTAATTTAAATTGATGACTTTAGGAGATTGAGCAAATAAACTTGATTTATTTGATGAATGGATGACTATGACCTAATAAAATGCATGATGCTAATTTTGCATGTATAAACCTTGTAGTTTTAAGTTTCTTAGAGTGATTTTTAAGTATCTTGAAAACCCTAGTTTCGTTGCTAAGTAATAATGAGTAAACCTAGTGGGTCTAGAGCTAAAACTGATAGAAAACCCACTCAGAAACGGGTTAGAAAACCTAAACCTCATAGCGACCAACCTCAACCTGATGAAACAAGTACACCCAAAAGGAAAAGGAATGTTAAGAAAGATCATCCTAGGTTTATGGAAGAACCCCCTCAAGACCCAGAGCAGGAAATAAAGAAGAAAGTAGGGAGGAGAAAGGCTGGTGATGGTATTCTAACTCCTCATTTTGAGGATGTTGCTTCTGGAATCTATGATATTGTGGTGCCAAAAAGTGGTTGGGACCTATTCTACTATTCTTTTAAATGAAGAGAATCCAACCACCCTACCTACAACATATGGGTATGTGACATAGGAAAATTGGTATGCTCAGATGTATTTTTGGAGGTAAATTTGATGTTAGCATTGGTTGGATGTTATGACCCAAATGATAGAAAAATAAAAAGGTTTCTTGACCTTTTTCCCATGCTGGAGATTTCTGCAAGTCAGATAATTGAGGCTTTCCAGTTGAATTTTCCTGCCTCCGAACCCATTAACTTCCGCAAATTATACAATGAATATGAGAAGAATAAAATTTGGTATAGAAAGGGTGTGCTGCCTATTCATAGGAGGCTTGACTTGAATATGAATGGTGTTCCTTTTGTTGCTTATGAGGTTGAACCTTTTGATTGTGTTGAATTTGAAGACTATTTTATGAATACTTATTATGCTATCTGTCAAGTTCTGCATAAAGCGTATGATATTAAGATGGGCATTTCGTTGATGAATTTGGTAATTGATATTCAACACAAATATTAAAAGAGGGTTTAGGATTATGCCACTTACATTGCTGAACACTTCCATGAGGACTTGGTGAAGTTGAAGGATGCCACTTGTCTGTTGTCTTGTAGGCATTATTCTTTATTGATGCATCTATTACTTTGGAAATGTAGGAAGTAGATAAGGAATTATATAAAATTTAGAGAGTTTGATGACAATGACAATGAATTACCGGTGCAGATGTGGACACATATCTAGGATGTACATTTTCCACACTCTGATTATAACATGTTTTGCAATATTTTCAAGTTCTTAGTGCTCGAACAACTTGGTTTGAAACCTATGCAAAGGATTTCACAAGGTGTCAAGGAGATGATAAGGCGACTAGAACATGAATGGGACACCAAGAACCAATTCAATTGGGGGGATTGGTATCTACATACCAACTACACCACAATTAGTATATATGGAACCCCGGTTCCACCTCAAAAATTGCCCATTTATGTGTCAAAGAGATAATATTTTATGGAAGTAATGTGGAAAATGGATACTATTGATAAATATTATTTCATAGGACCAAAGAAAGCTTCTCTTTCGAATCCTGATGTGGAGTTTGCACACTTCAGTTGTACTTCAAAGGAGGGCATTGCGAGGTTTGGTTCCCTTCTAAAAAATTATAGGTTGAACCAAGATGTCTTTAGGTTTAGTGATCCTGAAGGGTTAATCTCGACTCAAAGAAGGGCTAGGTCATTGGGAACAAGAGCTCATCAGTTCTACTTTCAAGAAGATGTAATTAGGAATTTATCTACCTATGAGGAAGTCAATGCAAGAAAAGATGCATGGAGAAAGATATGTGCAATAGAGGATAGGATGATAAAGGATAACCCTCTGTATTTAAGCCCTTATTCAAATTTGGAAGACAAGTTTGCAAAAGAAAAATTTATGCTTGGTGATTTTAGTGATAGGAGTTTCATTGAGAAGGTGAAGCAAGTTGAGATTGAGGGTAAAGTTGCTAAAGAAAATCATGATGCTTAGATAAGGAGCCAACCACCTCAATCTTCTACTCCAAGCATCCATGTAAGATCGAGTAAGATTAGTGGATGACCTGTTGTAGTCCCATTAGTGGATTACCCAAAAATTAAGCACATTGGATAGGCCCAGGTATAGAAGAATTAGGTGAGCACAACCCAATGGAGCAAGAAGTGGAACAGGATTTCCCTGAAGAGGGAAATGATGCATTGAATATTATGGTTCCACCTAGTAGGGTTGTAAAATGGGTATATGATGAGGTCGAGGATGATGATGTCAAGGTAAAATATTGTATTGAGTTTATGTGTGATGATGCTTTTATCAAGTCTAAGGAATTTAGAGATTTTTTCATCCATGTTAAAAGTGGTGACATCAAAAGAAGGATTGAAGAAGTGAGAGAGAAAGCTAACCCTTCTTTGAAAGAAGAAGTTGAGAAAGAAGAAGAGGATAAAATAAAACAAGAAATATCCAACATGTCTTTAGAAGAGGCAAGGGCACTAGTGAAAGGAAGCAGTGCACTTTAGTTCCCTGGTTGTGATATTTCATCTATCATTGCATTAGATGCAATTAGGAAGGACCATGATGCTTCCATTTCTGAGGAGGCTTTTGACAATAAGATCTTTGGTTCAGGTTTTAGTCCCCAATTGCATACATTGGTTGTTTGTTCTATGTCTCCTAACATAGGAAAACATAATGTCATACAATCTGTAAAGAAATATATTGGAGCACTTATTGTCAAGAGAGCAACAAAAATGACAACCACTGCAACTACACAACTAAAAATGCATGCTGCAATGTTGACCATGGATACTACTCAAATCACTGAGACTAATTACAGGAAGTTGTTGGACATGTATAATAATTTGATGGATGAGCATAATAAGGTTTTGGCTATTGTAAAAAGATGATTACCATCCCCAACCATTTCTACTTCATATTTGTCCACTCAAGATAGGGAAACTCTATCCCTTCGGATTTAAGATTTGAATCAAGCTCTAAAATTAGAAAAGGAGAACACAAAGAAATCAAAATTGGAAATAGTTAAAGTGGCCAATGACATTTCTTAAGATGTTTTGAAGCATAGAGTGACCAAATTTGTCAATAAAGCTAATGATGTATGGACAACTTACAGGAATATCCATGAGGCTAAGATTAAGTACCTACAAATTGAGAACATGCTTTTCAGATCAAATGGACTCAGTGGAGCACCAGAGTGGGAACTTTGAAGGAAATAGTGTCTAAAGCAAATGAGTATCCTAAATCCCCCACTCATATCCCTAAGATACTAAAAGCCATCGGGATGATCAATGAGATAACAAAATTCCATGGGAAATTAGGAATGCAGCTAGACAACAAATTGAAAATGTTCAGGGATATGGAAGAGCATGGTATGCCAAAGATATTTGATAGTAAAGGTGAATTGATGAAGTTTTCCAAGTGGAAGCATTAGTTGGAAGAATGGAACTACCTCAGGCCAAAGATATGTTGATTGAAGTTGATTACTCTAGGATGAACCTCCACATCAAAAACATGGCTTTAGTGGAGATGAAAATGGATGTGTTTACTAGAGAAGCCTAAACATTGATTGATGCTAGGTACACCCAACATAGTATGAAGGTGCAAACTTTATTGGATACAAATTGGCCCACTGCTGATGAATATAATGCATGGTTAGAAAATTTTATTGAGTAAGTCTTGTGTATGAGTGATGAGGAATAGATAGAAGATGAACAATCATAGACTGGGAATAGTGTAGATTAGGCTTTAGATGAAGCATTGCAGAATATTGTTCTCTTCTTATCAGAAAGGTTGATGACACAAGTGATGATCTGGATGAATTAGTCACTTGCTTTCTATTGTTTTTGTGCTCTTTCTCTGCTGACTTGGCATGGACAGGGTTAACTTTGGATGACAAGGAGGAAGTTATAAAGTTGAACTATAACATGTGAAAGTTCCTTTTGGAAGGAAGCTCTATCTTCTTCGGTGAGTGGAAATATTTTTTGTCTCATACATTTTTCCTCCAATTGAAAGTGTAAATATAACTACAAAGAGAATTTTTTGTCATGGCGGTCAAATGAAAATATGACAAGTGTACTTTTGGCTTGAGGCTTTTTTTTCTCCCTTGTTCTTATAGAAGGGAATTCAGGGCCATTGGTGTGGGTCTCTTGTTGGATTCTGGATCTGAATTATGCAAATGGTGAACACAAAAAGAACAATTTTGAAGTATTTATCTTAAGCTTTGAGTCTAGTTAGTGAATTTTGTCAATTGTATGGTTTCTAAGCATATCTAGATGATAATGAAAATATTTGTAGTCTATTGTCTCTCCAACTTTATTCTGTATCTGAATTATTAATGAAAACTTTTATCAAGGATCATTTCATTAATCTTCATTATCATTATGCTTTGATGTATGTTTTGATTTTAGCCCTAATTCAAGGAGTCAGTTAAAATGCTTTGATCAAATCATAAATTCATATATAGGGTTGTTGGATCTAATAAGTAGTCATAGAATTTGATTATTAATTTGTGAATTACAAAGAAATCTCACATAGATCATGGATGTTTAGGATTAAATTTACCTTATAGTTCAATTTTCTTTGACTCCTAGCCCGCATATATGGCACTGATCTTAAGTATTGTATGCATATGGTTCCGGTTATCCAATTTGAGAACACCATTCATAAATAATCTTTAATTGATCTACCTTTTGTGGGGTCAGTGTTGTATTTTATTCTTGGCTTTAGGTGTTTAATCCTTTTAAGGAAGTTCCAATTTCTTGAGGGATTTCATCTACTTAGCTTTTGATGGGAATATGTCTACTTTGTTATACAATGTACCAGTCAATTTTTTAGAAGAGTCATAAGATATATATTGTGGGATCACCCTCCTAGGTCTAACAGAGCCCAAAGTGTAGGAGAAGAATCATTATAGCTTCATCTCATTCATTCACCAATTATCTCTCAAGTATTCAAGAATTTAGTCTTGAAACCTCATAGATACTTGGTGAGATCTGATTGGTTCTTAAAAAACACCAACAGATTGCAAAATCTAGATTTCTATAAATATGATGGTATGTGCATTAGATATCCAAAGAAAAGATGTGAATATTCCCTTTGAGTATGTAAGGTACATTGAAGAGGAGCTTCGTAAAGCCCTCACTTCTCTCCACAAAGATAGTAGCATTGTTCATTTTAATTAGCACTCTATTCTTTGCCACATACTCTTATATGCCGAGAAAAATATACAGGATCCAAATTTGAAACTCAGAGCCTTCAATGAGCAAGGATATTTGCTTCTCGTGTAAGAATGGGTGTATATGTGAGATAATAAATGTGAGAAATCAAACTATAGTTATTTTAAATAATATTTTTTTAGTTATATCTTGAAGAACTTATAGTACACCATTGATTGGGGCTTGATAGAAGAGGTAAGAAGATTTTTAGGACCCAACAACCAGTACTTGAATCTGGTTTTGAGAATAATTGGGGAGACTAGTTCTTCCATATAGATTCAATAGTAAGCAGGATATATGGCTCTCTTGTAGCCCCACAAATTCTTCCAAAATTAGTGCTAGATAAGATAGCATTTTTGCAGATTATCTACCAACTCAATGAGTTAGATAAATTTCATTTTAGGAATTATAAGAAGCATGCTATTCTTCCCTTGGTATTAAAGTTTTTAGAGTTTATGATTACTTAGAACTAGAGAGGGACTAGAGTAAATTTTAAATAAGTTTCCACCATACAAGATAAAGTATGACAAGGGAAGTATTTTTGACCTAGAGCACTTCATCCACAACACAAGAACATAGCATAAGTTGTCTACCCACATTCATCAATTTGACCTTGGTAAGGATATTGTTAGAAACTTCCCCTCTTCCTCTAAGGCATTGAAGATAAGGGAGCAATGGTTAAAGATCCAAATTATAGAGGATAGGAGTAAGGGGGGAGATTCTTATTATAAAGGAGCTTACATAGATATTGAAGATCCCCTTCTTAGAATAATAGTGATGTTGGATAGCATTACAAACTTGCTGGAAAATGTGCCATTAAATGTGCCAACAAGAGATGAACCTAACCCATCGACATCATATGTAGAGGATCAACCAGTAACAGAGAGTGTGATCCCTCTGCAAAAGATTCCTCCTCCCACTATGTCATTGGTTTATTATCCCATTTACCCAAGTGATTTTTCTTTTGAATGGATAGAAAAGTACAACTAGTCAGGTGAAATGTTGTTCCATCTTGTTTCATCATTGTAGGAACAAGAAATATCTTCTCCAATAACCTAAGAATTTTTTTTGTCTTCTAGCAGTCTATTTCTTATGTCTTTTTCAAGTTTGTTGTAACATTATTTTGTCTTTCTCTAGGAAAAGATTTTCAAATGAAAATGTGACATTTGTCCATGGCCTAAAGCTTTTGTTCTCCCTTGTTTTTATAAAAGGGAATTCAAGGCCAGTTTTTCAAGATCCTGGAAAATTTTGTAAGCAGAGTGCTTGTATTCATTTTGTACATGCTAGGTCTAGGTTATAGTAGGAAAAGGATGCGAATGTAATTATTAATTTTGTATGATAGTACTAGTTCACAATAATAAATACACTACCAATTTTGTATCCAATTGTCTTATAATTGTATGCTTCTTCAATATTTATGAATATAAATTGATCAAGGATCACTTTTGGTTCATCTTTATAGGTTTTCTATGAATGGATGTTTCTTTCATGGCTTTTACTCAAATAGTGAATTAATGTTCTTTAAAAGAAATTTTGAACGTTTTAGGTGCATACAAGGATTGTTAAGTAGAGTTGATTATAATGTTTTAAAGAGGTGAGGCATTGTCACTAAGCTTTCATAGAGTTAGAATAAATATTGTTCTATAAGTTTTCATTTCCATTTCCCTTGGACTTTGTTGCATAGGTCTAAGATGCCAATATGAACAAATATTTTGATTACTCATCCATGATCATCAATTTCAAAACCAAATTTCAAGTACCATTGTAAGTTATCATATATAACTTTATTTCCATACTCTCAAACACATAATTGCATAATTAAAATCCAAGGATTTATCCATTTTTTTTATTTACCTATGAATTTTGGTCATAAAGAATAGAGTATCTATTCTACTGTAATATCCATCACAGTTTGTATAAAGAATTATAAGATATTGCATAGGATCACCCTCCTAGGTTTTGTAGAGCCTAAAGTGCGGAGGAGAGAAATTGTTGAAATCCTTCTCTTATTTGTTGGCCAACTTCTTAAAACAATTGAGCATTAGAATTGGTTATTCATTTAGATTATTTTAGGAATTAGTTGGAGCTTAAAGCATAAAAAAAAACCAAAAAAACTTAGAGAATTTCTCAATGTGCATTTCCCTATAATAGGATTCATTCAAACTCACAAGTATTTGTTCTAGATATGTCACACTAAGCCTCCCTATCTACTCCTCGATTGTAATCAAATCGAGTATGGTATATGTCATATTTAATAAGTGTTGACCGAAATATGAGTTAGGAGTTATTCTAAAATCCTTATATATTGTGAATGACCAATAAATGTCTTATTTAATTAATGGCTTAAATTTCATGTTTTCCATAAATGAAATGTTAGGAATTTAAATGAATTCTATTTTGGTTATCCAAATATTTTCCATGTTTTGGAAAAATGGGAAAATAAAATTAAAATAAAATGAAGTTAATTTATTATTTATTTGGGGAAAATTCTTTGGGTTGAGAAATGCACGTTTATGCTTGATTTAATCATCTTGCTTAAATTCTCATTTTTGTAATATAATTCAAATATATGATTATATGGATTTAAATCATGCATTTAAACATTCAGTGTTATTTAGGAATGGATTTAAATGTTTATTTGAATTTGGGGAAAATTATGGGAAATGAAAATTAATGAAATAAAAAAATTATATTTTATTATTTTATTTTTTGAAAATTGAAAAGGGTAAATATGCAAAAGGACTTTCTTTTTTTGTGGTTGCTAAATCTGCAAATATTTCAACCTTGGTGAACATTAGTAATAATACCAAATCAAATACAGAAAATGAAGCATCCATATGAGATATTGAATCATGCTAAACAAAAAAAGTGATAAAATGCAAAAGACTAAGCATGCTCATACCTATCCCATATTGGATTGGTGCTTCTATGGAAAGAAGCCCTTTCCCAATCCTTTGCTAAGCTCCATGATGTTGATATGAAGATACTATGAAGAAGCAAAAAATTAGCTCTCAATTGAAGAGAGTAACCTTGCATGAGAGTTGTAGATGATTTAATGAAGAATCTGTTAGCTCTCAAAAATGCAGGTTGAATGCCTCAAGAGGCTGCCAATCTCTTGATATGTTTTAGGGTAACAGACAAGGTCAAGAGAACTCAACCTTCTACTCTTTAGGTGCTGCTAAACCTTGGGCGGGTGTACCTCTCTGAATTAAGCAGACTTATGATTATACTTCTTACAACAATTTGTTCACAATGGCAAATGGAGGTGAGCAAATGAATTCAAACTTGATATAAATCTTCTTAATCTAAATCCTAAAATGCTTAATAAACAAATGTAAAGAAACTGAATGAATCAAATGATGAAATGCAGAGACCAATGCCTTGTTGGGTATGCGGAGTCAAATGAAACAGAAGTGAGCAACTTATTATGGAAGAAAATCAAATTGCAGGCATATGATTTGTTAATAACTTGTATAAACAATGCAGGATTATGATTACTAAGCTCTACTTTAATAATCCAGATGAATCTCCCTGATTACTATAATCAACTAAAAGGATTTAATCTCTGCTTGAGAGAACCAATAGATTAATCACACAGATACAACAAATGTGCACTGGTAAACTAAAAATAAGCTTGTTACTTCAATTTAAATAACCAAGAAGAATCAACTTGGAGACAGCTTAGCAATACTTTTCAATAAACTCAATAGACAATTAACACCAGAAATAACCTACCACACCAGCTAATTTTCATTGAATTCACCATTTTTAAAAATGCACATAGTCTTTGATAAGAGAAAGCTATTCTAATGTAGCCATTCCTAATCTACTGTCTGTGATCTCAAATCTGATCATAATTAATTACAATTGGGGTGCATATATATACACTGGCAATCAGGAAACAAATCACTTCAAATTCATGTTGGCCCACCATGAAGATCGGGCTCAGTCATGTCAGCTTCCAACGACATTTATATCCCTCACATGTCAGCCACAGTGTTTAAATCTCTGTTATTTATTTGCTAGAACAGTTGGAAAGATATATCGTATCATCATGCCGAAGGCAATTGAATTGCTATTTGCCCGCGTCCTTATTCGCTTTCACCGTGACTGTCGACCGTCGGGGAGATATCCTATAGATTATGTTTCAACGAGAGCCCCCATGATCAAATTGTATGTCGCTATAACAAACTGCTTGTTACACCGAAGAAAAGAAGCATCCACATGTTCCCTTTGTGTTTCGCTGTAGCTCTACGATGTTAGTGAGACATCATATCGAAAACCCTATGTCATATCAAGAGCATATATGTTATGTTTGTTCCAACCGCTGAGACACAAGAAAATGTCTTACCAAAATGGACCTCTATTTGATCCATTATTGTTGTAACCTAATGTCATCGGAGAGACCCTATAGAGAATTCAATTGTTATGTCGAAAGCCCCTTATTTACTTTATGTGTCGCTGTGACCCATTATCTTTCTCACCGATGCACCATTTGTCCCATGTCGCCATGACATATCGCTCTCAGGGAGAGGTTATAGAGATTGTCGAGTTATACCGAGAGTCCTTACAAAACATATTGGTCACCGAGCCATATGATTTTTTTCTACTGACGAGTCCATCTGTCATCGATCGGTGAGACAATGTGAAGTCGCTATGACTTCCCACTGAAGACCCTAACATATGCCAATAAAACCCTTAATGCATCAGTCGGGGAGACATACTGAATTTTCCAAGTCCTCAGCGTGACGGCCCAACTCCTGCCGAAATGTGAATCAACCTCTATTGCCGAGACCGTGAAGAACTCCTGCCGAATGATGCCTGCAAGAAAATTTTGATTGCTATGACAACAAATGAGTCTTGCCGAAAGGCAACACAGACTCATGTTGAGCAAAAAATGCACAATAGGTCAGGGAGACAATGGTAATATTCTCATGCCGAAACAAACCATGATGTAAAAAATGCATGACATAATGGATTCAATGGGGCAATATAGAAAAATATGAGTGGAATACGCACACAGTAGGACTAAATCAGGAAGTTTATGAGTGAAAACATATGAACATCAGATTTTTACAGTCCCAACAGTGGCTCCATCTAGGGATGAATGATAGTAAGATCATTGCAAGGATCCAAAATCTTTGGTTGAGTAGACTAGACACAAAATGAGAAAAATGGAAATGGACAAGAAGCAGAAGGAAAGGATGCAAAATGAATGCAAAATGGAAGTGCACCAAAACCCTAAACTACTGTGCATGGAAATTTTTTTAAAAAGGACAAGCAAAAGTTGTCCATGCACTGGCAACCCTTAATCCTCTGTGTTTCAACTTCACCTGATCTGAGCTGTTACAATCTGAAACTCAAACCACTTTCCCCTGTCAAATACTTGGTTTTTTCTTGAGTTCATCAGATTCTTCTTGAAGACAATCATGCAGTCCCTCCTGTCACTGTTATTGCAAGTTTTTAGAAAATCATCATGCTTAGTTTGGCCCAAAATCCCTACGCCCTTCTATGGCTCAAATTCTTCATCACCATGGGACAGACCCCTGTTATCTTCAACATACAAAACACATGCATATGCAATGCAAAATTTCTCACTATATTCCTCATTGTTATGTATTATGAAACATTTTCCCAGCTGTATTGAAAATTCATCATCAAAGTGCTTCTTTTGAGAATCAAAATTTTTTGTCATCAATATTGTCTGAAATAAACAAATCTAAAACCTTTTGCACCTCTTTAGTATCTTTATTTGGGAACAATATTTGATTATGACCCATATCTTCAATATTATGCATATGTGAACCAGTCAAATCTGGAATTCTATCATCCCTGGTATGCAAATAAACATCTCCATATGAGTTAGGAATTTCAAAATCACATACCTCTTCTTGAACAGACACATGCATTTGGTCAACTCCAAAAGTTTCACCATCAACTGCACATAGAGCTTCAAGATCACCCTTATGTATATATTTCTGATAATCAAGAGTTAACAAATCTGAAACTTGCTTACTACTAAGCAAACAAATTTCCACATTTTCATTATTACAGTCATACTCATAACTTTTTTCATCATCAAAAAGAGGCCCAGAATCATCAGAGAATGAAAAATTACCAGCACAGTCATTTGTTCCACTTGACACATCCCTTTGTTTATCTAAAAATACCTTTTGCTCAACATCAAGTGGATCTGAAAATACCTGAAATTCATTCTAGGGAAAACCTTTGCAAAACATTATCTGATCCTCTTTTAAATCTTCATCATGTAATGGGCCTAAATTTTTTTGGAAGCCATTCTCAAATCTACAAACCTCCTCTTCATCGAATGCATCTTCATAGCTTTCCACTGCAGCTGGAGGTATTGTATATTCACTACCAACATTTCCCATTACCTCACCATCCTGATCTTCATAAGAGGTAGAAGAACCCCTTTTCTAATGATCAAAATCTACAGGTGCATCATCAAAATCTGAATACTCATTGGATCCCTCATAACACACATTGCTTTCCCTGTCACAATCTGTTATGGAAGAGATATATTTTGTACCTTCATCTTCATCATGCAAGCAATCATAGGAATCATTTTGACTTGCACATATCTCATCTTCTATTGGATGCAATGTTTGATCAATTCCTCTATGCTCATCAAAAATACAATTATTTGAATCAACAATGATAGTGTTCTCATACCTTTTCTTCTCCGTGGCATCAATGAACTTATTCACGTGATCACATGCCTACTGTATTGATGACTCAAACCAATAAGCTGATTCAGGTTTCCATGCTCTTACGAACTACTCAACAAACATGGCCCTTGTAGGCCTACAATGAGGAAGTACCTGGATACAAATATCTACCATTCTATTGTACAGAGAAGCAAAATCTTCTCCTTCATACATCCTTATGTCAAGAAATGCATCCAAGGGGGAAACTTTGAACTTTGATTCTGTAATGGAGTCTTGGCTTTGAGTATACACATACTTAGCTTCTTCTTCTTCAAAATGTTGATCCTAGCATACATATTGCTGCAAATTCTGACTGAAATCTCCAAGTGGGCTGGAGTTGTGCTGCACTTGACATTGATCACATTGACATTGCACTTGATACTGATCACACTAACATTCTTGATAATTTTCCAATCTTTGTTGAGGCAGGACTAGATAAACACTTGTTGTAATGGCTATGGAGGGTAAGTGCTCTATTGTGCATGATATGTATCATCTCCATTGTAAAAGTTTCCATTTGTAATATCAGGCGCTCGAGGGGTCCAACACCTTGCCACATTTGTGTATTCATCTTCATTGCATGATTCTCCTAATTGTAATGGTTGTTGGTCCAATTGCAGCCTTTTCCTTTTCCATTCTTCTATTTACTTTCTCTAAGACTCATACATTACTTTGACCTCCTCATAAGTTAGAGATTCATAATCAACTTGAGGAGTATCATGATCAACAAGTCCACTCTGATTACCTTCTATTTTTAGATCATAGTGTGTCAGCTTACTGCTGCTAGCAGGAGCTCCAATATGAACTCCCCTATATTAAGATTTTCTTCCTATCATATTTGAACAAATGCAATGTTTCTTTCAGAGTTTCCACCTAGTTTTCCAAAAGTAGGAAAATCATTATTTTTTGACCTTTTCCCCAGCGGAATCACTATTTATGAACCTTCTCAAATTATAACCTTTTCTTCACTAAATCTATATGATGGTCCTTAACCGAATTTTCTGATGTAATCCCCAATAGAGTTTCCAATTTGTTAGCTCTCAAAAATGTAGGCTGAATGCCTCAAGAGGCTGCCAATCTCTTGATACGTTTTAGGGTAACAGACAAGGTCAAGAGAACTCAACCTTCTACTCTTTAGGTGCTGCTAAACCTTGGGTGCGTGTACCTCTCTGAATTAAGCAAACTTATGATTATACTTCTTACAACAATTTGTTCACAATGGCAAATGGAGGTGAACAAATGAATTCAAACTTGATAGCAATCTTCTTAATCTAAATCCTAAAATGCTTAATAAATAGATGTAAAGAAACTGGATGAATCAAATGATGAAATGGAGAGACCAGTGCGTTGTTGGGTATGTGGAGTCAAATGAAACAAAAGTGAGCAAATTATTCTGGCAGAAAATCAAGTTGTAGGCATATGATCTGTTAATAACTTGTATAAACAATGCAGGATTATGACTACTAAGCTCTACTTTAATAATCCAAATGAATCTCCCTGATTACTGTAATCAACTAAAAGGATTTAATCTCTACTTGAGAGAACCAATAGATTAATCACACAGATACAACAAATGTGCACTGGTAAACTAAAAATAAGCTTGTTACTTCAATTTAAATAACTAGAAAGAATCAACTTGGAGACAGCTAAGCAATACTTTTCAATAAACTCAATAGACAATTGACACCAGAAATAACCTACCACACCAGTTGATTTTCATTGAATTCACCATTTTAAAACACACACATAGTCTCTAATAAGAGAAATCTATTCTAATGTAGCCATTCCTAATCTACTTTCTGTGATCTCAAATCTGATCATAATCAATTACAATCGGGGTGCATATATATACACCAGTAATCAGGAAACAAATCGCTTCAAATTCATGTTGGCCCACTGTGAAGATCGGGTTTAGTCATGTTGGCTTCCAACGACATTTATATCCCTCACATGTCTGCCATAGTGTTTAAATCTCTATTATTTATTTGCTAGAACAGTTGGTGAGATATAATGTATCATCATGCCAAAGGCAATTGAATCGCTATCTGCCCATGTCCTTATTCGCTTTCACCGTGACTTTCGACCATCAAAGAGATATCCTGCAGATTATGTTTCAACGAGAGCCCCCACGATCAAACTATATGTCACTATAACAAACTGCTTGTTACACCAAAGACAAGAAGCATCTGCATGTTCCCTTTGTGTTTCGCTGTAGCTTTGCGATGTCGGTGAGACATCATATCAAAATCCCTATGTCATACCGACAGCATATATGTTATGTTTGTTCCAACCGCCGAGACACAAGAAAATGTCTTACCGAAATGGACCTCTGTTTGATTCATTATCACTATAACCTAATGTCATCAGAGAGACCCTATAGAGAATTCAATTGTTATGCCAAAAGCCCCTTATTTACTTTATGTGTCGCTGTGACCCATTAGTTTTCTCACTGATACACCATCCGTCCCATGTCGCTGTGACATATCGCTCTCGGGGAGAGGTTATAGAGATTACCGAGTTATACCGAGAGTCCATACAAAACATACTGGTCACCAAGACATATGATTTTTTCCTATCGACGAGTCCATCTGTCATCGATCGGTGAGACAATGTGAAGTCGCTATGACTTCCCACCGAAGACCCTAACATATGCCGATAAAATCCTCAATGGATCAGTCGGTGAGACATACTGAATTCACCAAGACCTCAACGTGATGGACCAACTCCTGCTGAAATTTGAATTAACCTTTGTCGTCGAGACCGTGAAGAACTCCTGCCGAATGATGCCTGCAAGAAAATTTTGATCGCTATGACAACAAATGAGTCTTACCGAAAGGCAACACAGACTCATGTTAGCAGAAAACACACAATGGGTTGGGGAGACAATGGTATTCTCACACCGAAACAGACCATGATGTAAAAAATGCATGACACAACGGATTCAATGGGGCAATATGGAAAAATATGAGTGGAATACACACACGGTAGGACCAAATCAGGAAGTTTATGAGTGAAAACATATGTAAAAACATCAGATTTTTACAGTCCCAACAGAATCAACCCCTTATTTATAGATTTTCAAATTGGAAGAAAGCTCATAAGAGAGCAATGTGGGATAAAGATTGGATAAATGAGATGAGGCCACTTGTCAACTTGTCATAGGTTGAGGAATGAGAATGTTTTGGCCAATGTGCCCAAGAGAGGGAGATTCAAATTTGAATTTGAGAGTAAATGTTGAGTTTGAACTTTGCAAAGGGACATGTAAGAGCCATGTAAGAGATCATAAATGCTTTGTTGGGTGTACATATCCACTTGTTTTTGAATTCAAACTTGAGGGAATATTCCTCAAAGATGTCATGTTGATGGAAAATGTTGATTGTATAAATGAATTAAAATGATTTATTGGTGCAAGTGGGAAAAGCTAGAGGATGTGATGGGTGGTTAGATTAGGTTAACTAGGATTAGATTAGCTTAGGTGATGATTAGATGATTTGAACCTTTTGTCTTAAATATTTTGATTTATTTAAATCAAAAGGGATGGAAGGTGATTTCAGTTTTAATTAAATAAAAGGCTCGAATTATTTAATTACAAGGAGGGTGATGTTAGGATCAAGTTGATTTATTTAATATAAGTTGGTGACTTTAGGAGATTGATAAATAAACTTGATTTATTTGATGAATGGATGAATATGACCTAATCAAATGCATGATTTCAATTTCACGTGTCTACATTTTCATTATGTAATTTTGGAAAGCAAAATTCTGAAAAGAGAAAACTCTCATCTTGGATAACTTTGATTTGTTGATTGTGAGAGAATTTGGAAGATAAATTTGATGAAATCAAATTTATTAGGATAGGAATTGGAAATGAATTTTTCATGGGAGTTAACTTGGGCTTTCGTTGGGTGTGCTTGAAGGGTTCTCCAAATTGGTTTTTGTAAAACATTGAGATAATTCTCTATTTTTAAAATTTGTAAACTCATTTTTTTCAATTTGAAATGTTGGAATAGGATTAGGGAAGTGTTAACCTCCCAATTCATTTCATTTGGTAAATTTATATGTTGTAGAATTTATTATAGTTTTTTTTTGAATTTTCATAAAAGTGGAGTTATAATGCCCAATTTTTAAAGAATAGATAGAAAAGTGATTTTCATAGCTTAGAATGGGTGTTTGGAACTTCTGGCACCAAAGGATAATCTCAAATTTTTTTATTTTTGAAATTTTGAATTTTTGAAGAAAATCCAAGCTATTTTAATGGTGGTTGAAGAAAATTTCTAGTTTTTGGTCTTTTGAAAAGTTATAAAAATTTAAAAAATTTAAGTGAATTTTATTTTCTTTATTTTGGGGGAATTATAATCTCCTTAATGGATTTTCATAAGGATCATTTTAAGATTATGTTTTCAAGTGTTTGAGAAAATATTTATGCTATGTGTGTATGTATTGTTTTCTATGTCACACTCATTGGTGAGTGTGATGAGCCTAGGATGAAGGTACTAGAGAGGGTTATGGGAGTGTCTCCTAATGTGTACCTATTCCAAAGAAGCTTTTAACTTCATCACAAGTGGGGAGTCATCTAATTATGTGAAAACTAATAAAATATGGGTATTAATTAACAAAGATATTGGATACCCCTTTCATTCCTTGAGTGCCTGTAAACACTAAGGATGTTTGGGAAGATATGCTATCTTAGGGAGCTTGGGTCTTGTAAGCTCAAGTATTATCATTCGTATGAGAGGAGTACTATATTCTATGTGTATCCATCTTAGTGAGAACTGTGATGACACTCCCTAACTAGCTCTATAGCATCTTATCCTAGTGTCTAGCATGTTTGTGTTCAACCATTGTTGAGTTGGCCTATGATGATCATTATGATTTGGCTAGTGGTTATTTACCCCATTATGATCTTTTGATGTATTGTATTAGTGTGTTTTCCCAATCATTCTTATGTTATGCCATTGGTGAGTTTTCCCAATGAGGATTCTTAGTGTTATACTATTGGAAATCATGCCCAATATGAGTGATTATATTATGCTATTGGTTTTTATGACCAATAAAGACTTGTGTTTGAGCCCACTTGTGATTGATTCATCTTGTGATCTTGGACGAGTGTTTTACATGATGTGTATGTTGAGTGCATAGTTTATCTTGATTATGGCTTGAAAAATCATTCATGAGAGGTAAAATAGCATGGGTTTTTTAGGGTCCACAATGATGTCAATGTTAGGCAAAGGGAAATCATATTTTAGACAAGATTTATTTAGATCTCTAAAATAAATGCATATTTATAGATTCACCCAACCGACTTGAAATTTTTTATAATTTTTGAGACCCATTATGGATAGTAAATTTGTTGAATGAATCCCACATCAAGGATTTTTTGTAGTTCTAATTTCACCAAGAGTGCTATTTGTGGATGCATATTTCTAAGGTTAAATTTTTAACTGACTCAGCATGAACATGCATGACCAAGTGATGAACAAATAATGATAGGTCTAGACTATGTATATCTACATAGAACCATGAAAACTTCTTATTTCCTTTGTGTAAAACATCAAGAATAACACATTGAAATTCTTTTGATGAGAGATATTTAGCAAGATAAGTGATCTTACACTCTGGTTTTTTTCCCAAGTTGATGTCCTAAATCTCTTCAATCAATATAGTAGATATTTTAGGCCTTTATGGATCCATAAGGGGAAGATGAATTTCCTCATCTTTGGGTGCCTCAAGGAGGTTTTCTAGATTTTTATTTTTGTTCTTTCTTTTGTGTCAAGAAATGAATTCATCCTTCCCAACATAAGAACCAACATTGATTTAATAGATGAGACCTAATTTTTGGTCCTTACAAGGTATGCCATTATGGAGGCCCAAGAAATCAATGAAGACTTTATTGTTTTGAAACATGTTAATAGGTGGAGAGTGTTGTTGGTCCCAATAAATAAATTTGGGATGGAAAAGTGGTAATTCAATAGTGAGGATGGCATGATTAGTGAATAAGTGGGAGATGTATCTAAATCATCAAACAAAGCTAAGACAATGAGTTATTTGCAATATAAACATTATAAACCATATCAACATTGTCATAATTATTTAACAATATCATAACTTGTACTCATGGATATGTATATCCAATACCTCTATTATCCTAATTGACTATAGGATTAGTGGGTTGTAAAATTAATTTCTCATGAAGGACTAAGCATCTTCCTTGATAGTTCATGTTTTGACTAATGTGATGAGGAACAGGAAATTTATCACGGAAATACTCAAGAAGAGTGTCATATGTGTTTGGTTCCTCTTGATATAACCATTAATTAATGTTTTCGTCTCGTTTCTCATCTTCTAGAGTACTTCATGATAAAAAAATAGTGGATCCATAACTCATGATGGTAGGTGCATGTTGAGAACTTTGCTGAGATGGTTTACCATATGAGTCAAGATAAAGGTATTATGCCAATGTTGAAGGCATTATGAAACTCATACTCCCCAAAAAAATTTCCATTAATCTTGACCTTAGGTTTTTGGGATTCAGGGATAGTGGGTGGAGTGGATGAAGAGGCTAATGCTATAGAATCAATGTAATATGATGATGATCTTGTATTGGAAGGTGAAATCTCAACACCAAGGAAATAATGGTAATGTTGGATTTAGATACTATTGTGTAGTTTTCGCACACACGCCCCGCTGGAAGCAGGGACCCTCTTTCACTTCAGTTTTGGTGTTTTGGCCCTTTCATTTTGAGGTTTTACCTTACTTAGGCATGTTCTTAAATGTTTATTTTGATTGCCTAAGTGTTTCCCTTGGTTATTCATTGAAAATTTTAAGTTCAGGATGAATTTCGGGCTTTTCCTTGGATCGGGATTTTCCGCCCTAGTCGGATTTTCCTGGATCCCGCTTGGACTCCGGCTGGACCCTATTGTTCGAGGATTTTCAGTACTCGTGGATTTTTGCATGGGCTGGATTTTCCCGGATTCCACCCTGTTGTCAGATTCCTGGGTTCTCTAGTTGTCTTATCGATAGCATTAATTTCTTTGTACGTGCTTTGAATGATGTTTCTTAACTGGATTTTTGAGGTCTTTTGTGCTATCATGCTTATTGCTTGTTGTCATTTGAGCTGAGGAGTGTTTTCTTGGGAGTGTTTGATCCAATTTGGAGCTATTGAGTTTGAATTGATCGATTTGCTGGTGTTTTCTTTGATGATTTCATGCCCCTATTCTTTGTGGACACCATTCTCCTCACATTTGTTGATTCTAGGATCGATTTTTGCTTTACCATGGTATGTTTGATGGCCCTGCTTTGTATTGATGATTGTAGATAACACGTTGAAGTTATAAATCCTATTTGGGTTTGATTTTTTGCATTATTTGGATGTTCTCGTGACTAGCGTTTCATGGTAATTGTTTGATTTATGGTTTTCCAAGCATGTCCTGAGTTCATTTATTTGTTCACCTTGTGAGGGGTCGTGCTTTGGAAATCATGAGTTGTCCCTAGTAGGATTTTTGGGCTGTCAAAAGTTTTAAATCTGAGCTCGCCTGTGCTTTAATGGCATATTAGTGGGGTTTAAACCTAGGGCATCACTAGTCATCTTTAGTTTTCTCTCAATCGGGCCTAGAATGCAAAGAAAATATTCTGAAGGTCCATCCTTGACTTTCTCTAATTTTAAATGTTTGAAATTTGTGATTGATTCGGTGGTTGGGGTTAAGTCATGACTTTGAGTCACAGTGCAAGATTTTTCATCCCTCCAGGATAATCCATCCCTTCAAGATTTCCTTTGCTGTGACCCTCCAAATGAAGGGAGATGTCATAATGGTCATCCCATGTTTCGCAGAAACCTTCTTAGGTTCATATTTGATCACGGGGATAATGTAATTCTTACACTGAAAAGCCTTTCTGTTGGCAAGACAAACCCTCATCGCCAAGAGGTCATAACGGTCTTCATTTGTCTTACTGATAATCTCTTCTATCGCTGAGACTTCCATCTTTCAGCAAGACCTTTCACTGAACATATTATGTTCTCGTCGAGCGTCCTTCGAAGTTGGGAAAACTTTGTCTGTTCAGAGAGACCTTTCGGCGAGCTCACTACTCTTTCCGAGATCTTCACTTTCGGTGAGACTCCTAACAGTCACCAGGACTTCATAACAAAGCCCTCCCATCTTGGTGAGCTCAGATCTTCTTTCAAAGAGATCACATGTTGTCAACCATAGGTTATACCAATGAGCCCCTTTGTCGGTTAAACATTACGTAGTCGCTGGGACCTTTGGCCAAATTCAAACTTAACACCAAGACATCCATTTGCTTCGCTGTGACTTCCCCCCCTCATCTGTGAGAAGTTACACCAAAAGCCCTCCTGAGTCCATATTCGTTCGCTGTGATAGTATCTTTCTCACACCAAAGGTCTCTTGTGTTAGATCGCCAGTCGATGAGACCAAGAAAATTCCCCAAGACCCTACCCCGACTGCCCCTTAGTCATATCGATATGTTTCTTACATTGACATTTGGCAAGGTTCTGCAGGTTTGCTGGGGCATCATTTAGATCAACTTTAGTCTGACTGAGGTGATTGCTTAAACTTTGATGGTCGGTGAGACAAAGAGGATTCGGTGTAACCTCACCCTGAAGAGAAATTCCCTTACTGACATGAATCTCCTCATCGCCTGTCGGCAAGACATAACCCACTCGGCGTGACCTCATCCTAAATGAAAATTGTTTGGCCGAGGGATGTGCTTTTACACTAATTGGTTCAGAATCTCGCCTTATCCGTAGATTTCCTTCGATCCCGGATTCTCCCAAAGTCCGACGCCTCTCAGATTTTTTGTGGTTTACAATTTGGCTCATTTTTTGCAGAAATTCTCCCTGGGCGGATTTTCTCGAACTCTGATGAAATATAATGGAAGGTGGGACAATTGGATTTGTTTATGATCTATGATGCATTTGGTGATTATTTCATGTCATGTTTGGATTTCCCATGCGATTTATTGATCGATCATGATCAAGTTTAATGATTAGGTAGGTGTTTATTGGCTATTCCATTGGAATCCAATCGGTCTAGAATTTCCTGAAATTCCTCGCTGGCCAGATTCTGCGGCTGCTCTTGAAACCCTAAATTTTTGTGAACATCCCATATGTTATCTAATGAAACTTTGGTTACATAAGGTTTATTTTAATTGTATTTTGATGCATCAGTGTTTCCTTCATGTGGTTTTTACTGTGATTTTCATGTTGGATGCAGGCTAAATCTGACAAGGCGGCAACTGGATCTTCACTGACTGATGTGGAAAGGATAAAAATGGACATCAAGAGAAAGATCCCTGAGAGAAAAGTCACATCGATCTGGTTAGAGGTGACTAATATGAACATTGGATAGCGGGACTATGAAGAGTTCAAAGAAAGAATGGTAGCTAAAGATCTCCCTTTGGTGGCCAGAAGGATGGAGTCAAGTTTGGCACATGTGGTTGGTTTCCCTTCAACAGTGTAGTGTTAAGAGCTCATCCTAGAGTGTGCCAGACACTATGACCAGGAAACTCAGAAGATCATTAGTCCTTAAGGGCAAGTAATATCAAATCTCAACCCTGTCTCTATTGCTCAAACTTTTTATATGCCAGACAGATCTCATGTGGTGGCATTCAACATGGGGTCTGCCAAGAAATTCTATGAAGAACAAACTATGAAATCTCAGCAATTCATCAACTCTTGGTTGGAAAATCCCAAGTCACATTATTCCAAACTGCCCAAGCAACTATTCAGAGCAAAGTTCAAGAAGGAGTACTATGATGCCATTACATTACTCAGCAAGGTGGCTGGATTGAAGAATGCAAGAGTATTTGAGAATTGGATGTGCCATGCCATTGTGAGGATGGAGTAAAAATTGATTAATTATCATTGGGCTGGTCTGATTAGTAGATTACTCCATGAACAGTTATCCAATGTGTTGTAGACCAAGACTTTCACAATGACTTCATATCTGGTCTACACACTTGCAAGATTCCATCCCTATAAAGGATTGGACACAGAGGGAATTTTTGGACAAGATGTTATTTATGAAGTTTTCCCTTAGTTGCATTTGGGAGGTTCAAACTATAGGAGGGAAAATGATGCATTTACCATGTATATCACAAGAATGCTTCAAGGAGCGGAACATGTCATAATTTCAAACCAAGCCAAGGAGCTCATCAAGAAACATGGAGCTTGGTTTATTCAATTCCCAACCTTCTCCTATATTCGGATCGATGGCTAACAAAGGAACCCATACAGACTTCCAAGGTATCCCACTGATCACATTATATTGTTGGAAGTAACTAGACAGATTTGTGACTTTGATGCTATTGTCAAGAAGGACAAACACAAGATAGGATTTGGTGGAGATTTTCCCCTAAGGATTGGCACTGGAGAGGCATGTCCTTCCATTATTTCTACCCAAGCTTCAGAAGAAGAAATGAGTACCCTCGGTCTATCTTTCTACTCCAAGAGGTACAGATTTGACATCATAGGCGAGGCTCAAAAGAAGGCCAGAAGGGAATATAGCCATAAGGTGAATTTGGAGGACTACTGGGCCAATTGTAATGATGAATATGAGGTCAGAAAGAAGAAATTCTCTTGACTTCCAGTGGATGCAGTCCATTTGTATAATGTAAGGGAAAGGCCTGATCAATTGGAAGATCATGGGAACTTGGTCAAGGATCATGCCTATGAGGCAGTGAAGGATAGACCAATTGGTGATGTGGACTGGTTAGAAGAGGAGAAAACAAAACTGAAACAGTTGATGGATCCAGGTATCAAAGTTACCAAGATGTGGCTCAAGCATATGATGTGGGAGTTGGAGAATGAGGTAGTGAAATGCACATACAACCTGATGGGAGATTTAGATCCCCACTCCACCTCTAAAGAATCTACCGAGTAGGATCCTAAGGTCAAGGGTAAGTTGGATTCCCCTTTCAAAGTAAAAATAAAAAGTGTCCAAGAAGAGGAATCCCAGGAGGCCGAAAGGTAGAGAAGACCAAAGGCTAAGAAGAGGGCAAGAACTCAAAGGACTGAATGGAAGGAAGTCGAAGAACAGAATCCTGAGACTGATGCTCCTGTGCTAAAGAGGAGAAGGATTGTGAAGTTATCAAAGAAGGAAAGTTCTAAAGAACAGGAAGAAGTTGCCCCATCGGTGGTTGAGATAGAAAGTTTAGGGTAAAAGGAGAAAGTATACGCAAGGAGGTCTAGGACTCCTTCTCCGAAGGATAGTGTGCCTAAAGCAGACCTTCCCCCTGTCATTCCCAAAGAGAGGTAGCATGAGGATGTTCCTTTTTCTTATGAGGCCCAAAATGTTCTAGGTGAATCAGGGAATATTGAGGATCATCCAGATACTGAGGCAGAGGAATTCCATGAGGGTGACCTTTACCATGCAGAAGCTGAAGTTGCAGAGATAATGTAGTCTCCCTTGGTTGCACATGCAGAGTCCCCAGTCACACATAAAGGAGTTGAATCTCCCTCAAAGGAGAAGGAGGTGGAAAAGGTCCCATCACCTGAGCATAAGGAGGAACACATCGGTGAGGAAAGGAATAAGGATGAGACTCCTGAGAAATTGAATTTGGAGGAGGAAATATCAGGAGACCAACAAGAAGAATCGGGATCAAGCCAAGTGCAATTAGAGCCTGCTGTTGTAGAATGGCTTGACAAAGAAATAAAAAGGAAGCAAGTAGTGGTAGAAGATAGTCCACCGAATTGGGATGAACTCTTAGCCAAGATTGGTAAATGTAAAGGTAAGAAGAAGGCTAGAGTGATCTCAAGAATTGAAAGAGATGAAGCTCAAAATAGAGTTGTTCACGTTGCCATCCCTGCTCTAGATAAAAATAGAGATGATGTGGCTAGAAAGGACTATAATGTTTAGACTTTCAGTCTTGGGCCTACATTGATTGAGCAGGACATTCAGGATTATGATGGTTCTAGTGCAGCCATCATGGGCAGGCTAAGGAAGGAAATGAAGACCATGCAGGAGCTGAAGAGAGAAAATGAAAATCTCAGGAAATGCTTGGAGGAATTAATGAAGCCCCTGTAATCCATTAACCCTTCTTCCTCTACTACAAATCCTCTGCCTCAAGAGACCATCACCAAGCTAGAAAGCATGAAAGCCTCCACCCTTGCCACTGCCAATTGGTTGAAAGGAGTGCAAGTAAAAGGTGATGAAGCTATTAAAGAAATCTTGTCAACAGGGAAGGGTACTACCAGGATGATGGATTGGCTGAAGCAGGTGTTAGCACAAGATAAGGAGGATACAGATCTACTACTGTAGAAAACCAAGACCATCATGGAATACACCAAGGATAGATTAGTGGGTGGCAAGATCCTTCCCTTTTCTAGCGCTACCAAACCTTGGGAGTGGTTCGAGGCATTACAAATCAGATAGAAAGTGTTGAAGAAGATTTATAAACAAAGAAGGCAGATTGATGATACCCTAAATGGTGTCTATAGTGGTGGCATTGCTTTTTTCGAGATTATGACAGGACAGAGGAAGATTGCTCCCGAATGTTTGAGTCTGGAGCAGTTGAGAAGTTGGTGGCAAGATGTTTATGCACCACTAGATGATGATTCTATTTCTGAGCACCAGTTGGACGATGCTGCCACCTACCTCGCAGTTATTGATAAGTACATGACATATAACCTGTGGAATGGGATAAGTTAGTCAAATAATCAAGGGAACAAATTGCATCCATCGAAAACCAACTAAGATTTTTTCCTCTACTGCCAGTAGCTGATGTGGATGGGATGCTTCGGAAGGTTCATGAACTGCTGGATCGAAACAAGGACAAAGGGGAAGGCAGTTAATGCTCAACTACGCTGTGATTTATGCTTCCTGATTATCTCAGCACGCATTGGTTCGAGCTGCGTTGAGAATCCTGGGCTGACCTAGGAGCAGTTCGTGCATTTAATGCATTCCTTTGTTCTGTTTTGAATTTCTCTCAGCTGAGTCGTGGCGCCGATTTAATGTTGCGAAGCTCTTGTTGGGTCAATGGGTCTCCTAGGTTTTCCATATATCTAGAATTTGGCCTCATTTGTAAGGATTCCGGGTTGAGAAGTTAGAAGATAGAAGTATAATAGAGCATAAATAGTTAGAACTGAATCAATTAGGGAAGTTAGCAAGTAGTTGCTTGCAAGAAAATATTGTAACAAAAAGTTTGAATTGTTGCTACATTAGATAATTTGAATACAAGGAATGACATTGTGATTTAGTGCCATAGTGGTATTCTCTTGTCTTGCATGGTTCTTGTTCTTCTATCTTTAAAATTGCTTTGAGGAAGTTAATATTTAGATTAGATTCAATTTAATAATGTCTGCGATTTGATACTCGAATGTTACAACAATCTCTCATTCCATACTTCTCACAACCAACTAATTGTTAATTACTTTGCAAAGTTAGCCTGGACTTTTCATATTCCTTGTGCTTAAGTTCGATTGTGAGGGTTTATTCATTTCGATTGCAATAGGGTTGTTTGAATAAATGCTCATGATTTGAAAATATTAACACCTTAGAAGATTGCACTATTTCTATAAGATTACAAATTTATCTGGGTCAAGTAGAGATCAGTTTTGAGGGATTGGTCCATTCCAGGTGTTGGTCACTTTCATTGTTAATCTTGGGTTTAGTATCAAGTTAGAAATATTTTTGAAACCCTTACCTTTTGCTATTTCTTTGATTATTTTGTTAGATCTTGGACCAAAATATCATCAGATTGTTAGATCTGATAAAATTGATTAAGTATTTTGCTTGTAGTAAGGTCCCATTGTGATTACCAACATTTTCACATTTGTCACTGAGTTGTTTATGCATTGTGAAGCCCTGACATTAGAGACCTTGGGGTTATCTCTTGAGGCTTGCTGATAGAGATTTACCTTTCAAGAGAGATAGGATATTACATTTTCTCTGAGTTATTGCTGTGCAGAAAACACCATCAATAGGACTGGCACTAGAAGGAGGGGCGAATTAAGCAAGCTAGATTGATTTTTGAATGCCATCTCTCCTGAAAGATTTAGAAGAAGAACAAGATATGTTCAAAGAGAGGAAGAATTTCAAGAATTACCAGACCCTATTAGGTCAACAAGGACCAACAGAAGGGGAGAGTCATCATCATCCCATCCACCTCCCACATCTCCATCATCTCCATCTTCATCGGGTTCATTCGAGTCTAAGGACATCCCTAGTCCACAACCTCAGCTATTTATAAATCAGCCATTACCACCCACACCTCCACCAATGGCTTTCCTGGCAACCAACCCATCTCCATTGAGTTTTATCGTTTACAATGTCATGCCTAAAAACCCTGAACACTTTTGTTCAAAATTCCATGTTAATGATCCAAATAGGACCACCGAGGAACACATCAGGATCTTTCAGACTGGCCTTAAAGATAGAGGGATAAACCATGAGGATGTAGTGTGTAGATTATTTCCTTATTCACTAAGGGAAGATGCATTCTATTGGTACAACCATTTGCTTGCGGGATCTATCCAACATTGGACTGAGCTAGAGGCTGCCTTTTTGCAAAAGTTTTGAATCCCCATTAGTTCCAATGAGCTTTACCGTCAGTTCACTAATGTGAAGAGGGAGGTCAATGAACCTATAGGGTCATTCAACAATAGGTTTCATCGTGCTTATACCAGACTACAGGCCCCTTATGTTGTCGATGAGCCCACCGCCTTAGAAGTTTATTATGAGGGACTTGATACTTTGACAGCTACCTTTATGAAGTGGAGTAATAACCCTCCTGCTAGTCTACTCGATGCATATGCAGAAGCTGTGAAAGTTAGCACTAATTTGAGGAAACATCTATCTGGGCCTTTACCCTCATTAGGACCCGTTGCTCACCCTAGAAAAGTTCTAGCTCTCAACCAAGCTCTGGCACACCATACTCCTATCATGAATCTGATACCTCAGCTGGCTTTGGTCCCTCACCCAGGACCCCCTATGGGACAGGTGTTATCCACAATTAATTACCCCCAGAAAAATGTGAATCAACCCCTGCATACCTAGCCTTAGGATAGTTATCCTTCATACCTGCAGAATTCTGAAGTCTTGAACCAATCACTAAATGCTAATGCTGCAGTAGGGTATTCCCAGAATAACGCGAATCAGCCTCAATATAGTAATCCTGACAAGGAAAGACTAGATGAATTGTCTGAACAAAGAAAGAAGTTGAATATGGAGGTGACTTACTTAAGGAACCAGAACAGTTAGTTACAAGCTGCTCAGAGAAATATGCAGTCCAATCAAAACAGAGAGAATCCACAAAGACAAAACTTTGATAGAGGGAAACATCATGAAAGAGGATACAATAATGATAGAGGATATAACCAGGACCGAGGTTGCAACAATGACAGAGGGTATAATAATGATAGAAGATAGAACTATGATAAAGGACAACCCTCAGGTTAGAACTTTGACAGAGGTAGTGGACAAGGATTCAATAGAAGGTAGCAACCAAGACAAAACCGGACTTGGAACACAAGACCCAATAGTGGAGGAGTCCCCACCCCATTAGATCAACCAGTTAATCAACCTGTCAATCAGTCTGCCAATCAATCAGTTAATCAAGAAAAGCCTCCTAGCGGTGTATATCTAGCCGAGGCTGCTTTATCAGGGTGGTGTAGGCTCCACAAAATGAGTCAACATTCTGAGTTAGACAGTCAAGAATTCCAAACAACAGCCTCAATCTTTCAATATGAAGTGGAGAATAATGCAAGCGGTCAGGAAATTATACCTTCTATTCCTTATGATTCACCAGTGTTGGTATTAAACCATGCTCCTTTTCCACAAAGTGAGGAGAATGTACCTGAAGAGGAACCTGATTAGTTCGAGGAAGAGGCAGACTAGGTATGCAATGGAGATGAAATTTCACAGCTATTTGATGAGAGTCCGGAGAATGATAACAGTCCTAGAGATGAAGAAGAGGTTTGTGTTAAAGAGGAAACTTACATTGAAGAAGTGCAGACCTTCCAGAGACCTGTTAAGAAGTACGATTTGAGGGAGTTGCCACACAAGCACCCATAGGCTGGAGGACCCTTTACTACTTCCATTCCACCGAACAATTTCAACACACCTCTAGACCCTAATGCTAGCAATAATCCATCACTCCCTCAGGTGTCCAAGCAATATTTATCTCAAGATCCAAGACATGCTAATGTACCAAAAGGAAGGAATGTTGATGCAAATAAAGAAAGGATGGTGGAATACCCCAAGGAGACTCCTACTAATTTAAACAAAAAATAATTAACCACATATGTTGCTAAAGAACTCTAAAAATTGAAGGTAAATCTATCTACATTCGAGTTATTAAGAGTTCCATCTATTAGGAATGTAGTCTTAGGATCCTATAATACAAATTCCATGTCACAAGATAAATCAGTTAGCAAGAGTGTCAATAGAGTATCTAGTCCTCAGTTGGTAGGAGGACAAAATCAGTCCCATAATCAAGTCCATGTGCCCCTTGGAGACACTAGGAAAGAAAAGCATAAATCTCAAGTTGTCCAAGTAGATACTCCCTTGACTCTATTTCAAGGGAAGACAGACACACCTCCATTCTTGATTTCTGTTTGAATATTTGGTAAGAATTTGCATAATTTTCTGCTAGATTCTGGTGCTTCCACCAATGTTATGCCTTTTGGCGTATGTCAGGCTATGGGGATTACTCCTGCTGAATCATAAAAGAAAGTCACGCAATTGGATAGGACCAAAGTCAATGTTGTAGGAGAGCTAAATATGATTCATATGCAGATTGCTTCTGACCGTAGGATTCAGCAGGTTATCAATATATAGGTAGCTGACATACCTGACGCTTATGTCATAATCCTGGGAAGATACTTTACCAGGGCCTTGAATGGATATATCTCGACTAATCACTCCCATATGTGGCTTCCCTGGAAGGGAGTGCCAAACCAGATTAGAATTGAGAGAGAACCCAGAATGAAGTACATGATTACAGAATATCAGAAAACCTCTTCTAAAATTCTGGTATCAAAAGTAAGTATGGGTAACTATATGCTTGTTGCTCCTCTTGAAGAGCCAGATATAGAGGAGATCCTCATGTTCCACACAGTGTCTAATGACCTTACAGAAAGGTCTAGCGGTACTAAAGCCCTAGTGGAACCAGTTAAAGACAATGATGAACCAGCTGAAGATGATAGTGGTCTGGAAGATAGACAGCTTGGTCTGCTAGGTAATTTCGAAGAGTTCATTTGGAAGTGCATCGAAGATCAAGTTCAGCTAGGAAGAGGAATGAACTTTGGAGAGCTACTCTTGCCCAATTGGTGCAAGGTGCATAATGCTTCTCATTCAGAATTGGACTGTTGCTTGTGCTAGGCTATAGTGGAACAAATATAGAAATGTATCAACCCCACTCCTTCAATCAAAAGTGATGTCCTGAATGTACAAGAAGATCCTAAAGGAGAAAGAGTGATGCCTTCTGAAAAGCCATCCAATAGTAACAATGCAAGTGAAAAGACAAGGAGCTTTGCAGTTGTTGGTTGCTGGGATCTAAGGTTCGATGGGTCCAAATCAAAGCAAGGAGCTGGGGTAGGCTTTGAGCTAATTAGCCCAAGAGGTAAGACATTTTTTGCTGCTCATAGACTTCAATTTCACTATACAAACAATGTAGCTGAATATGAGGCCTTGGTGGATGGATTGTTAATGGCATTGAAGAAAAAGGTTAAAATCTTGCAAGTTTTTGGAGATTCTAAGTTAGTAGTCAAGCAAGTTAGGAGACAATACTCTTGCCATGGTCGAAGAATGACCAACTATAGATACAGAGTGTGGGACCTTATTGAAGGATTTGATGCCTTTAACATTCATTTGATTCCACGAAACAAGAACTAGACATCTGATTCCTTGGCCCAGGCAACTAGTACATTGCAACCTTTGTCCCTTTCTAGACTAAAGAAGTTTACTGTGGAGCTGACCCCAGTACCCTCAGTACCCAATAATATCACCAACTTCCAGGTATTTGAGGATGATAAGCATATTCTAGATTTTATCACAAGTACATATGTTTTTTCTTCTCAAATCATTGATGAAACTGAGCTCCAAGAAGCAGAGATAGACCTTGAAAGGGTAATCAATTTGAAAATCAATACTATTCCCAGGGGAATGGTGCAACTAGAAAGGATTTTTGACCTAGACAAGGTCAAGGAGCAAGAACATGGCACCAGGAAGGAGTCCATTAGCGGACAGTGTGATAAATTTAACATGGGATCTCAGGAGGATGCCAAAAATGTCTTTATTGGTAAAGTATGCACTCCTAAGGAAAGGCAAGGAATCCTCAATCCACTACATAGATATCCAGATGTGATAGCCTGGAGTTATGAAGACTTAAAGACTTATGATACATCTATCATAACCCATACTATCCCTCTCATTCTAGGAATAAAGCCTTTCAGACAGAGGCAAAGGCCCATCAATGCTTTACTGGAACCCATAATATAGAAGGAAGTGCAGAAACTGTTGTCTGGAAGGATAATATTCCCAGTCAAACATTTTACTTGGGTCGCAAACCTGGTTCCAGTGCAGAAGAAAAATGGTGAAATTAGGCTATGTGTAGATTTCAGGAACCTAAATAGGGCCTTAGAGAAAGATAATTATCTAGTGCCCTCACTAGATGAAGTACTCCAAATCGTCAATGGATCTCAGATGATGTCCTTCTTGGATGGTTATTCTGGATACAACCAGGTCATGGTGTAGTATGAGGATAGACACAAGACTGCTTTCACCACCAAGTGGGGGACTTTTTCCTATAGGAGGATGCCCTTCGGTTTAATTAATGCTGGAGCCACCTTCCAACGAGCTATGGACATTGCCTTTAAGGACATAATTGGTGAGTACATAGTCATTTATATGGATGATTTAACAGTCTTTTCCAAGAAGAGAGGTGATCATATCTTAGATTTATGCAAAGTTTTTCAGAAATGTGGAGAGTTTGGGATATCTCTCAACCCAAATAAATGCATCTTTGGAGTCATAGAAGGTAAATTGTTGGGGCATGTTCTCTCTGAAAAGGGAATTTCCATTGATCCAGAATGCATAGAAGCTATCCTCAAGATCCCACCCCCTGCTAGCAAAAAGGAAATGAAATCATTATTTGGAAAAATCAACTTTGTAAGGAAATTCATCATGAGATTCGTAGAAATAGTTAAACCACTGAATGCGATGTTGAAGCAAGAAGCCAAGGTTGAATGGAATTCAGAGGAAAATGAAGCATTTACAGAGATAAAGAGGGCTATTGTTGAAGCTCCTGTTTTGGTAAGTCTGGACTATGCTAAACCATTCTATATATATTCTTTTGCCTCTGATCATTCCCGTGCTGCTATATTAACTCAAAAGTCAGATCAAGGAAACGAGCATCCCATAGCATTTATGCATGCACCATTAAAAGATGCAGAGTTGAGATATTCAAATGTGGAAAAGCAAGCTTATGCCTTAATCAGAGCAGTAAAGAAATTCAGGCATTACATCCTCAGAAACAAAATCTTTGCCATAGTTCTGGATCCTGCAGTTAAGTTGTTATTGATACAAAATGAGCTAGGGGAGCATAGAGCCAAATGGGTAACCATGTTACAAGAGTATGATGTTGAGATTCAGCCTATGAAGCTGGTAAGGGGACAAGGGCATACACAAACAATGGTGGAAACTATCCCTGACCTCACAGCCCAGAGTTACAATTTAGAGGATGTTTCTCCTAGTGAGTGGTATGATGATATCATCCACTATCTCTTGACTCAGAGGTGCCCTGATCACCTTAATTCAATACAAAGAAGGTCATTGAACTTAAAGAGTGACAGTTTCATGTTGAAAGGAGCTGTCCTATACAAGAAAAATCATGAGGGTGTTTATTTGAGATGCCTAGGAAGGGAAAAATCTGAAAGAGTGATGTTGGAGTTTCATGATAGATATGGTACAAGCCATGGATCAGCACCTTCTACAGTGAACCAGATTCTCAGAGTGGGTTACTACTAGCCTACACTATTCAAAGACACCCACAGTCATGTCAGGACACGCCATGTGTGTCAAAATACGGCCACCAAAGAGAAGTATGCAGTGCTCCCACTCCAACCGGTCTTTGAGGTAAAACCTTTTGCGCAATGGGGAATGGATTTTATAGGTCCCATTAATCCACCTTCCTCTGCAGGACACATGTATATCCTTACTATCACTAATTATTTTACAAGATGGACTGAGGCCCTTGCTTGCAAATAATGTACTTCAAAGGTAGTAATTAACTCCATCGAATCAGGTATTCTCAATCATTTTGGATGTCCTATGTCTTTAGTTTGTGATAATGGTCCTACGTTTTCATCATTAAAGTTCTCTATCTGGGCTTTTGATCATGGGATTATCATTAAGTTTGCCTCCAACTATTATCCCCAGGGTAATGGTTTGGTTGAGTCATCCAACAAAAATCTCCTGACTGTTATCCATAAATTGTTAGAAAGAAATCTGAAGGACTGGCATACCCAACTTAGATTTTCTCTTTGGGAAGATCACACCAAACATAAGACTTCCATAGGGATATCACCTTACCACCTACTTTATGGATTAGAGCCTGTGTTTCCCATATAGTTAAAGATCCCCACCTTGTAGTTCATTAATGAATATTATGATGAGGGAGATAAACATGAGGCTAGACTTGCTGAATTGTTGCACCTTGAGGAAAAGAGATGAAGTCCTAGAAAACTTTGCGAAACATCAAGGGGTAGTCAAGAGATGGTTTGATAAAAGAGCCAAGATTAAAGCTTTTAGGATTTCTGACTTGGTTCTTTACTGGGATAAAGCCCATGACCGTAAGGGAGAGCATGAAAAATTTGATAAACTTTGACTTAGCCCTTACCAGATTTCAAAAATTCTTGGAGATAATTCTTTCCATTTGAAATATCTCACTAGAGAGGATATCCCACTGCCTATCAATGGGTAGTATTTGAAGCATTATTTCCAGTCTTGAGTTGTTTTCAACTCTTGTCTTGTACATAGTTAGATTAGGTTCCCTTTATGTTTTGTTTGCTTTTGCTTTGTTTCTTTTGCTTTCACTCTTGCTTTGGGGTTTTTTCTGTTTTCGCCTGGATGTGTTGGACCTGCATGGTAAATTTATCATTATCTGGAATTGTTCTAAGTATTTGTTGGTAGATTGTGGTCTTGTATCTTGAAGGGGCGGTTGAAGTCTTTGTTATTACCAACATTCTCAATGTTTGATTTATTGAGGATAGGTCACTAGTTTTGATTTGAATTTGAAGTATTATGAAAATCTTATATCCCTCATATATCTTAAAAAATTCTTATGTTACCATAGGAATCCTTGTGAAGTTTTTTCGGGTGAAAAATCTTGTTTTTGCTTCAGCGCCACTGTGGTTCTCAGCCTTGAGTGTGAACTTTGTTGTTCACAAGTTGAAATAAAAGTGGCATATAAAGAATATCAAAAGACAGAAAAATGAAATATTGAATATCAAAAGAATAAATTCAACTTATCAGGGGTACCTAAATATCTCTACCGGGGCTATGCACACCTAGTTGGTAGTATAGCTATGTTCAGGAGAGTCACAACGATAACCTCGTCGGGGCTATGGATGCCTGACTGGCAGTGAGGCCTTAACCAGGTTGCTTTTGAAATTAGAATCCTTACGTAGCCTGACTTAACTAAGCTTTGTTTCTGTAGTAGCTTAAGGAGGGAAATGAACTCAAATGCACACACTTGGATTTTTCAGTTTATGGAAGGTTTGATCTACCCTTTGGTTCTGATTCCCTAAATCCTTACATTCTGACTTGTTTGTTTGATGGTGAGATTGAAACTAGAGATTTTGGGTTCTTGATTCTTGTTCGTCACCAAATGCTCTGGAGCATTTTCCCAGCAGAAGTTTCCATTTGTTGTGTCGTTTTCGCACACGCCCCGCTAGAAGCAGGGACCCTCTTTCGCTTCAGTTTTGGTGTTTTGGCCCTTTCATTTTGAGGTTTTTCCTTACTTAGGCACATGCTTAAATGTTTATTTTGATTTCCTAAGTGTTTCCCCTGGTTATTCATTGAAAATTTTAAGTTCGGGATGAATTTCGGGCTTTTGCTCGGATTCAGGATTTTCCACCCTAGTCGGATTTTCCTAGATCCCGCTGGGACTCCGGCTGGACCTTTTTTTTTGGGATTTTTGGTACTCACAGATTTTCGTGTGGGCTGAATTTTCCCAGATTCTACCCTATTGTCAGATTCCTAGGTTCTCTGGTTGTCTTATCGATAGCATTAATTTCTTCGTACGTGCTTTGAAGGATGTTTCTTAACTAGATTTTTGAGGTCTTTTGTACTATCATGCTTATTGCTTGCCATCATTTGAGTTGAGGAGTGTTTTCTTGGGAGTGTTTGATCCAATTTGGAGCTATTGAGTTTGAATTGATTGATTTGCTGGTGTTTTCTTTGACGCTTTCATGCCCCTGTTCTTTGTGGACACCATTCTCCTTGCATTTGTTGATTCTAGGATCGATTTCTGCTTTACCATGGTATGTTTAATGACCCTCCTTTGTATTGATGATTGCAGATAACACGTTGAAGTTATAAATCCTATTCAGGTTTGATTTTCTACATTATTTGGATGTTCTCGTGACTAGGGTTTCGTGATAATTGTTTGATTTATGGTTTTCCAAGCAAGTCCTGAGTTCATCTATTTGTTCACCTTGTGAGGGGTCGTGCTTTGGAAATCGTGAATTTTCCCTAGTAGGATTTTTGGGCAGTCAAAAGTTTTAAGTCTGAGCTCGCCTATGCTTTAATGGTGGATTAGTGGGGTTTAAACCTAGGGCATCGCTAGTTATCTTTAGTTTTCTCTCAATCAGGCCTAGAATGTAAAGAAAATATTTTGAAGGTCCATCTCTAACTTGCTCTAATTTTAAATGTTTGAAATTCATGATTGATTCAGTGTTTGGGGTTAAGTCGTGACTTTGAGTTGCAGTGCACCATTTTTCATCCCTCTAGGATAATCCATCCCTTCCAGATTTCCTTTGCTGTGACCCTCTGAAGTCGGGGAGATGTCATATCGATCATCCCACATTTTGGCGAAACCTTCTTAGGTTCATATTTGATTGCCGAGATAATGTAATTCTTACGTCGAAAAGTCTTTCTGTCAGCAAGACAAACCCTCATTGCCAAGAGGTCATAATGGTCTTCAGTCGTCTTACCGATAATCTCTTCTATCGCTGAGACTTCCATCTTTCGGCGAGACCTTTCACCGAACATATTATGTTCTCGTCGAGCGCCCTTCGTAGTCGGGAAGACTCTGTCTGTTCGGAGAGACCTTTCGGCGAGCTCACTACTCTTGCCGAGATCTTTGCTTTCGGCGAGACTCCCAACAGTCGCCAGGACTTCAAAATTAAGCCCTCCCATCTTGGCGAGCTCATATCTTCTTTCAGAGAGATCACATGTTGTCAGCCACAGGTTATACCAATGAGCCCCTTTGTCGGTGAAACATTACATAGCCACTGGGACATTTGGCCGAATTCAAACTTAACACCAAGACATCCATTTGCTTCGCCGTGACTTCACCCCCCATTGGCGAGAAGTTACACCAAAAGCCCTCTCGAGTCCATATTCATTCGCTGGGACAATATCTTTCTCACATCGAAGGTATCTTGTGTTAGATCGCTAGTCGATGAGAACAAGAAAATTTGCCAAGACCCTACCCCGACTACCCCTTAGTCATATTGATATGTTTGTTACATCGATGTTCGGCAAGGCTCTGTAGGTTCACTGGGGCATCATTTAGATAAAATTTAGTTTGACCGAGGTGATTGCTTAAACTCTGATGGTCGGTGAGGCAAAGAGGATTCACTGTAACCTCACCCTGAAGAGAAATTCCCTTACCAACATGAATCTCTTCATCGCCTTTCGACAAGACATACCCCACTCGACGTGACCTCATCCCAAATGAAAATTGTTTGGCCGAGGGACATGCTTTTACACTAATTGGTTCAGAATCTCACCTTATCCACGGATTTCTGCTGATCCCGGATTCTCCCAAAGTCTGGCACCTCTAAGATTTTTCATGGTTTGCAATTTGGCTCGTTCTTCACGGAAATTCTCCTTGGGAAGATTTTCCCAAACTCTGATGTAATATAAAGGAAGGTGGGACAATTGGATTTGTTTATGATATGTGATGCATTTGGAAATTATTTCATGTCATGTTTGGATTTCCCATGCGATTTGTTGATCGATCATGATCAGGTTTAATGATTAGGTAGGTGTTTCTTGGCTATTCCATTGGAATTTGATCGGTCTAGAATTTCCTAAAATTCCTAGCTAGCCAAATTCTACTGCTGCTCTTGAAACCTAAATTTTTTGTGAATGTCCCATATGATATTTAATGACACTTTGGTTAGATAAGGTTTATTCTGATGGTATTCTGATGGGTTAGTATTTCCTTCTTGTGGTTTTTACTATGATTTTCATGTTGGATGCAGGTTGAATCTAACAAGGCAGCAGCTGGATCTTCAATGACTAATGCAAAAAGGATCAAAATGGACATCAAGAGCAAGATCCCTGAGAGAAAAGTCACATTGATCTGGTCAGAGGTGACTGATATGAACATTGGACAGTGGGACTACAAAGAGTTCAAAGAAAGAATGGTGGCTAAAGATCTCCTTTTGGTGGCTAGAAGGATGGAGTCAGGTTTGGCACATGTGGTTGGTTTCCTTTCAATAGTATAGTGTTATGAGCTTGTCCTAGAGTGTGCTAGACACTATGACCAGGGCAATCAAAAGATCATCAGTCCTCAAGGGCGAGTAATAGCAAATCTCAACCCTTTCTCTATTGCTCAAACTTTTGATATGCCAGACAAATCTCATGTGGTGGCATTTAGCATGGGGTCCACCAAGGAATTCTATGAAGAACAAACTGTAAAATATCAGTAATTCATCAACTCTTGGTTGGAAAAGCCCAAGTCACATTATTCCAAACTTCCCAAGCAGCTATTCAGAGCAAAGTTCAAGAAGGAGTACTATGATGCCATTACATTACTCAGCAGGGTGGCCGGATTGAAGAATGCAGGAGTATTTAAGAATTGGATGTGCCATGCCATTGTGAGGATGGAGCAAGAATTGACTAATTATCATTGGGATGGTCTAATTAGCATATTACTCCATGAACAATTATCCAATGTGTTGCAGACCAAGACTTTCACAATGACTTCATATCTAGTCTACGCATTTGGAAGATTCCATCCCTATAAAGGATTGGACACAAAGGGAATTTCTAGACAAGATGTTATTTATGAAGTTTTCCCCTAGTTGCATTTGGGAGGTTCAAACTATAGGAGGGAAAATGATGCATTTACCATGTATATCACAAGAATGCTTCAAGGAGTAGAACATGTCAGAATTTTTGACCAAGCCAAGGAGCTCATCAAGAAATATGGAGCTTGGTTTATTCAATTTCCAACCTTCTCCTACATTCAGATCAATGACTACCAGAGGACCCCATATAGACTTCCAAGGTATCCCACTGATCACATTATATTGTTGGAAGTAACCAGATAGATTTGTGACTTTGATGCTATTGTCAAGAAGGACAACCACAAGACAGGATTTGGTGGAGATTTTCCCCTAAGGATTGGCACTAGAGAGGCATGTCCTTCCATTATTTCAGCACAAGCTTCAGAAGAAGAAATGAGTACCCTCGGTCTGTCTTTCCACTCCAAGAGGTCCAGATTTGACATCACAGGCGAGGCTCAAAAGAAGGCCAGTAGGGAATATAGCCATAAGGTGAATTTGGAGGACTACTGGGCCAATTGTAATGATGAATATGAGGTCAAAAAGAAGAAATTTTCTCGGCTTCCAGTGGATGCAGTCTATTTGTATAATGTAAGGGTAGTGCCTGATCAATTGGAAAATGATGGGAACTTGGTCCAGGATCATGCCTATGACGCAGTGAAGGATAGACCAATTGGTGATTTGGACTAGTTAGAAGAGGAGAAAATAGAACTGAAACAATTGCCAGTCATCAAAGTTACCAAGATGTGGCTCAAGCATATGATCTGGGAGTTGGAGAATGAGGGAGTGAAATTCACATACAACCTGATGGGAGATTTAGATCCCCAGTCCACCTCTGAAGAATCTACCAAGCAGGATTCTAAGGGCAAGGGTAAGTTGGATTCCCCTTTCAAAGTCAAAATAAAAGGTGTCCAAGAAGAGGAAGCCCGGGAGGCCGAAAGGCAGAGAAGACCAAGGGCTAAGAAGAGGACAAGAACTCAAAGGACTGAATGGAAGGAAGTCAAGAACAAAATCCTGAGACTGATGCTCCTGTGCTAAAGAGGAGAAGGATTGTGAACTTGTCAGAGAAGGAAAGTTCTAAAGAACAGGAAGAAGTTGCCCCATTGGTGGTTGAGATAGAAATTTTAGGGGAAAAGGCGAAAGTATACGCAAGGAGGTCTAGGACTCCTTCTCCGAAGGACAGTGTGCCAAAAGCATACCTTCCCCCTGTCATTCCCCAAGAGAGGCAGCAGAAGGATGTTCCGATTTCTTATGAGGCCCAAAATGCTCTGGGTGAGGTAGGGAATATTGAGGATCACCCAGATACTGAGGCAGAGGAATTCCATGAGGGTGACCTTTACCATGTAGAAGCTGAAGTTGAAGAGATAATGCAGTCTCCCTTGGTTGCACATGTAGAGTCCCCAGTCACACATAAAGGAGTTGAATCTCCCTCAAAGGAGAAGGAAGCGGAAAAGGTCCCATCACTTGAGCATAAGGAGGAACACATCGGAGAGGAAAGGAATAAGGATGAGACTCCTGAGAAACTAAATTTGGAGGAAGAAATATCAGGAGACCAACAAGAAGAATCAGGATCGAGCCAAGTGCAATTAGAGCCTATTGTTGTAGAATGGCTTGACAGAGAAATAAAAAGGAAGCAAGTAGTGGTAGAAGATAGTCCACTGAATTGGGATGAACTCTTAGCCAAGATTGGTAAAGGTAAAGGTAAGAAGAAGGCTAGAGTGATCTCAAGAATTGAAAGAGATGAAGCTCAAAATAGAGTTGTTCACGTTGCCATCCTTGCTCCAGATAAAAATAGAGATGATGTGGCTGGAAAGGACTATAATGTTCAAAATTTCAATCTTGGGCCTACATCAATTGAGTATGACATTGAGGATTATTAGGGTTCTAGTCCAGCCATCGTGGGCAGGCTAAGGAAGGAAATGAAGACCAAGCAGGAGCTAAAGAGAGAAAATGAAAATCTCAGGAAAGGCTTGGAGGAATTAATGAAGCCCCTGCAATCCATTAACCCTTCTTCCTCTGCTACAAATCCTCTACCTCAAGAGAGCATCACCAAGCTAGAAAGGATGAAAGCCTCCACCCTTACCACTGCCCATTGGTTGAAAAGAGTGCAAGTAAAAGGTGATGAAGCTCTTAAGGAATTCCTGTCAACAGGGAAGGATACTGCCAGGATGATGGATTGGCTGAAGCAGGTGTTAGCGCAAGATAAGGAGGATACAGACCTATTGCTGCAGAAAACCAAGACCATCATGGAATACACCAATGATGGATTAGTGGGCGACAAGATCCATCCCTTTCCTAGGGCTATTGAACCTTGGGAGTGGTTTGAGGCATTGCAAATCAAGTAGAAAGTGTTGAAGAATATTTATAAACAAAGAAGGCAGATTGATGATACCCTAAATGGTGTCTATAGTGGCTGCATTGCTTTTTTCAAGATTATGATAGGACGAAGGAAGATTGCTCCCAAATGTTTGAGTCTGGAGCAGTTGAGAAGTTGGTGGTAGGATGTTTATGCGCCACTTGATGATGATTCTATTTCTAAGTACCAGTTGGATGATGCTGCCACCTACCTCGCAATTATTGATAAGTACATGACATATAAGGTGGACTAGGATAAGTCGGTCAAACACTCAAGGGAACAAATTGCATCCATCAAAAATTGACTGAGAGTTTTGACTCTACCACCAGTAGCCAACGTGGATGGGACGCTTCTGAAGGTTCATGAACTACTGGATCGAAACAGGGACAAAGGGGAAGGCAGTTAATGCTCAAGTACGTCGTGATTTGTGCTTCCTGATTATCTCAGCGTGCATTGGTTCGAGTTGCGTTGGGAATCCCAGGCCGACCTGGGAGAAATTTGTGCATTTAATGCATTCCTTTGTTCCGTTTTGACTTTCTCTCGGCCAACTAGTGGTGCTAATTTAATGTTGTGAAGCTCTTGTTGGGCCAACGGGTCTCCTAGGGTTTCCATATATCTGGCATTTGGCCTCATTTGTAAGGATTCTGGGTTAAGAAATTAGAAGATAGAAGTAGAATAGAGCATAAATAGTTAGAAGTGAATCAATTAGGGAAGTTAGCAAGTAGTTGCTCTCAAGCAAATATTGTAATAGAAAGTTGGAATTGTTGCTACAGTGGATAATTTGAATACAAGGAATGATATTGTGATTTAGTGCCATACTGGTATTCTCTTGTCTTGCATGGTTCTTGTTCTTCTATCTTTAAAATTTCTTTGAGGAAGTTAATATTTAGATTAGATTCAATTTATTAATGTCTGTGACTTCATACTCGAATGTTGCAGCAATCTCCCAGTCCATACTTTTCGCAACCAACTGATTGTTAGTTGCTTTGCAAAGTTAGCCTGGAATTTTCATATTCCTTGTGCTTAAGTTCGATTGTGAGGGTTTATTCATTTCTATTACAATAGGGTTGTTTGAATGAATTCCCATGATTTGAAAATCTTAACACCTTAGAAGATTGCACTGTTTATATAAGATTGCAGATTTATCTGGATCAAGTAGAGATCAGTTTTGAGGGATTGGTCCATTCCGCGTGTTGGTCACTTTCATTGTTAATCTTAGGTTTAGTATCAAGTTAGAAATCTATTTGAAACCCTTATCTTTTGCTATTTCTTTGATTATTGGGTTAGATCTTGGACCAAAATATCATCAGATTGTTAGATCTGATAAAATCAATTTAGTATTTTGCTTGTGGTAAGGTCCCATTGTGATTACCAACATTTTCACATTTGTCACTAAGTTGTTTATGCATTGTCAAGACCTGACATTAGAGACCTTGTGGTTATCTCTTGAGGCTTGCTGATAGAGATTTACCTTTCAAGAGAGATAGGATATTACATTCTGTCTGAGTTGTTGTGCAGAAAACACCATCAACAGATACTTCTAGTGCTCAAAAATATTTTAATGGATGTGGATTGGCATAAATGTTGACCTCAATTCTATTATGGGGGAACTTGATACATTGATGGTAAGTGGAAAGGACATCTTGCTAGAGCCATGAGCAGGCAAGGAAGAGGTTATAAGGAGGACACTTGATCAATAACATGGCTAGTTGTGTACTACAATGGTGGACACACCTACATTGGAAGACATGTACCCTCATAATCTATATTTGCATTATCATAATTCTTGATAGTGATTATATGAGGCTCTAATTCCACCATGGATTATCCCACTTGTTTGATAAACTTCAAGGTCCACAAATTTAAGGGGAAACATTATCAAGTAAGAACTATTTGACTTTATTTTTTGTAATCAATACCTCAATGTGCAATTTGTTAGATTGCGGGATGGATAAATTGGTGGCATATCATTTTTGCTAAAGGTGAACTATTAAGTTGATGAAATATGACCCACAAGTGCTAGAAATAATTCAAGTTCAGTATAATTAGGGATGCAAGACCCTTTTAAAGCTTGGTCAAATACTTTTCTATATATTGATGACTATCTAAGAAGCTCTAGGGTTGATATTTGTGCCATATTTTTCCCAAGATGATCCAAGATGTTATATTGGGAGCTTTGGGATGAGGAAGTATTTGGTCTAGGGATGGTGAACCTACAATAATGGGTAGTGACAACACAATCAAGATATTTAAGATTTATTTTTATCATAGAAACTTACAAAGGAAATTGTGTAATGCATCCCATAACATTTTCATAGTTAAAATAGACTTTATTATAGCTAAAATTATTAGTACGGTTCCCTATGATATATCCACAATCAAGATTAGTGGATGGGCATGGTTGACCTTGAGAATGTGTAGGAAATGCATTATGGTATTCCCAATTAATAATTCAGTGAAGATGATGATACTCCTTATACTTCCATTTCAACCTTATCAATAAGGTCTTCGATGTATTTTTTGATCTTCATCCATTTGTTCATTGTGTGGGCTTTGCTCCTATAATAGTCACAATATTCATTATCCTTGTACAAAGAAGGTTTAATCTTGGAATCATCAAACATTTGTGTCATGGGAAAAATAACCATGTTCACTTTCACAAACTTCCTAAACACCACATCTATGGGTTCCTTGAGTGTGGTAAATTTATGCTTAGGATTATTTTGATTTTTCTACTTGGGTTGTGCTTGATGAGATCAGGTAGTGTTAGTGTCACATGAAGTGGTTATATTTTTAATTGGATTTTATGTGGTTGTAATTAGTACATGTTTTGCATTGATGACACCATCACTAACAAAAAAATTCTAATCCTAAAACTTAGGCTTGTCATTATTTTCTTTGTAAATATTGACCAAACCTTTCACAACAAGTCCTTCTCAATGGTTACCCACATTTCAATGATCTCATAAAAAGTTTAAGAGCAATAGATTTACAAATGTAATGATATTTCCTCATTTAAATTTTGGATAAAATATTAATGAGTTTATTTTCTAGCATAGGCCAAAGAATATGGCTAGCAAGTCCTCTCCATCATTTCAAATATGTTGCAAAATGTTAACCATTGCATTGCTTAGTATTAGAAATGTCCAACATAGTGACCTCACATTCCACCTTTTAGAAGCAAGGAAAAAAAATAGATAGGTAAAAAGGGTTGAGATAGATCCATGGGGAAGGTGGATGAAATATTTCAAGGTTAGTCCACCTAAGTTTTGAGGAAAAAGATGAAAGAGGTAGTTATCAATATGCTACTTATTGACATGCCATGAAAACTTCCTTTACATGATCACAAGGTTCACCCTTCCCTTTATATTTTTCAAACTTAGGGATCTCAAAGTGTTGAGGGAAACGTACTATTGAGATGCAACAATCAAATGGGTAAGGTCACAAGCCTTCAAAATTAAATTGTTTCTTTGTGGTGCCTTCTTGTAAATTCTTAAGGGCCAATATTATGTCTTCCCACTCTTGATTAAAAACCAATGTAGGTGGCATAACAACATGAATAGCACTTGGAGGCATAGCATATTATCCATGAGGATGAGGATTAAGGTATGATGAATTGTATTGTGTGTTAAAGAGAAAAAACTAAGATATGAAGAGGATGGTGGTTAGTTAGTGTGGTATGCATGTGGAATGGAGGATAGATGAGATGTTTGCGAGATGTACAATGTGGAAGTTTGTGGTATGTAGGAATATAGATGGATGCAATGAGGATTTTATTGAGGTATTTGAGATAAAAATGGGGAATATAGGAGGAAGATTATTGTGGGATGTTAGATGAAGAAGATTAAGGGATATATGTAGATTGAGGTGGAGTGATATATGTATAGGATTAATGAGGGACATAAGAAGAGGAAAAGATATGTTGGGATGAATGATATTGATATGGTATGGAGGATGTTGTAGAAGAAGGGTTGTAAAATGGAGTGGGTGTAGATTTGGGAGGTACAGATCTAGCAACATGGACCATGATTTGGGGTGTGGATGATTGCATGTGAGAAAAAAGTATAGTGAGTGGGATTTATGATGTGGGAATGAGATTGTAGAAAAATACTATGGTGGGTGTGGTAGATAAATTAAGGGTGTAATTTAGGTTGGATAGGTGTTGGACCAATACACTATATTACCAAGGATTGTATCTTGTGCTTGTGAATGTACATTACCCAAAATCTATTACCAAGGATGGGTTCAAGGGGCTTTTGTCTAATAATACCTCCCAACTTAGAAACATCAAGAACCATGAGTGAGTTTGACACCTTGATTAATTAGTTCTTCTAATATGGATCCCTTCCGATAATCAATTGCTAATTCAATCAAATCTCAAATTTTAGAGTTATTTATAAAGTCCTACAATCTAGGAGAAAATTTTGGTTGCACTACTATTTGTAGTTAAACTATTTTTTTTTGTTTATTTGATGAGTTTTATGTCTTTCCTCCTAAATTAAAGTAATAAGTATTATCATATTGAGGCATCCTTCAGGTCCAAGGTGATTGTTGATCCATCTGGTTTTGGGCATGAAGGTGAGTTATATGAATGTGATTGGTTGTATGATGATAAGGTTGATTGCATTTCTCCTAAAGTGCAATGATGCCATTAAGTTGAGGGAGTGATTATCAAATATTTGGCCAATTTTATCCTCTCTAACTATGGTTAAGATCCTATGTTGAAGCTCATTTGGATGGATTTTCCTACCTGAGATAGACTAAGTTTTAAGTAAAAGAGATATCGATGCAAACTATACCTTTTGATCAAGGTGAAATAATTAGGATAATTAATACTAACTTGAGATTGGAAAATTCCTTAAGAGAGAATCACAACGTGAGATTTGATTATGAATTAAAGTATCTTGGTAAAGTCATTAATGTTGTATTTGTGATACTAGATAATGTAAGTGTTGATTTAAGTTGTTTAACTATGTCCTTGTTTTCATGAGGGTAATATTTTAACTTTGTTTATGATGTTTGAGGTGACAAAAATGACTCATTTGGGTTGTATGAAGAAGAAAATATTATATCTTTGCAATTTTGGAATTGAGAGAACAATAGCTTTCATGCAGACCTAGCGATTTTCTCTATGTTTTTTGTATCGAAGAAAATATTCCAAACCATAGAGTGGATTCATCAATGTAGGAAAAGATTCGTTGATCTAAAGTTGGACAAATTTTATCTTCTTTTTGTTAAAAAATTGAAGGGAAACATATCTACCAAAACACAAAGCGAATTTGGCAATTTAGACACAAATTTTTCAAATTAGGTTTTGGATAATTTTCAATAACAGTAGACTGGTTGAACAACAAAAATTGATTCATTGATTGATAGAGAGGATCCATCAAGTTGAGGATGGATTCAATGAGTGATAGTTTGACAATTTTAACTATTGGATGACTGGAAAAAATTTGCAAGGCATATTCATTGAAAAGACAAAGCAAATTCATCAATACTTAAATGGATTTTCCAAAGGATGAGGTAAATTCATCAATGGGTTAGAATGACTAGCAAAAGGACATATAAAATATACAATAGATTGCGGGAAGGAAATGTGCTAGACTGATTAAGACATTTACATGTTTATCACATAGAAAACATTCCAAACATGCTCACATGCCCTAATTCAAATAGGTACGACAATTAGTTTAGGATATAATAGAAAAATTGCTAACACCATCTATTAAATGAAGGATATATAGGGACAACCCCATACATGTGAATTCCCTTACTAATGATTTAGAAATGTTTGCAAGATTTTGTGTCAATACAAATAATTTAAAAAAGAGAAACAAAACAAACACTCAGATAAGGCATAGAAAGTCCAAATAGCATATAAAAATTTAATACAAAAAACTATGCTAGAATTCTTGTTGTGTATAAATTTTCCTAAATAATCGATTCGATCTGTGCTCATGAAAATTTGATGGTATAACATTTATTTTTTGAAAATGTGAGTGATATCAAATGGCTATGTTGGATTAATAAATAGATTTTTGGGTTGGAAAGATGGAGGGCTAGGATGAAATCATGGGATCAAGGATCAAGATTGATTTGGTTCTCTCAAGTGATGAGATTGTGTCAAGTGGCTAAATGGCTAGAGTACATGAGAGGATATGGGGTACATGGAGGGACCCTTAGAATATTTTCCATAAAGAGAATTTTTGTCCCTCACACTCAAAAGGGACAAGGAAAGGAATTTAAAATCTTTTGGGTACTTGAGGAAGTAAGACCCATGTCCCCGAGGATATGGGGTCTTTTCCAAAAGGAGAAAAAAATATGAAAATAGGATAAGGTGGGTGGGGGTAGATATGGAAAGGATTGGAGCCCACTTAATCAAGGATTAAGTGTGTGCATATTCTAATAAAGGGGTTAGGTGGGGATTAGGAGGTTAATAAGGAAAGTTGGATGATGTAACATGAGAGATGAAATTAAATAAATTAAAAAAACATTTATTTAATTTATTAAATAAAAGGGATAAAAGGTAGTGATAAGAGTGGATAAATAATTAGAATTAATTGTTTATCTTAGACTAAGACTTAAGAATGATGGGAGATTATCTTTGAATCCATAGCATTTAAAATTATTGTTGGCCTCTTTATTTTGAGACCTAGCAAATTCAATTAACTAATAATTTTATTTCAAACACATGACAACTTAATTTAAGACGCAAATTCCAACTATTTTATTATCAATATAAGAAATTTGAAGAAAGATATAATTAAATAATTAAAAATTACGTCTTAAATTAAGTTGTCACGTGTTTAAAATAAAATTATTAATTAATTGAATTTGTTACATCTCAAAGTATTGATAAGGCAACAATAATTTTCCTAGTCTAAGAAGATGACGTGTTGGTTTTCACACTTTCGTTTAGATACTCAACATTATGTGAGGATGGCCCTGACTAGGTCTTACGCAGATATTAAAATCTTATCTTCCTAAGATTATAAATTTATAGACGCTTACAGACAAAACGATAAGGATGACTTTGAGCGTTTGAAAGGCAAATAGTCATAATCGTTTCTCTCTCAAATTCTCAATCCACGTTTGTGTGCATCCCTTCTTTTTCGGTGAATCCACGTTTCTGACATTTTTCAAAGTCGGAGACTAACACAGCCTACGAAATGGGTTACATTTAATTTAAAATGCATATAATTTACTGTTTTATGTGAAGCTTGCATAGATTAAATCATACTTCTGACTAGTATGTATCGAACGGTCAAATTAAAATTTTAGCTAACGGTCATCATTTTTTAGTATACTTCTAATACGAATAGGACTAACGCTGGACGGTCAAATTTAAATTCTAGTAGAGGGGGCTCGTTTTTGTTCTATAAAAAGCAGCTATCTATGCATACTCATGGCATAACTGCATTGCTTTGTATTGGATCCGAAACTCTAGCAGTTTACTATAATGAATAGTGGAAAGGGATGGAGAGCCTGTGCAGTGGTGTGCATGTGGTGGGTCTTTCTTGTAGCGGCTCAGGAAGAAGTAAAAGTACTGAGTAGAAGTGGGTTTCCCCATGGATTTATATTCGGTACAGCCTCTGCTTCATATCAGTATGAAGGGGCTGCTCGGGAAGGAGGAAGAGGCCCAAGCATCTGGGATACTTTCTCCCATATGCCAGGTTAACTTTCACTTTTCTATACATATATTGATCTTCATTTTCCATTTCTATCTATTGATTTGCTCTCTTTTAATCTATGTACGAAATTATATAGAAGGCTACAATTTCAGTAGCTAAGAATAAAAGCAGCAATCTTAAAATGATTGTGAAAAATTTAACACGTGCAATATTATGATATTGTCATCAGAATTCAATCATGTAGTTTTTTGAGTCAAATTTATTGATCTAAATTTCGTGAGTAGTGGTTGACAAGATTCCATTTCTTATGATAATGAATGACCCACATAACACTCATTGCATCTAGATGGTGCTCACAGAAGTGAAGCATTGGACCTTCCAAAAAGATTACCCATCCCAATACTACTCCAACTCAAATAGGCTTAACATGCAACATTATTTATAAAAATTAATGGTTGACTGAAATTGGTTTATATATGTTTTATTTAGCAGTGTAAATGAAACTGTGTGCAGGGACAATCGCTGATGGGAGCAATGGGGATGTTGCTGTGGATGAATATCATCGCTATAAGGTGTGCTACTTCAGCATTTGATTCCAATCATATATTTATCTGATCTATGAAAGATCGTGAGCCCATTTCTTCTATTATTTTGTCATCTGAAAGCATTACTGTTTGCATCTTGAACTACATTAAAGAGGGATAGTGTGATTTTCAGGAGGATGTGAAACTGATGAAGGACATGGGCATGGATGCATATAGGTTTTCTATTTCTTGGTCACGGATATTACCATGTGAGCCACTTGTTTTTCTTTCTAGACAAATATAACTAGCATCTGCAGTGCCTTTCTTAAATTGATTTTTCTTTGGAGACAGATGGCACTGTCAAAGGTGGAATTAACAAAGTTGGGGTGGCCTACTACAATAACCTTATTAATGAACTCTTAAAACATGGTAAAATATATATCGTTTGCTACTATTGATGCATCAATTAATGCGATACTGTTCTGGCAATAACTAACTCTTGTTTGTAGATATCAAGCCTTTCGTGACACTATTTCATTGGGACCTTCCACAAGCTCTGGAGAACAGCTACGGAGGCTTTCTCAGCGAAAATATTGTGTATTTAATCCTTCAAAATCATAAAATGCTTTATACATCTATACCCATATAGGATACCCACTGATTTCATTGATTACCCATTTTCTGTGCATAATGAGATCCATTTATCTGATATATGCAGGAAAGATTTTGAAGGTTACACTGAAGTGTGCTTTCAAGAGTTTGGCGATCGAGTGAAGCACTGGATTACATTAAACGAACCTTATTCCTACGCTGCTGGAGGATATGACACTGGCACACTTGCACCCGGCCGCCATTCCTCTTCTAATGGAAGTTCAAGCACAGGAAATTCCGCAAAAGAGCCATATATTGTAGCCCATAACCTCCTCCTTTCTCATGCAGCTGCTGTGCATGTATACAAGACCAAGTATCAGGTGACCCACCTTTTTCCCCCTAACTTTTTCTATTCGAAATCACATTCTACAATTTTTAGTATGACAATCTACCATTTTTATGTGTAGGCGGTGCAGAAGGGATTGATCGGGATTACATTAGTGAGCAGTTGGTTTCTTCCCTATTCAAAATCACATTCTGACCAGAAAGCTGCCCAAAGGGCCATAGATTTTATGTTTGGATGGTAAGAAAACATCTTTTTAAAACAGTCTACTAGTGACCATTTCAGGTGCTCGTTCATATGAATTTGACTGGCCCTGCAAAATTACAGGTATATGGATCCAATTACAAAAGGGACATACCCGTCAAGCATGAGACAACTTGTTGGCGAGCGTTTACCCAAATTTTCTGCCCATCAATCTGCTATGGTGAAAGGTTCATTTGATTTTCTGGGCTTAAATTATTACACAAGCCTCTACGCTTCTGACGTTTCAATGCCACCTAATCCTATGAACACAAGCTATACATTGGACTCTCAAGCTAATTTAACAGGTACACATCTTTTATTTATTTTTTCGAAGGACATGAATTGACCTATTCTAGCAATGCTTTAAAAAAATTGCACTTAATCTCTCACATCATTGCTATGGAAACCTTATCAGCTTGGAGAAATGGGATGCTCATCGGACCAGTGGTAAGGGCTCAGATTTTTTTTAAGAACTATTAAAGAATCAATATTATGAAATGTAACGTTGCCATAGTTTAATTTTTAATTGTGGATAACAGGCGGGATCGAGTTGGCTTTACGTGTATCCACGTGGAATAGGAGAGTTGTTGAAGTATATTAAACATACATATGACAATCCACTCATTTTCATCACAGAGAATGGTAAAACATTTTATGGTGGATTGAACTGACAAAAGCATTTTTTAATGATGCACAGTTACCTTAAAATTTTGGCTATCCGTATACAATAGTGCAATGAAATTTATTGTTTTTACAAGTATTTAAATTTTTTTTATAAAAACTAAATTTTATTTTGTATATTGTAAAAGTTATTATTTTTTCAAATTAATAAATTTGAATATATTTTAATTTTGTAGGTATTGATGAAAAAAATGATGATACGTTGTCATTGGCACAAGCTCTTAATGATACTTGGCGAATTGATTTCCATTCAAAGCATTTATCATTTGTTCAACAAGCAATAAGGTAAATCTTTGTGAATTTATATATTTTTGTTTTATTTAGAGTATTGCATACTAAAACATTATGAGGGTTAAATTACAGGGCTGGATCCAACATACATGGTTACTTTGCATGGTCTTTGTTAGACAACTTTGAGTGGGCAAATGGCTATACAGTTCGATTTGGTCTCCATTACATTGATTATAAGAATAACTTAAATCGATATCCGAAAGCATCCGTTTATTGGTTTAAGAAATTCTTGAAATAAATATATTATAAAGTACACTTTGTGTAGCAATAACAAGAGTTATGCTACAACTATAATCCTTCCTAAGGGTTGCAAGGATAACTTGTAAAAGTCATATTTGTATGGAGTGTTTTCTTTTCACTAAGTTGTTCAATCAAGACTTGAAAAATTTGTAGAATATAAGAAAATAAAAAATCAATTTAACTTTTCAATAATATTGTCTATTCATCTTTTATTACTATTAAACTCAAGATTGAGATTGATTATTTTTGTAAACAATAAATTTCAATATGCACCATTAACTAATTGCATCATAATCTAGTCACCCATCCTTTATTCATTTGTCAAAAATAAAGCATGATAAGAGGTTTTAAAATAATTCATGTGGTCATGTGCAAGAAATTGGATCCACGAAATGTTCAAAACGTAGAAGTATTTTTCCCAATCTTCAAAAATTGTCACATTTCGACTAAAAATTTGAAGCAATTACATATTGAATCTTTAAAAAGGTCAATAATATGAAATTTAGTATTTCGAGTTAGTTTCCAATATGTAATTTATTCTATTATCGAGATGATACAAATTAATTTTTAATAGACAATGTATAAAAACCAATTTTTAAAAGTTACTTTTTTGGAACCATATCATGCATGTGTACAAACACCATAATTTGACCTAAATAAAATTATTATTATAATTCATTTTGGGGAAATATTTCTTACAAACTAATGATTGATGAGAATATTTTTTTTATTAGCCATAATTACCATTTTAAAAAACCACCTTGTACAGACACCATAATTTGACCTAAGCTAATCATTTAAAAAAAAAATCATTATGTAGGGAATTATTTGTAGATTGACATCATATAATTTTTTACAAAAAATAACAAATTAAAATTTATTTATAAAATAAAAAATTCTGACATTTCAGGTTTATGGGCTAATTTCCTTAGAAATTAATAAAAAATTAGAAAATATAATACAATTATAAATAAATTAATTGTTTGAAAATAGACATCCTAATATATAATGGGTTTTAATTACCAAAACCAATTCTAAAAAAAAAAAATCATTACCTCTATTGCCAATGTTAGTTATTTATCTTGACATTGCATTAGTCTTTTATTTGTAGGTCCAAGGCTAAGGGTTGGATTACCAAGTCTTTTCTAAGCCTAAAACAAATCAAAATCTGGATTGGTATTTCAATTTTTTTTAGAATGGGTGCCCACTTTAAAGTGGCTACCTGTTTAGGAATGAGATCTTGATCTAAGACATAGTATCCTATTCTTAAATGGGTACCCATTTTTTCCAAAATGAATGCTTGTTCCTATTAGCATTTTTTTTGTTGAAACTTCTCTTTATAGACCCAAATTCTTGTACTTTCCCATGTTACAACTGAAAAATAGTTTTTAGATGTACCCAAATAAAGATGATCCAAGACGCTTATGTTGAGAAAATGAAAATTTCCATCTACAACTTGTGCTTTAAATTGCACACATAATATGGCCAAGATTAATTTAGTTTTTTGTATTATTACACTCACATGTACTTGAAACCTATTAATTTGTGTTAGCATGTATAATTCCTACTATGAGCATGGTCCTAATAATGTCTCAATTTTTTGGGCTATACCAAGATATATTTATCCTAATAAAATAGCGAGTGAAAAGAAGAAAGAAATGTGAAAATACTTCTTAAGATAATCTTAGAGGAGATTATTGTAAAAAAATATTTCTTTACAATTGTATAAAGAAGAAAAACATAAAAAATGAGCAAACATCATATCACAAAATTGATTTACATGGATTTTTTTTTAAAAAAAATGATTTACTTGATGTATTATTTAGTAAACTAAACATAGATAAAACAGACTTGTAGAGAAATTATCTACAATAGTATCACTAGCTCGAGATCTAGAGTTGTTTTGATAGCATAACAATACCTAAAAAATCACTATCAAAACCTCCATCTCAAGCATCCTATAAATAAGAGAAATAGTACACAAAACCATCAAATTATAATGACAAAATTATAAACTAAAACCAATAGAAAAAAGTGGCAGCCAAATGATAAGATGAGTTCATAGGTTAAAAAATATATTCTTTCCACTTGTTGTAAGAATATCATAAGCTATTCACCAATCAATAATTCTATTTTGGTTTCATTATCTTAAATTAAAATTTCATATGATATGTTAAAAAACCTCCATAAGTTGCTCAACAAGTGTAACTCTGTTTTACAACTATTTTCTAAGTCTTAGAATTTTTTATATTTCTAATGTAGGAGATAAAAAATTCAAATGACACAAATTTTGATTTGGGAGGCTATTGGGGCCTAATTTTTTTAAATTGTATAAATAAAAAATATTGATGTAAAAGGTATCAAGGGAGGTGATTTTAAACAAAGTATGAAAAATTGCCTAAAAATAAAGCTGAATAATTAAGTTTTTATGTTTTATAATTTAAAAAATACATTCTTTATATACTAAACATTAAGAGAAAGGTTGAAACACCTTTCCTAACATCCTCTCACTTGTCAAAAAAATTTAGAGCAAAGGGAGTACCAAAACTTTTGAACTAATTATCGGTGGTCAAGAAACCTACAAGCTCATAGGTCCATCTAAGTTGTTGTGTGCTCATTGACTTTGTAAATGTATTTACAATATTTTGAAAAGTGTCAACATTCTCTAGCATCACCCTCTCATCCTCTACCATGTCACACACTAAACAGTATTAAAATTCAATATAATTAATCCTCACATGAAAGGTCAATTTATTTTCCATACATATTTCACCCTATTTGTTAAATATAATTGTGATCTCCTAGACTTAGCCTCATATGAATGGTAAGTTTATTTGTCATATATATCTCACACTAATAGTTAAATATAATTATAATAGCTCCTAGACTTAGCCTCACATATAAGGACAATCACTTAAATGATTTTTTTATAAGCATCAGTAGATATCATAAACTATGATTCTACAATGGATAAAGCAACCACAAAATGTGGGTTGGTCATTCAACTAATAGAACCACTAAACATCTGTGACAACTTATCGGAGGTTGGGACATGTGTTGCTATGTCAGATTGGGACATAGAGCACTGACAGGTTGGCATGGTATGGGGATTGCGGGCGAAGGATGGTAGTTTAAATACACATCAAATCAAGGATGATGCATGGCTAGCGTAGGGTCTCTTGGGAGGTGGGAAGGGGGGAAAAAATTTAATTCCCTTGGCAAGTTGGAACAATTGAAACACAATAAGATGTGGTTGGGATAGGGTGTTGATCATTCTTTCTTCCTCATTGTTTTTGTCTTCGATGAGCAAGGGTGGTGGCTAAGTTTTTTGGAGATGATGGAGACACCAACTTGTCTCACCTCATTGTATAAGTTGTGGGATTTTCTAGGGATGATTACAGACAATACTATGGTTGATATTCAAGGAGTGCGATCCTTTGGTGCTGGGAGTGGTTGAATTGGTCTTAGGCAGGGAGTTTATGATCTCTGATGAGAGATACAGGACCAACGCTGAGATTGCATCATTGTTTGTTGCTACACTCCTCAATTTGGAGCTACCAAAGGTAGAGATGCTTCTCATGACAAGAAGCTTGTGATAGTGGATTTTTTGGGTGGGGTCAAGGAGGTGATTATCATGGTGGAGCTAGGGGTTGGTATCCCATGTCCAAGGGACATGTGCAAGGTGTTGCTTCCTAATATCCATGTGAAGAGGTATCCCTTCCTCCTAGATGTGAAGGGAGAGGAGCTTTTTGAGCATAGGGCACTGGTGAGGAATGGTGTTGATTTTCTCAAAATATTTTTGTATCTAGAGGTGGTGTCAAAAGATGGTCGGAAGGGACGATTCAAGGATTACCTCCAAGAGGAGGAGATACTGATGGAATGAAGGTTGTGGGCATGTGGTTTTTTTTTTGGTAGCAAATTATGGCTTTGAAGATGGTATGTAGAGGTGGATAGGAGTGGCGAAGTTAACTCAAGACAACATCTGGTTTGTTTTGATGTTTTGTCAAGATAAATGCAATGTAATGCTTGGCATTGGCCATAGACTCATGTACTGGGTGGGATGTTCTATCAAATGTAGTCTTGTAGTTTGGGATATGGGCTAGAATGGTGGTAGAATTTTGATCTATGCTTGGGAAAAAGTTTGTATTACGCCCATTCAAACAAAATGTACTACAAATTTTATATTAATATAAAATATAATATTTGTGTACCAAAAAAAACTAACACCACTAAACATGGTGAATATATATCCACAAATATATATTATACTATCAACATTCCTAGGCCAATTAGAATCCACATATCCATGAGTAGTCACTAAGTGAGTCCCTTAAATATCTATCATTATAACAAAATAGAGTACTTAGAGTACCATGTAAACATCTAACAATCCCATTCATTGCATCTTAATATACTTGTGCAATATTAGCCATGAAATGGTTAAGGAATCCATTTTCTTGGGTTATTTTTGTCGTTTATCATATTTTAAGCTCCCAATAGAAAAAATTATAAGGTACTCTTTCCATTTCTTCTAACTCACTAGGATAACTCAAACACTATTTAGTTGATAACTTAGTACCCATTGAAATAATATCACCCAAAGATAACATGTTCACCATCGAGTTCACATAATCACTTTGACCCAATAAAATAATTTTATTAGCTCTATCTCTTCTAATAACCATCCCCAAGATGAACCTATCCATCCCTAATTCTATCTCAAATTACACTATAAACTAAGGCTTTAATTTATAAGTCATTCCCTTTTACCAAAAAAATATTCTAAACATATAATGCAATAATAAGGGAAAATATATCCATCTTATGGTAGATGTAATGATCTATTAGAGTTGATAGTGAAACCTATAGATCCTATAAATAACCTACAACCCAAATGTCTATAACAAAAAGAGAAAAAACATAGAAAAATGATTCTACTATGACACCTTGAGAAGAGAATTGACATGGAAAAGAATTTTGATATGCATCTTTATTGACTGAATATGGATTAATGAATGATTGCAATATATAATAATGAGATATTATAGAAAAAATATAAGTGAATATTAAATCAGATAATGAAAAGTTTCCTAATCATATGCTATGAGACAACATGACCTAGAAATAGAAAAAAACTCTTAATTTTAGCTTAAGTTATATAAATAAAAGGGACAATATTTATTTAACGATTAATTAATTATCAAATGATTACCTATTTAATTTAGCACCTCCTTAAATTAGACATGAGGAGAAGCTAAAAACCTAATGATGAATGAAAGAATGGATGCATGAGTGGGTCTTGGCTACATGGCTTGAAAAGGCACTCATGTATGTAAACAAATGAATATCTCATAACTCAAAAAATTAAAAATTCCTCATGAAAAAGAAATCCTCTCCAAAAGAGAGAAAATTAAATAAATGTACTAGTGAAAATGGGAAAGTAGGAGAACTTGTTATGACCCCCTAAGGACTTATATTTTCACATTAGTACAATATATGTACCAATAAGAGGATAGACAAGATGGGAATATGAATCCCCCATAAAGAAGTAGCTCTTGTGCTAATGATGAAACCCTAAAGATAAAATATAATTGATTGCTTAAAAATAAAATTTATCCCCTTACAAAGAAAAAAATACACAAGTTATTGGAGAAGACATTCCCACAATTTGGATAAATAGGGAATCTAAATACAAATGTGTTGAAAGAATGAAGAAGGAACCCTTTGATATTTTTTCATTGATGCCAACAGTATTTGTTGAAAGTTTCTATCTGATCTAATAAACAAGTTTTGTGACACTTTGATTTGGTAATTTGGTCTAGATTTTCTCATGTTATAAGATCAACTTATGTGGTTAAATTATGTTGTTTAGGATTTCTAAATACATCTATATTCAGAATTTTAGTGATTTTGGTCAATTAGGTTGAAAGTTACAAATGAAAAAAGTTCAAAAAATTATATTCTAGCTTATACAGTACAAAATGATTTGAGTTATCTAGTCCACATTCCTCCAATGTTTGGATTTACACTCTATAATTTTTGGGAGATAGTTTACAAGTGTCAGTGCTACATATATTCTAGATGGAAGATGCTTATATGACCATATGAATGATTGATGTTGGTTTGATTAGCTCATTTTGTGATTAAGCCTAATCCTTGGTCAACCTTATACTTGAGTTTGTACAAAGAAGTTTTTATATGTATTGCGTATTGACTTATCATTGATCTCAATATTTTTCATTAATTTCAATTGATGTTTTTGGTACTTAATATTTATGCAACATGAAGGAAAGGTTGATGTCAAAGAGATGTTTGTTAGAGATACTTGGTTTGACATGAAGGAAAGGTTGATTTCAAATTGATATATTCTTCTTCAAAGTACATCTTCCTTGCAAATGTCAAAGTCACCATGCTTTCCATATAGAACTCATGGGGTCTAGCAGAGATCTAAATTCAATCATTGGTGCACAATTCATTAAGGTTTTGACATGTTTTAGGGTTTAATAATTGGGTAACATGTTTGCTTTAAAACCCTAAATAAAGTTTATTGTTCAAAGTTAACAGAAAATTCACTTTTCGCTATGTTTGGAAAGTGACTAGTGACAAAGGTTAAAGGCATTTTAAGTAAAACATTAAGAGGGTTAATTTTATTGGTAACCAGCCCCTCTACCAGTTCAACAAGTTAACATTTTTTTTTCGAATGATCAAAGCATGATCAACGCTCATCATTCAATCATATTCTAGAAGGTTTTGAAGAATTGAGAGTTCATATTTAAATTTGTTGAATGATTATTTCCAAAAGGTTAAGCTTTGATGGGAAGTTTGGAAGTCGCTATATTAAACTCTATTTTGTAACTATTTGAATATTGAAAGATCAATGGGTACTTTGATGACAAAAAAATGGAGATAAACGCCCCATATTAAAAGAACTTTTGTATTCTAATGGTCAGGAGCAATTGGAGTCAGTAAATTTATAGAGTTGTGAGTTTCAGAATGTTTTTATAATTCTTTGATAATTGTGAACAAGTATGTGGAAGCCTGAGTCTTGTGAGAAGGTTTGAAAGATAATGACAACATGGTTTTGTGTGAGGAATTTTTGAATAACGGAAGCCACTACATTATTATATTCATTGTGCATGTCATGCATTGAAAATTGAGTGACCATTGTCTGAGATCTTGAATTATGTTGGAATTATAAATCATAACATGGAAATGGTCTAGTAAATTTTTCTCTATGTCATTGCAATTCAAAGAAGGTGTAGTCAAGATGAGAGTTGAGGATTGAAGAAAATACTTAATGATTTATTGTTCATTATTCATATCTATCTTCTTATTGTATTTGATGTCTTGAGGAGAGTCTTGTGAAGGTGTTTTTTTTTATGTTTACAAAATGGTGTGTGGTTTTGAATGTGAAATAGAAAAGAGGAAAGGAAATTTTGAGATTATGATTGTGAATCAGTGTGGTGATATGGGTGAATAAGGGAGATGAATTTTGTTGAAGAATTGATGCAGAGATAGAGCAATGAATTGTAACCCTCTATTTTTTTTCTTATTTCTTATGAAATGTGGTAAAACTACTAGTGAGGAATACTAGGTTTTCAGTGAGGCAAATTGGGTTACCAGTGAGGTAGATTGAGAAGCCAGTGAGGCAGATAGAGTAGCTAGTGAGGTAGACTGAGTAGCTAGTGAGGCATAAAGTGTAGCCAGTGAGGCTTGTTGTATTACAAGTGAGGCATGCAATATGTATTCAACATGTTTCTAGCCAATGAGGCTTAATGAAGCAAAGTTTTTGAGTGGTTTTTCACCCTTTTAGGGTTTTCCACTCATAAAACCTATGTTTTGTTTTTCTCTTGGTGGTGTGCTATATTGTGCTTGATTAATCATCTCAGATTTATGTGTTATACTCAAATTTTCATATCTTTGTACATATAATATCTAGATTGTTTGAAGTATTTTCAATAGGGACTCTTTGAATAATCAAGTGAGTGAAGTTTTGAAATTGGTTTTTTCATTTGACCACTGATTCACCCCCCCTCTTAGTGGTCCTGTACTCAAAAAAGTGGTATTAGAGTGTTGGTTTCCTCACACAAGTTTAATCAACTTGGGATATTCTAGTAGTGGAGTAATTATCATGGGAAAAAGTAAAATAAACAAAGGAAAAAGAAATACCCATCAAAATGCTAAACAACAAGCACCACCTAAACCAAATACAAAGGATGATGAAGAAATAGTTATAAGAAATGACTTACAAATTGAAGAAAATACAAGGTTAGAAGATGATTTTGTAGTTGAGAATGTTAACAATGAAGGAGACTGCTTTGGGAGTGAATATGAACAAGAGTATGATGAAGATGAATGTGAAATTGATCTTAAAGGTGAAATTATTTCTACCCTAGATGAGATCAAGAAAATTAGGAAGAAGAATAAGAGTTTAGAGTTGCAACTTCAATAAGAAAAGGAGTCCAAGGTCAAAATACTTTCATCCCTTAAAGAAGAAAAAAATTTGAAAGTGAAGTGTGAAGAATCTAATCATCTTATTAAGGATATAAAGTTGTAGCTGGTAGAGTCTAGAAGAGTTGAATAAGTCACTAGCACAAACTTGTAAAGCAAAATAGAAGATTGGAAAAAGCTAGAGGCTGAAGTGTTGTCTCTAGGAAAACAACTAGAGAAGGTAAATCAAGAGTTAAAAAGGAGTCTTCAAAATGAGAAGAGCATTGAGTTATTTGACAAAATGATTCTAAGTAAAAGGTCAATATCAAACAAGTTTGGGCTAGGATATGAACAAAAAAAATAGTTACAAAGATGTTGCAATGTATAAAATGAATGTTGGAAAAGAACCAATGGACTCAAACTTATCAAAAGAGGCAATATATAAACAAGGAGAATCAAGCACTACTTCCAAAAGGTTTGCATATCAGAACAACAATGAAGAAGGATATAAAATAGTTCATAATCCCAAGCCAGGACAGAGTTCCAAGGTCATGGAAACACCAAAGAAGAAAATAGATCTAAACTAAATTATTCTACTACTCCTAAGTCTGAAGATAAGAAGAATACCAAAGAAAATGCTCCTACACAAGTTAGCAACAACAAGTTTAGAAGATTTTTATTCATGTTATGAATTTTTTCATAGAGTAATAGAGTACATTGGATGCATGAAAATAAAGTTGGATGGAATAAGAGCTCTTATGAATGGTCAAGTAGAAGAAATAAGGTCAAATGCTATAGATGCAATAAGCTTGGACATAAAGCACAATTTTGTAAAGGTAATTTAATGGAACCATTTAATCATCATGAGAAGACAAGCACTATGAAAGTTTGGAGAAGAAAACAAGAGAAATAGAAAGAAGAATCAAAGCTTGTGCATACAACACAAGTGGCATCTATAAGTGTATAAAGAGAAGCATGAGGTTAGAGGGAGATGTTTATAATTTTATTATACAAACTTCATAGACAAAAAAAAAAAGGTTTCATCAAAAAGAGAATCAAGGTTGTTAGTTCATCATGAAGACATAATATGAGATCTATTGACAATTAAGTTTGCAAGTGCCATGTTGTTGAACAAGAAAACTGAGAGGGTGGTGGGTGAATCAATTGTGACAAATTAAACCTTTAAAATTTTCACCAAAAATTAGATCAATCACAAATCCTTTACTCTGCTAAAATGAATAATCATTAAGTGCAAAAGTAGAAACTGAAAAAGCATCACACATACATAATACACTAGATTTACGTGGAAAAAAAATAAGGGAAAATAATGGTGGGGATAAACTCACAATATAGAGAATATCAAAACTGATTACAAAGGATCATTGCCAAAGAAGGATCACTACCAAAATAAGACTCACTGTCTAATAAGGGTTAACCACCCAAAGGGCTCATTGCCACATAGATACAAAGAAGATAGAAAAAAATTGTTACAGAGAGAAGACAATCTCAATGCAGCCGATATTTCCACCACAAATTTCTCAAACACTTGTAGACATGCATGAATGATAGAGTACACCTTCAACTCACTCCTTCCAGAAACTCAACAATTAGATTTCACATTGATCTTCCAAACTCACATCACATACACACTATTGCACATCTATTTTGCATCTATCTTATTTTATTTCTTTGCATACCTTTCACCAATATCTCATCCTTTATTTATACCATCTTCAACATTGAAACATATCCAAATTCATCCATACACCATTTAAATTCAAATTAGGTCAGTGTAAAAACATTCTAGGGTGGATTTAGGATAAGAGGGACCCAATCACATGCTTGATGATGACCCAAATAAGTCCCAAAACACTTCATGAACTTTACAAGTAGTTTTTAACACAAGGTCGGCCAAACCAATGTAGAACACATAAATCAATTAAGCACATGCAACCTTAACATGATCCAATCCTTCCAAATAAAAAAATTATCTTCAACATGATCATATCAACTTAACTACAAAACTACAAGATGTAAGGCTCAAACAAGAAGAAATCTGAAGCAACTACATTTATCTTGGACCTTAGCTAGATACACAAAAAAACATAGTTCACAACTGGTAAACATAACTCTCATTGTACAACGATCCAAAAACCCAAAATCTGGATATAGCAACTTCTAACAAGAATGAACAACATATCTGAACCATACAAAAATAGGAGAAAATATCATACTAGAACTTGAAGCAACAACTGAATACCTACAACCTTTCTTAATTATAATTTTCTCAATATCCTTGACATATATAGCCAATAACCATTATCCATGACACCAATGACAACAACTAGTTGATAACCAATTAACTAGTTGACATCAATGATAACACTTCCATACTTGCAACAATATCCCCCTTTGTCTGAAAAACCATAAAAGACAACACAAAAGCTCTGAACACATTTCCTCGTGATTTTACTTTCTTTCTGCGAGACAGGGACAAGTTACATACGAAATGGCTTAAATTTAATTTAAAATGCATATACTTTACTGTTTTCATGTGAAGCTTACATAGACTAAATCATACTTCTGATTAGTTTGTATCAAATGGTCAAATTTAAATTTTAGCAGATGGTCATCATTTTTTAGTATACTTCTAATACGAATAGGAGTAACGCTTGGCGGTCAAATTTAAATTCTAGTAGAGGGGGCTCGTGTTTGTTCTATAAAAGGAAGCTATCTTTGCATCCTCATGGCATAACTGCATTGCTTTGTATTGGATCCGAAACTCTAGCAGTTTACTATAATGAATAGTGGAAAGGGATGGAGAGCCTGTGCAGTGGTGTGCATGTGGTGGGTCTTACTTGTAGCGGCTCAGGAAGAAGTAAAAGTACTGAGTAGAAGTGGGTTTCCCCATGGATTTATATTCGGTACAGCCTCTGCTTCATATCAGTATGAAGGTGCTGCTCGGGAAGGAGGAAGAGGCCCAAGCATCTGGGATACTTTCTCCCATAAGCCAGGTTAACTTTCACTTTTGTATACATATATTGATCTTCATTTCCCATTTCTATCCATTGATTTGCTCTCTTGCAATCTATGTACGAAATCATATAGAGGGCTAGTATTTCAGTAGCTAAGCATAAAAAGCACCAACCGTTAAATGATTGTGAAAAATTTAATGCATGCAATATTATGTAGTTTTTCCAGTCGAATATATTGATCCAAGTTTCGTGAGTATGGTGTATATATGTTTTATTTAGCAGTGTAAATGAAACTGTGTGCAGGGACAATCGCTGATGGGAGCAATGGGGATGTTGCTGTGGATGAATATCATCGCTATAAGGTGTGCTACTTCAGCACTTGATTCCAATCATATATTTATCTGATCCATGAAAGATCGTGAGCCCATTTCTTCTTATTTTTTTGTCATCTGAAAGCATTACTGTTTGCATCTTGAACTACATTAAAGAGGGATAGTGTAATTTACAGGAGGATGTGAAACTGATGAAGGACATGGGCATGGATGCATATAGGTTTTCTATTTCTTGGTCACGGATATTACCATGTGAGCCACTTGTTTTTCATTCTAGACAAATATAACTAGCATCTGCAGTGCCTTTCTTAAATTGATTTTTCTTTGGAGACAGATGGCACTGTCAAAGGTGGAATTAACAAAGTTGGGGTGGCCTACTACAACAACCTTATTAATGAACTCTTAAAACATGGTAAAATATATATCGTTTGCTACTATTGATGCATCAATTCATGCGATACTGTTCTAGCAATAACTAAATCTTGTTTGTAGATATCAAGCCTTTCGTGACCCTATTTCATTGGGACCTTCCACAAGCTCTGGAGGACAGCTACGGAGGCTTTCTCAGCGAAAATATTGTGTATTTAATCCTTCAAAATCATAAAATGCTTTATACATCTATACCCATATAGGATACCCACTGATTTCATTGATTACCCATTTTCTGTGCATAATGAGATCTATTATCTGATATATGCAGGAAAGATTTTGAAGCTTACACTGAAGTGTGCTTTCAAGAGTTTGGCGATCGAGTGAAGCACTGGATTACATTAAACGAACCTTATTCCTACGCTTCTGGAGGATATGACACTGGCACACTTGCACCCGGCCGCCATTCCTCTTCTAATGGAAGTTCAAGCACAGGAAATTCCGCAACAGAGCCATATATTGTAGCCCATAACCTCCTCCTTTCTCATGCAGCTGCTGTGCATGTATACAAGACCAAGTATCAGGTGACCCACCTTTTTCCCCCTAACTTTTTCTATTCGAAATCACATTCTACAATTTTTAGTATGACAATATACCATTTTTCTGTGTAGGCGGTGCAGAAGGGATTGATCGGGATTACACTAGTGAGCAGTTGGTTTCTTCCGTATTCAAAATCACATTCTGACCAAAAAGCTGCCCAAAGGGCCATAGATTTTATGTTTGGATGGTAAGAAAACATCTTTTTAAAACAGTCTACTAATGCCCATTTCAGGTGCTCGTTCATATGAATTTGACTGGCCCTGCAAAATTACAGGTATATGGATCCAATTACAAAAGGGACATACCCGTCAAGCATGAGACAACTTGTTGGCGAGCGTTTACCCAAATTTTCTGCCCATCAATCTGCTATGGTGAAAGGTTCATTTGATTTTCTGGGCTTAAATTATTACACAAGCCTCTACGCCTCTGACGTTTTAATGCCACCTAATCCTATGAACACAAGCTATACATTGGACTCTCAAGCTAATTTAACTGGTACACATCTTTTATTTATTTTTTCAAAGGACATGAATTGACCTATTCTAGCCATGCTTTATAAAAATTGCACTTAATCTCTCACACCATTGCTATGGAAACCTTATCAGCTTGGAGAAATGGGATGCTCATCGGACCAGTGGTAAGGGCTCAGATTTTTTTTAAGAACTATTAGAGAATCAATATTATGAAATTTAACGTTGCCATAGTTTAATTTTTAATTGGGGATAACAGGCGGGATCGAGTTGGCTTTACGTGTATCCACGTGGAATAGGAGAGTTGTTGAAGTATATTAAACATACATATGACAATCCACTCATTTTCATCACAGAGAATGGTAAAACATTTTATGGTGGATTGAACTGACAAAAGCATTTTTTAATGATGCACAGTTACCTTAAAATTTTGGCTATTCGTATACAATAGTGCAATGAAATTTATTGTACTTGTAAAAAAATATATAAAAACTAAATTTTATTTTGTATATTGTAAAAGTTATTATTTTTTCAAATTAATAAATTTGAATATATTTTAATTTTGTAGGTATTGATGAAAAAAATGATGATACGTTGTCATTGGCACAAGCTCTTAATGATACTTGGCGAATTGATTTCCATTCAAAGCATTTATCATTTGTTCAACAAGCAATAAGGTAAATCTTTGTGAATTTATATATATTTTATTTTATTTATAGTATTGCATACTAAAACATTATGAGGGTTGAATTACAGGGCTGGATCCAACATACATGGTTACTTTGCATGGTCTTTGTTAGACAACTTTGAGTGGGCAAATGGCTATATAGTTCGATTTGGTCTCCATTACATTGATTATAAGAATAACTTAAATCGGTATCCGAAAGCATCCGTTTATTGGTTTAAGAAATTCTTGAAATAAATATATTATAAAGTACACTTTGTGTATCAATAACAAGAGTTATGCTACAACTATAATCCTTCCTAAGGGTTGCAAGGATAACTTGTAAAAGTCATATTTGTATGGAGTGTTTTCTTTTCACTAAGTTGTTCAATCAAGACTTGAAAAATTTGTAGAATATAAGAAAATAAAAAATCAATTTAACTATTCAATAATATTGTCTATTCATCTTTGATTACTATTAAACTCAAGATTGAGATTGATTATTTTTGTAAACAATAAATTTCAATATGCACCATTAACTAATTGCATCATAATCTAGTCACCCATCCTTTATTCATTTGTCAAAAATAAAGCATGATAAGAGATTTTTAAATAATTCATGTGGTCATGTGCAAGAAATTGGATCCACGAAATGTTCAAAACGTAGAAGTATTTTTCCCAATCTTCAAAAATTGTCACATTTCAACTAAAAATTTGAAGCAATTACATATTGAATCTTTAAAAAGGTCAATAATATGAAATTTAGTATTTTGAGTTAGTTTCCAATATGTAATTTATTCTATTATCAAGATGATACAAATTAATTTTTAATAGACAATGTATAAAAACCAATTTTTAAAAGTTACTTTTTTGGAACCATATCATGCACGTGTACAAACACCATAATTTGACCTAAATAAAATTATTATTATAATTCATTTTGGGGAAATATTTCTTACAAACTAATGATTGATGAGAATTTTTTTAATAATTTTCTTAAAATATATTTTTTTTATTAGCCATAATTACCATTTTAAAAAACCACCTTGTATAGACACCATAATTTGACCTAAGCTAATCATTTAAAAAAAAAATCATTATGTAGGGAATTATTTGTAGATTGACATCATATAATTTTTTACAAAAAATAACAAATTAAAATTTATTCATAAAATAAAAAATTCTGACATTTCAAGTTTATGGGCTAATTTCCTTAGAAATTAATTAAAAATTAGAAAATATAATACAATTATAAATAAATTAATTGTTTGAAAATAGACATCCTAATATATAATGGGTTTTAATTACCAAAACTAATTCTGAAAAAAAAAATCATCAGCTCTATTGCCAATGTTAGTTATTTATCTTGACATTGCATTAGTCTTTTATTTTTAGGTCCAAGGCTAAGGGTTGGATTATCAAGTCTTTTCTAAGCCTAAAAAAAATCAAAATGTGGATTGGTATTTCAATTTTTTTTAGAATGGGTGCCCACTTTAAAGTGGCTACCTGTTTAGGAATGAGATCTTGATCTAAGACATAGTATCCTATTCTTAAATGGGTACCCATTTTTTCCAAAATGAATGCTTGTTCCTATTAGCATTTTTTTGGTTTAAACTTCTCTTCATAGAACCAAATTCTTGTACTTGCCCATGTTACAACTGAAAAATAGTTTTTAGATGTACCCAAATAAAGATGATCCAAGACGCTTATGTTGAGAAAATGAAAATTTCCATCTACAACTTGTGCTTTAAATTGCACACATAATATGGCCAAGATTAATTTAGTTTTGTGTATTATTACCCTCACATGTACTTGAAACCTATTAATTTGTGTTAGCATGTATAATTCCTACTATGAGCATAGTCCTAATAATGTCTCAAATTGTTGGGCTATACCAAGATATATTTATCCTAATAAAATAGCGAGTGAAAAGAAGAAAGAAATGTACAAATACTTCTTAAGATAATCTTAGAGGAGATTATTGTAAAAAAATATTTCTTTACAATTGTATAAAGAAGAAAAACATAAAAAATAAGCAAACATCATATCACAAAATTGATTTACATGGATTTTTTTTGAAAAAATTGATTTACTTGATGTATTAGTTAGTAAACTAAACATAGACAAAACAGACTTGTAGAGAAATTATCTACAATAGTATCACTAGCTTGAGATCTAGAGTTGTTTTGATAGCATAACAATACCTACAAACTCACTATCAAAACCTCCATCTCAAGCATCCTATAAATAAGAGAAATAGTACACAAAACCATCAAATTATAATGACAAAATTATAAACTAAAACCAATAGAAAAAAGTGGCAGCCAAATGATAAGATGAGTTCATAGGTTAAAAAATATATTCTTTCCACTTGTTGTAAGAATATCATAATCCATTCACCAATCAATTATTCTATTTTGGTTTCATTATCTTAAATTAAAATTTCATATGATATGTTAAAAAACCTCCATAAGTTGCTCAACAAGTGTAACTCTATTTTACAACTATTTTCTAAGTCTTAGAATTTTTTATATTTCTAATGTAGGAGATAAAACATTCAAATGACACAAATTTTTATTTGGGAGGCTATTGGGGCCTAATTCTTTTAAATTGTAGAAATAAAAAATATTTATGTAAAAGGTATCAAGGGAGGTGATTTTAAACAAAGTTTGAAAAATTGCCTAAAAATAAAGCTGAATAATTAAGTTTTTATGTTTTATAATTTAAAAAATACATTCTTTATATACTAAACATTAAGAGAAAGGTTGAAACAACTTTCCTAACATTCTCTCACTTGTCAAAAAAATTTAGAGCAAACGAAGTACCAACACTTTTGAACTAATTGTCGGTGGTTAAGAAACCTACACGCTCATAGGTCCATCTGAGTTGTTGTGTGCTCATTGACTTTGTAAATGTATTTACAATATTTTGAAAAGTGTCAACATTCTCTAGCATCACCCTCTCATCCTCTACCATGTCACATACTAAATAATATTAAAATTCAATATAATTAATCCTCACATGAAAGGTCAATTTATTTTCCATACATATTTCACCCTATTTGTTAAATATAATTGTGATCTCCTAGACTTAGCCTCATATGAATGGTAAGTTTATTTGTCATATATATGTCACACTAATAGTTAAATATAATTATAATAGCTCCTAGACTTAGCCTCACATATAAGGACAATCACTTAAATGATTTTTTTATAAGCATCAATAGATATCATAAACTATGATTCTACAATGGATAAAGCAACCACAAAATGTGGGTTGGTCATTCAAATAATAGAACCACTAAACATCTGTTGCAACTTATCAGAGGTTGGGACATGTGTTGCTATGTCATATTGGGACATAGAGCACCGACAAGTTGACATGGTATGGGGATTGCGGGCGAAGGACGGTAGTTTAAATACATATCAAATCAAAGATGATGCATGGCTAGCGTAGGGTCTGTTGGGAGGTGGGAAGGGGGAAAAATTTTAATTCCCTTGGCAAGTTGGAACAATTGAAACGCAATAAGATGTGGTTGGGATAGGGTGTTGATCATTCTTTCTTCCTCATTGTTTTTGTCTTTGATGAGCAAGGGTGGTGGCTAAGTTTTTTGGAGATGATGGGGACACCAACTTATCTCACCTCATTGTATAAGTTGTGGGCTTTTCTAGGTATGATTATAGACAATCGACTATGGTTGGTATTCAAGGAGTGGGATCCTCTGGTGCTGGGAGTGGTTGAATTGGTCTTGGGCAAGGAGTTTATGATCTCTGATGAGAGATATAGGACCAATGCCGAGATTGCATCATTTTTTGTTGCTACACTCCTTGATTTGGAGCTACCAAAGGTAGAGATGCTTTTCATGACAAGAAGCTTGTGATAGTGGATTTTTTGGGTGGGGTCAAGGAGGTGATTATCATGGTGGAGCTAGGGTTTGGTATCCCATGTCCAAGGGACATGTGGCAGGTGTTGTTTCTTGATATCCATGTGAAGAGGTATCCCTTCCTCCTAGATGTCAAGGGAGAGGAGCTTTTTGAGCATAGGGCACTGGTGAGGAATGGTGTTGATTTTCTCAAAATATTTTTGTATCTAGAGGTGGTGTCAAAAGATGGCCGGAAGGGATGATTCAAGGATTACCTCCAAGAGGAGGAGATACTGATGGAATGAAGGTTGTGGGCATGTGGTTTTTTTTTGGTAGCAAATGATGGCTTTGAAGATGGTATGTAGAGGTGGATAGGAGTGGCGAAGTTAACTCAAGACAACATCTGGTTTGTTTTGATGTTTTGTCAGGATAAATGCAATGTAACACTTGGCATTGGCTATAGACTCATGTACCGGGTGGGATGTTCTATCAAATGTAGTCTTGTAGTTTGGGATATGGGCTAGAATGGTGGAAAAATTTTGATCTATGCTTGGGAAAAAGTTTGTATTAGGCCCATTGAAATAAAATGTAATACAAATTTTATATTAATATAAAATATAATATTTGTGTACCAAAAAAAACTAACACCATTAAACATGGTGAATATATATCCACAAATATATATTATACTATCAACATTCCTAGGACAATTAGAATCCACATATCCATGAGTAGTCACTAAGTGAGTCCCTTAAATATCTATCATTATAACAAAATAGAGTACTTAGAGTACCATGTAAACATCTAACAATCCTATTCATTGCATCTTAATATACTTGTGCAATATTAGCCATGAAATGGTTAAGGAATCCATTTTCTTGGGTTATTTTTGGTCGTTTATCATATTTTAAGCTCGCAATAGAAAAAATTATAAGGTACTCTTTCCATTTCTTCTAACTCACTAGGATAACTCAAACACTATTTAGTTGATAACTTAGTACCCATTGAAATAATATCACCCAAAGATAACATGTTCACCATCGAGTTCACATAATCACTTTGACCCAATAAAATAATTTTATTAGCTCTATCTCTTCTAATAACCATCCCCAAGATGAACCTATCCATCCCTAATTCTATCTCAAATTACACTATAAACTAAGGCTTTAATTTATAAGTCATTCCCTTTTACCAAAAAAAATTCTAAACATATAATACAATAATAAGGGAAAATATCTCCATCTTATAGTAGATGTAATGATCTATTAGAGTTGATAGTGAAACCTATAGCTCCTATAAATAGCCTACAACCCAAATGTCTATAACACAAAGAGAAAAAAACATAGAAAAATGATTCTACTATGACACCTTGAGAAGAGAATTGACATGGAAAAGAATTTTGATATGCATCTTTATTGATTGAATATGGATTAATGAATGATTGCAATATATAATAATGAGATATTATAGAAAAAATATAAGTGAATATTAATTTAGATAACGAAAAGTTTCCTAATCATATGCTATGAGACAACATGACCTAGAAATAGAAAAAAAATCTTAATTTTAGCTTAAGTTATATAAATAAAAGGGACATAATATTTATTTAACAATTAATTAATCATCAAATGATTACCTATTTAATTTAGCACCTCCTTAAATTAGACATGAGGAGAAGCTAAAAACCTAATGATGAATGAAAGAATGGATGCATGAGTGGGTCTTGGCTACATGGCTTGACAAGGCACTCATGTATGTAAACAAATGAATATCTCATAACTCAAAAAATTAAAGATACCTCATGAAAAGGAAATCCTCTCCAAAAGAGAGAAAATTAAATAAATGTACTAGTGAAAATGGGAAAGTAGGAGAACTTGTTATGACCCCCTAAGGACTTATATTTTCACATTAGTACAATATATGTACCACTAAGAGGATAGAAAAGATGGGAATATGAATCCCCCATAAAGAAGTAGCTCTTGTGCTAATGATGAAACCCTAAAGATAAAATATAATTGATTGCTTAAAAATAAAATTTATCCCCTTACAAAGAAAAAAATACACAAGTGATTGGAGAAGACATTCCCACAAGTTGGATAAATAGGGAATCTAAATACAAATGTGTTGAAAGAATGAAGAAGGAACCCTTTGATATTTTTTCATTGATGCCAACATTATTTGTTGAAAGTTTCTATCTGATCTAATAAACAAGTTTTGTGACACTTTGATTTGGTAATTTGGTCTAGATTTTTTCATGTTATAAGATCAACTTATGTGGTTAAATTATGTTGTTTAGGATTTCTAAATATATCTATATTCAGGATTTTAGTGATTTTGGTCAATTAGCTTGAAAGTTACAAATGACAAAAGTTCAGAAAATTATATTCTAGCTTATACAATACAAAATGATTTGAGTTATCTAGTCCACATTCCTCCAATGTTTGAATTTACACTCTATAATTTTTGGGAGATAGTTTACAAGTGTCAGTGCTACATATATTCTAGATGGAAGATGCTTATATGACCATATGAATGATTGATGTTGGTTTGATTAGCTCATTTTGTGATTAAGCCTAATCCTTAGTCAACCTTATACTTGAGTTTGTACAAAGAAGTTTTTATATGTATTCCGTATTGACTTATCATTGATCTCAATATTTTTCATTGATTTCAATTGATGTTTTTGGTACTTAATATTTATGCAACATGAAGGAAAGGTTGATGTCAAAGAGATGTTTGTTAGAGATACTTGGTTTGACATGAAGGAAAGGTTTATTTCAAATTGATATATTCTTCTTCAAAGTACATCTTCCTTGCAAATGTCAGAGTCACCATGCTTTCCATATAGAACTCATGGGGTCTAGCAGAGATCTAAATTCAATCATTGGTGCACAACTCATTAAGGTTTTGACATGTTTTAGGGTTTAATAATTGGGTAACATGTTTTCTTTAAAAACCTAAATAAAGTTTATTGTTCAAAGTTAATAGAAAATTCACTTTTTTCTATGTTTGGAAAGTGACTAGTGAAAAAGGTTAAAGGCATTTTAAGTAAAACATTAAGAGGGTTAATTTTATTGGTAACCAGCCCCTCTACCCATTCAACAAGTTAACATTTTTTGTTCGAATGATCAAAGCATGATCAACACTCATCATTCAATCATATTCTAGAAGGTTTTGAAGAATCAAGAGTTCATATTTAAATTTGTTGAATGATTATTTCCAAAAGGTTAAGCTTTGATGGGAAGTTTGGAAGTTGCTATATTCAACTCTATTTTGTAACTATTTGAATATTGAAAGATCAATGGGTACTTTGATGACAAAAAAATGGAGATAAACGCCGCATATTAAAAGAACTTTTGTATTCCAATGGTCAGGAGCAATTGGAGTCAGTAAATTTATAGAGTTGTGAGTTTCATAATGTTGTTATAATTCTTTGATAATTGTGAACAAGTACGTGGAAACCTGAGTCTTGTGAGAAGGTTTGAAAGATAGTGACAACATGGTTTTGTGTGAGGAAGTTTTGAATAACAGAAGCCACTACATTATTATGTTCATTGTGCATGTCATGCATTGAAAATTGAGTGACCATTGTCTGAGATCTTGAATTATGTTGGAATTATAAATCATAACATGGAAATGGTCTAGTAAATTTTTCTCTATGTCATTGTAATTCAACGAAGGTGTAGTCAAGATGAGAGTTGAGGATTGAAGAAAATACTTAATGATTTATTGTTCATTATTCATATCTATCTTCTTATTGTATTTGATGTCTTGAGGAGAGTCTTGTGAAGGTTTTTTTTTTATGTTTACAAAATGGTGTGTGGTTTTGAATGTGAAATAGAAAAGAGGAAAGGAAATTTTGAGATTATGATTGTGAATCAGTGTGGTGATATGGGTGAATAAGGGAGATGAATTTTGTTGAAGAATTGATGTAGAGATAGAGCAATGAATTGTAACCCTCTATTTTTTTTCTTATTTCTTATGAAATGTGGTAAAATTACTAGTGAGGCATACTAGGTTTTTAGTGAGGCAAATTGGGTTACCAATGAGGCAGATTGAGAAGCCAGTGAGGCAGATAGAGTAGCTAGTGAGGTAGATTGAGTAGCTAGTGAGGCATAAAGTGTAGCCAGTGAGGCTTGTTGTATTACAAGTGAGGCATGCAATATGTATTCAACATGTTTCTAGCCAATGAGGCTTAATGAAGCAAAGTTTTAGAGTGGTTTTTCACCCTTTTAGGGTTTTCCATTCATAAAACCTGTGTTATGTTTTTCTCTTCGTGGTGTGCTATATTGTGCTTGATTAATCATCTCATATTTATGTGTTATACTCAAATTTTTATATCTTTGTACATATAATATCTAGATTGTTTGAAGTATTTTCAATAGGGACTCTTTGAATAATCAAGTGAGTGAAGTTTTGAAATTGGTTTTTTCATTTGACCACTGATTCACCCCCCCTCTTAGTGGTCTTGTACTCAAAAAAGTGGTATTAGAGTGTTGGTTTCCTCACACAAGTTTAATCAACTTGGGATATTCTAGTAGTGGAGTAATTATCATGGGAAAAAGTAAAATAAACAAAGGAAAAGAAATACCCATCAAAATGCTAAACAACAAGCACCACCTAAACCAAATACAAAGGATGATGAAGAAATAGTTATAAGAAATGACTTACAAATTGAAAAAGATACAAGGTTAGAAGATGATTTTGTAGTTGAGAATGTTGACAACGAAGGAGACTACTTTGGGAGTGAATATGAACAAGAGTATGATGAAGATGAATGTGAAATTGATCTTAAAGGTGAAATTATTTCTACCCTAGATGAGATCAAGAAAATTAGGAAGAAGAATAAGAGTTTAGAGTTGCTACTTCAATAAGAAAAGGAGTCCAAGGTCAAAATACCTTCATCCCTTAACAAAGCAAAAAAATTAAAAGTGAATTGTGAAGAATCTAATCATCTTATTAAGGATCTAAAGTTGCAGCTGGTAGAGTCTAGAAGAGTTGAATAAGTCACTAGCACAAACTTGTAAAGCAAAATAGAAGATTGGCAAAAGCTAGAGGATGAAGTGTTGTCCCTAGGAAAACAACTAGAGAAGGTAAATCAAGAGTTAAAAAGGAGTCTTCAAAATGAGAAGAGCATTGAGTTATTTGACAAAATGATTCTAAGTAAAAGGTCAATATCAAACAAGTTTGGGCTAGGATATGAAGAAAAAAATAGTTACAAAGATGTTGCAATGTATAAAATGAATGTTGGAAAAGAACCAATGGACTCAAACTCATCAAAAGAGGCAATATATAAACAAGGAGAATCAAGCACTACTTCCAAAAGGTTTGCAGATTAGAACAACAATGAAGAAGGATATAAAAGAGTTCATAATCCCAAGCCAGGACAGAGTTCCAAGGTCATGGAAACACCAAAGAAGAAAATAGATCTAAACTAAATTATTCTACTACTCCTAAGTCTGAAGATAAGAAGAATACCAAAGAAAATGCTCCTACACAAGTTAGCAACAACAAGTTTATAATATTTTTATTCATGTTATGAATTTTTTCATAGAGTAATAGAGTACATTGGATGCATGAAAATAAAGTTGGATGGAATAAGAGCTCTTATTAATGGTCAAGTAGAAGAAATAAGATCAAATTCTATAGATGCAATAAGCTTGGACATAAAGCACAATTTTGTAAAGGTAATTTAATGGAACCATTTAATCATCATGAGAAGAAAATCACTATGAAAGTTCGGAGAAGAAAACAAGAGAAATAGAAAGAAGAATCAAAGCTTGTGCATACAACACAAGTGGCATCTATAAGTGTATAAAGAGAAGCATGAGGTTAGAGGGAGATGTTTATAATTTTATTATACAAACCTCGTAGACAACAAAAAATAGGTTTCATCAAAAAGAGAATCAAGGTTGTTAGTTCATCATGAAGACATAATATGAGATCTATTGACAATTAAGTTTGCAAGTGCCATGTTGTTGAACAAGAAAACTGAGAGGGTGGTGGGTGAATCAGTTGTGACAAATTAAACCTTTAAAAATTTCACCAAAAAATAGATCAATCACAAATCCTTTACTCTACTAATATGAATAATCATTAAGTGCAAAAGTAGAAACTAAAAAGCATCACACATACATAATACACTAGATTTACGTGGAAAAAAAAATAAGGGAAAAAAATGGTGAGGATAAGCTCACAACATAGAGAATATCAAAATTGATTACAAAGGATCATTGCCAAAGAAGGCTCACTACCAAAATAGGACTCACTGTCTAATAAGGGTTAACCACCCAAAGGGCTCATTGCCACATAGATACAAAGAAGATAGAAAAAAATTGTTACAGAGAGAAGAAAATCTCAATGCAGCCGATATTTCCACCACAAATTGCTCAAACACTTGTAGACATGCATGAATGATAGAGTACACCTTCAGCTCACTCCTTCCAGAAACTCAACAATTAGATTTCACATTGATCTTCCAAACTCACATCACATACACACTATTTCACATCTATTTTGCATCTATCTTATTTTATTTCTTTGCATACCTTTCACCAATATCTCATCCTTTATTTATACCATCTTCAACATTGAAACATATCCAAAGTCATCCATACACCATTTAAATTCAAATTAGGTCAATGCAAAAACATTCTAGGGTGGATTTAGGATAAGAGGGACCCAATCACATGCTTGATGATGACCCAAATAAGTCCCAAAACACTTCATGAACTTTACAAGTAGTTTTTAACACAAGGTTGGCCAAACCAATGTAGAACACATAAATCAATTAAGCACATGCAACCTTAACATGATCCAATCCTTCCAAATTAAAAAATTATCTTCAACATGATCATATCAACTTAACTACAAAACTACAAGATGTAAGGCTCAAACAAGAAGAAATCCGAAGCAACTACATTTATCTTGGACCTTAGCTAGATACACAAAAAAACATAGTTCACAACTGGTAAACATAACTCGCATTGTACAACGATCCAAAAACCCAAAATCTGGATATAGCAACTTCTAACAAGAATGAACAACATATCTGAACCATACAAAAATAGGAGAAAATCTCAGACTAAAACTTGAAGCAACAATTGAATACCTACAACCTTTCTTAATTATAATTTTCTCAACATCCTTGACATATATAGCCAATAACCATTATCCATGACACCAATGACAACAACTAGTTGATAACCAATTAACTAGTTGACATCAATGATAACACTTCCATACTTGCAACAATATCCCCCTTTGTCTGAAAAACCATAAAAGACAACACAAAAGCTCTGAACACATTTCCTCATGATTTTACTTTCTTTCTCCCCCCTTAGTAGATAATCTTTTTCACATTATACTCTCTCTCTCTCTCTCTCATCTTTCTCCCCCCCTTTGACATCAATGGAAAAGGTAAAAGATATTTTACATTGATTTCCCCTTTGACATTAAGAACAAAATACTCTTTCAATGACAACAAATGACACTACCTACCCCCCCTAAGAGGTAGCCAACAAAAAATTAGTCCAGAAAAAGGATAGATCGATATATCCACTACACTGATGCATCTAGAAATCAAAAGAGGACTAGAATGAGTTATTAGAAGTGTGCACCTGGAAATATATAGAGCGCTAGAATGAGCTTTGAAACACTGAAATATCATAAAATTTTGGCCTTCTAAGACTCATATGCCAATCTGGGCCGATCAGTCCTAGATCAAGGTTCTTGGTGTGAAACATGTTTATGGAAAAAGGGTATCTAAAACTGTAAAAATATAGAAAAATTACTATAGTGGGATTCATACACCACTTTTGTAATATCAATCCTTTTTCACTTTTTCAAGAAACCAAAGTTCAAATCTGTACTCCAATCTTTGCTCTTTCCTTCAAAACTGATTTTTAGATTTGAAACCCTGATTTTGGACATGTAGATGACTTTTTGGTGAATATTACAACCTTGCAAATGAGGGGACAATTCCAACAACTTTATCCAAGCTTGTAACCTAATCTTCAAAGGTCTTTCATGCTCCAAGACACCTAGATTTGCAATCACACATGTAAAAAGGAGAAAAACTTGTTGATTGTTAGTAGAAAGGGGTTTGCCTTGGTCAAACCCCTTTTAGGTAATTAAAACAAATGAAGAGATAATTAAATAAGGACATGAAACATGAGACATGGGTATGTCTAGGATCATGATGGGTCAAAAAGTGGCAATATGATGGGTATGTGTAGGGTATGTGGCTAACAATTTTTTTTAACCAAAAATTGATGAAACAAAAAGGGTTTTTAGAGGAGATTCTTAGCTTTCCACCAATATCAATTTTTCTTTACTTTAAATTAAATAAATAATTATTATTCATTTCTATTTGAATTACAAACAAAGTCTTGATTAATAGGTTGATTGAAGAACATATATAGCTTTCAAACAGTATCACATCTTTTGAATCTGAAATATGTGTCACATTCTATGCTTCACATACTATAGAATTAAAAAAAATGAATTTCATGAATTTTTGACCAAGTTAAGTTTGTTAGAGATACAAGTTTTTATATTTTTTAAAAGTTGTAATAAAAAATTATAATTAATTATTTACTTGGAAAAATATTACAAAAAAAATGCATCACATCAAGAAATGAGTCTTCTACTTATATCTAAAATCTTATAAAAATATATTATCATTTTATTGTGGTTAGGGTGGTCAGATAGACACCTACTTCTTATTTTTTTCCCTAAAATTTAAGTACTATTGCATTGAAATTTCAAATTTTGACCAAATAGATTTTTAAAAAAATAAAACTAGTAGTTTAGAAACTGCATTCAATTTGCTACAGATTCTATTCTTACACATTTTTGAAATAATATAGATAACTTATTCAAATTTTTACATCAAGTTGCCTAACTCTAATTTTTCTAAATTTTTTGCCACTTAAGGGCCTATTTTTTCCATGATGATCTTGCACATACCAACATGGAACATGAAACATGAACAATGATACCTTGAATGATGTCTTGTAAATCTACAATCTAACATGAAATGACCATGAGGGATGTAGATCTAGATCTTGAGATAATTGTAGAACAATGTTGGACCTTGTATCTTGAATGCAATATCACAACACTAGCTCAATAACATGCTTGATGCTTGATATCCTTGACATGATGAGGGATCTTTAATTGCTGCAATAATTGATGAAGAATTTTCCCTTGAATGCCTTAAAATTGATCTTGGATGCTCTCTAGATGATCTTGTGGAGTCCTGGAATGCTTAACTCTTGAGTGCTTGACTTGATATCATGAATACTTGATGAAATAATGATCAGATACCTCATTTATATAGGAAATCCATCTAATAACCCATTAATTGGATCCCATAGGCTGAAATTCATGAAATTTGAACTTAAAACCCAAATTTCTTGATTAAAACCTTAAGTAGGCCAAATGTGACTCATATACCATCTATGGCATATGGGTCCCACCTAAGTGGGACTCATTTTCCCAAAGTGGCATATGGGTCCCATAGGGCCTTTTTGGATAGAGAAAGTGTTGGATGTTGTGGTTGTGTTGTTGATATGTGGTTGTCAGTGATGTCAACACTATTAGGATTAGTGCATTTGAAGTTGTATATGTCAAGGATATTGAGAAAATTGTAATAAATGAGTTGTAGGTTGTCAATGGTGAAGTTATGTTCTATCTGTTGGTGAGTTTCATACATTGTTGATCAAATTTTGTGGACTAAATGGTTTGTTGCTGAGTGTATCGAGTTTATCCATGTTGAGTCTCAGAGATCCAAGTGAAGATTTCATCAAGTTATGAAGATTTAAATTCTGATAGTTTTTTTGTTTCTTCAGTTGGTGTTTCCGATTGAAGATTATGTGATTCCAGTTAGTTCAATTATTGTGGATACTTATCTAGTGTTTCTTAATACTTGTGGATGTTTCTAGCTCATGCTCTATATTTTTTGCATGTTTGCATTGATTTTTGTGCTTGTGATCTAAGATTTTATCTTGTGTGTTCATGTTTTTCATGTTCTTGACTGACAAGGTGTTGAAGCATGTTGTGAATCTTTAAGGAGAAATTAATTAAAGTATTTTTGTGTTGGAAATGTTGATTTTTGTCCTCACTATGTTGTGGTCGACCTTGGTTGATTCACATTAAAAATTATCTATTGTTTTGGGCCAACGGTTTGTATTCATCTTATTATTTCTTTGTGGCCAGCTTGTAGCAAATGTAATTTCATGTTGCAGATATATAAGAGTGATTGTTTATTTGAATTGAAGTGTGCAAGGGCATGCTTCTATGTGTGTGTGTGTGAATATTGTTCAAATCATTCAAAGGAAGAGAAAAGTGTGAAGAAAAGTGAAGAAGAGTGAAGAAGTGTTCATGTGCTTAACCAGAACTGTAAGCAAGCATTAGCAGATGCTATTTTCTCAGTTCAAAATCTGGATGGTTGTAATCTGAATCTTTTTGTAAGACATTTTGTCTTCCTTTATAATTGAGTAGTGAGCTCTAGGTAGGGTGCCTGAATGCATGTGCATGATTCCCCATTTATTCTTCTTATACTTTTAACAAGGTATAATCTTGTGGACTGACCTCCATCATGGTTTTTCCCCTAACAAGGTTTCCATGTAAAAATCTTGTTGTTATGTGTGTTTCTGATGTGTTGTTGATTCATCCTTTTAGTGATGTTGAATAGATTTGGAATATGGATTAATAAGTTAAATAAGTTTGAAATTTGGTGACAACTGATTCAACCCCCTTCTCAGTTGTCTTCCCTTGTGTTGCCAACAATTGGTATCAAAGCAGGTTCCTTGGAAGAAGTTTAATAGCTTAATTTCAAAGACTAAGCCTACTAGTGTGAATAAAGCATGCAAAGATGAACATTGGATTGAAGCAATGAAAGAAGAGCTACAACAAATTGATAAAAATGATACATGGATTCTTGTTCCTAGACCTAAGGATAAAAATCTAATTGGAACTAAATGGGTCTTTAGAAACAAATTGAATGAGCAAGGTGAAGTCTTAGAAACAAAGCAAGATTGGTATGCAAAGGATATTCATAGATGGAAGGAATTTATTTTGAAGATACTTTTTCCCTTGTTGCTAGAATTGAAGCTGTGAGATTGTTTCTTGCTTATGTTTCTTACAAAGACTACAAATTTTATTGGATGGACGTCAAGTCTTCTTTTCTAAATGGTGAACTAGAAGAAGTATATGTTGAGCAACCTGATGGATTTTAGCTAACTGATAAGATACATATAGTTTGTCAGTTGAAGAAAGAACTGTATGGACTTAATCAAACCCCTAGAGAATGGTATGCCAAATTGGACAAGTATTTGTTGAAGCTTGGATTTAACAAAGGTACTGTTGATAGTAATTTTTATTTCAAGAATGATATAAAGATTTGATTGTAGAATTTTTTGTTGATGATATCATTTTTGGAGGAGATGATGGTTTTTGCATGAAGTTTTCTAATGAGATGAAGAGTGAGTTTAAGATTTCAATGATTGGTGAGATGAAATTATTTTTTGGATTGCAAATTACTCAGTTAGATAAAGGGATTTTAATATCTTAGTCCAAGTATGTGAAGGAATTGTTGAAGAAGTTCGGTATGGAAGATTCAAAGCCAATTGGTACACCCATGGTGACCAGATGCAAGTTGAAAAAAGATGATAATTCTCTAAAGGAAAATCAAACTAGATATAGATCAATGATTGGTGGATTACTTTATTTGACTCAAACTAGATCTGATATCATGAATCTTCTATGTATTGCTACTAGATTTCAAGCCGATCCTAAGGAATATCATGTGACTGCTGTGAAGATAATTTTTAAATAATTGAAGGGAACAATTGGCTTTGGTCTATGGTATGCTAAAGATGATGATCTTACCTTGAGTTCCTTTACTGATGTTGATTGGGAAAGATATGTCGATGAAAGAAAAAGTACTAGTGGTGGAGCATTTTTCTTGGGTAAAAAGATAATCTCATGGTTAAGTAAAAAGTAGAATGCCATTTCTTTATCTACTGTAGAGGTTGAATACATTATTGCTGCTAACAATTGTACTCAAGTATTGTGGATGAATAAGGTGTTGAAATATATCAGACTTGTGTATAATGAGCCTATTGCTATATTTTGTGATAATTCAAGTGCCATTAATATTTCTAAGAATCTGGTGTTGCATTCAAAAACCAAGCATATATTTAACAAGTTTCACTTTTTGAGAGAAAAGGTAAGTGAAAAGTAAGTTAGATTGGAGTATGTAACTACTAAGCAGCATATTGCAGATATCTTTACAAAGTCATTGCCTAAGGATACTTTTGAGTATCTTAGAGGTAAGTTAGGGGTAATTACCCCTCCTAATCAGAACCCAGGATGCATTGCATTGCATTAGTTTGTGCATTTCATAATCATATCTTGTTTCAAATTGATGTTGTGGTGGCTACTACTCATGGGGAGTAGTCATATGGTTCAAAAATTCAAATATGTGGTTTAAAGCTTAGAGATCTTTTTCATTGATGTTAAAGAGGGAGAAGAGTAATGTGAAAAAATATTGATTATCTAGGGGAAAGAACCTTGTGAGGAGAAGAGATCATGTGAAAGAGTTGAGGAGAAAAAGAGTCAAAACCTAAGGGGGAGTAAGTGTTAAGAGATAGTTGCATTGATGGTGTTTTTCACATCATGTGTTGCCATCAATTCCAAAGGGGGATATTGTTGGATGTTGTGATTGTGTTGCTGATATGTGGTTGTCATTGATGTCAACACTATTAGCATTAGTGCATTTGAAGTTGTATATGTCAAGCATATTAAGAAAATTGTAATAAATGAGTTGTAGGTTGTCAGTGGTGAAGTGATGTTTTGTCTGTTGATGAGTTTCATACATTGTTGATCAAAGGTTGTGGACTAAAGGGTTTGTTGCTGAGTGTATCTAGTTTATCCACATTGAGTTTCAAATATCCGCATGAAGATTTGATTGAGTTATGAAGATTTACATTCTGACAGTTATTTTTTTGTTTCAGTTTGTGTTTCTGATTGAAGATTATGTGATTCTAGTTAGTTCAGTTGTTGCAGATGCTTCTCTGGTGTTTCATAATGCTTGTCAATGTTTCTATATTATTCTCTATCTCTATTGCATGTCTGCATTGATCATTGTCCTCACAATTTGATATTTTCTCTTGCATGCTCATGTTTTCATGTTCTTGGTCGACAAGGTGTTGAAGCGTATTATGGATCTTCGAGGAGAAATTAATTCAAGTATTTTTGTGTTGTAAATGTTGATTTGGGTCCTAACTATGTTGTGGAAAACCTTGGTTGATTCTCATTGAAAATTATCTATTGTTTTGGGTCGATAGTTTTGTTGACGTCCCTTTTGGCACAATAACATGCAAAAAAAATATTGCTACTCTGTTTCTCCTGAAAGAGAAAGATTATCACATGGATATCTTAGCTCCCAAGGTCTATGTAGTTGGTTCTCAACTGTGTTGATGTTCAAGATTTAGTGGTCAATGTGAAAGTAATGTTCAAGGGGCCTACTGGTGTGAGCTTCTGGATTGTTCTAAGATCAAGCATGAAATAAAACCTAATTTAAATGGGGTTTTTAAAGAAACATAAAAATACAGGTCAAAGTTTTGAAATAGAAAAGAACAATAATTCATCCAACCTTAAACAGACTTGATAGCTTCAAGGAACTGTAAACTTAAACTGAAGAACAAGATTAACTACTGATTAACACACAATTGTATTCATTCCCAGTGCTGATTTGATAGCAGATTGCAATTCATCTATTTAAACAAAACATAAAATAACATTTCATTCCTTGAAGACTTCACAATTCACATGATTAACTTAAGACAAACACCATTCTGAAACACAACATAAAATAGATTTTAATCTGGTTGCTTCTACTATTGGTGAAACAGATAAGCAACATTTACAAAGCTGGCACAATCACCAGTGTACAAATAATATGTGATTTCAAATTGCTTCCATTTGCACTAAGGAAACTGAAAGGTACATTAGTCTATTCTGAATATGAATCTAAATCCTAACCAAGAAGACAGAAGAAACTCTTATTACAAAGAATTAGGAGGCAACTCTATCTCCCTTTGTGAGCTTACTAATTTCTAGATTTTCTTCTAACTATCTGTTCTAACTCTAACTGTCTAACCTTAGAAATTCTCTAAAAGTTCTAACTCTAAAAATTATAACTGTAGAGGTTCCAACCTTTACAAAGAGGTAAGAATGCATTATATACAAAATGTACCGAAAGAATGTGTTGTCCCCATATAATGGTTTTCAAAAATATCTCTTGACTGCAACAGGGTCGGCTCTTAGATCTTTCTAAAGAGGTTCAAAGTTGCATTCAATGTGAAGCCCTGTTGTCCATGCTGATGAAGGATTTATATCCCCAGGAGAAGCCTTTTTATATCTTTTTGGTAGATGCAACATTAACTCTCATGTCTCCATGTCCACCTTTGAACTCTGTTGGGGTCAACTTGAATACTCTGAATATCTCCATTAATGTTGATCTACCTCTTTGACAGTAGTCACTACAACTATCCCTGTGAGTCATAGCTTCTTCTTTCCTTTGGATTCCTTTCTATTCTGGACTTCTTTTTACATTGACCATCTTTTGGAAGCACCATTGAACCTCCTTGTAGATCTGAACATTACACTCGAGTTGAGCCATCACCTTTGATCTCAAAAGGAACTCGTGTCATTCGCATCTTGTTAGTCTTCTTACACAGGGATAGTGAATTGGTCAACTAGGCCATCTTAGCTGCCTCTAATTGGACAATCATATGCCACCCCAGATGATCAAGTGGTCAAAAGTGGTCCACCTTGAATCACATGTCAGTGAGACACTCATCGTGTCTTCCCAATGCGATTATGTCTCTTCTGGTCACTATCAGAGTAGCATATGACAATCGACAAGATGTTTCAGTGAGCTACAGAAGTCATATCGAGCTTGTGAAAACTATTGACAAGACTGCATGTTCACGGAAAGACCACCTGGCGAAGCCCTTCCTCCCTCGGCGAGCACATTCTTCATGTTAGGGAGACCTCATCGTTTCAAAGAAATATCACCCTGAACTCTTCTTTTCTTAGCAAGCCCTCCTTTCTATTTTTTGAGCTCTTCTATGCCAATGAGACTGCCTTTCCTCGCCAAGACCTTACACCAAGGTCTTCTCCTACGCTAAGTTTTTCACTAGTCAGCAGGAGATCCTGAGGTCTAGGAGACATTATTGCTACCCTTTGCTTTCTCCTCGAGCCCATCCTTATCATTGGCGTGACTTTGGATCATTGGAAAGACCTCTCACCAAACTCATTTCCCTTCACCGAGACATCTCTATCGGGGAGACTTTTCTATAGTTATACTGACAAGTATTCTTTTTGTTCCAAATGTGTCGTTGTAACACACTCTCATTAGAGAGACATCCCACAGACACCTTATGTCTCACTGAGAAGCCTCCACCTGTTCACCTTTCAGTTGTTGTGACATTAGAGAAGTCCTGCCGATATGAACTATTCTTGTGCTAGGTCGGTGAGACCAAAGGTACTCACCAAGACACCCCTCTAATTTGAAAAGTCTCTCACCGAGACACATATATAAGGATTGGTGGTCGGCAAGACACCAGGCTTTCGGGGAGACCTTTCACCGAAGACAAACTCCCACTGAAGTGTTAGACTCTTCTTGCTAGTCAGTGAGACTTAAGGAACTCAATGAGACTTCCTCGCGAAGAGAAAACATTTGTCGATGTATGGATCCTTTTGCCACCGGTTGGCGAGACATGGAGATTTCACCAAGACCCTTCCCCAAAGACAAACCTTCATGTCGATAGGAAACTCCTAGTTGCTAGGACAATGAATGGTGTCTTTCCAATGGATGCCTACATATGATTTTTGATCCCTATGATTTATCTGGGGTCTTTCCCATAGGCAATACAGACGCATATCGACAAAATGCACTGATAGTCGGCAAGACATCTGCAAGGTCTTGCTGACTTTCTTCTTCAAGGGAAATTATCACCAACTAGACTGAGGAAAGTCTTCCAAGTGAACTCCTTTAAGGAATATCATCATGTGTGTGGCCTATTCCTACAAAATGAAAGATATGCATCAGTCTCAAAGCATATGAAACATATTTTATTCTGCTGCTTATGATTTTTTTATTCAATTTTCAATAAGAAGAAAACCAACTTAGGTTGAGACAAAACCAAGATTAAATTAGACAGATCAAAATTCAAAATTAGGAGGAAAACAAAGAATTCAAAAGAGGAAAACAAGTAACCAAAGGGAAAAGAAACTAGAAAGACAAAGGAGGACCCATTTTGTTCCAACTCAAAATGGGGGTGATTATGCAAGGCATAACAAATGGCAACTCAGCTAGGAAAATGGTTTAACCATTTTCAAGAAGCTGAAGACTTTAGCTACCCAGAACTCCTGGTACATGACCGTCACAACTCCAGCTGGGTTAGTTTTAACAAGCAAGGTTTAGCTAGAATCTCAAATGTAAGCCAACAGTAACTAGCCTTGAATCTATGTGTGTGCTTGATAGTGCATCATCCTTTCATTAAGTTTTCCTCACATTTCAGACAATAATGTGCAAGATTTGAGCTACATGAGTTAATTTCCTTTTAGTTGTCGTGCAATTATATCCCGGGCATTGCTCTGTTGCCAGTCAGGTGTCTATAGCTCCGATGGAGATACCTCTAATTTTCTCGCAGCATTGCTCTACTGCCAGTCAGGCGTCCATAGCCCCAATAGAGATACTGGAATCACCCATTCATATTGAGTCCTTTTCTCTTTAGGTAATTTTTCTTTTCTTTCTTTTTTTTTGTGTTCTCATAGAGTTTTAGATATTTCATTTAGTTCTTTTCCAATATGTTAGATGTTTAACATATAATCTGGGTTGAAAACTACCATGGACCTCAGGACAACACTTGGGAATCATATTTTTCACTCAAATCTTGCAACATCACAGTCCTAGGATAGATATACCCTTACAAGAGGAGATTTTCTTAATGATTTGTGAAAGATTTAGAGGATCTAATGAAGGTTACTTACTTTTCACCTTGTCTTCAAGACCTCCCACAACTCTTATTGACAACAAGCATGAAGCAAAGAGTTTAGGACAAAATCACCCAATCAGAAAGCTTGAAAATAACTAAACCACTTCTCTCCAAGCGACCAAATTATGCTTCAAATAATCAACCACTATTCCAAGATGAAAAGAAATAGATAAACCCCTAAAGAACAAAACAAAACAGAAACCACAGAACAAGGGAAATAGGAAGATAGAAAGAAAAAAAACAAATAATCAGCAAACTACTTATAGAGAAAGAGAAAATTATTCACATGAAGAACAACAGTAGATTATTGACATAAAGAACAAAGTTATTTACACATAGAGACTATTTACAAGCATAAATTATTTATACAAAATGCATCACCCAACAAAATGCCAACTTCATGATTCAAAATAGTGTTTAAGAAACTGTCCATTGACAGGCAATGGAACAGGTTCTCTAGTTAAAGTACTCAATCTGAAAGCATTTTCTCCTAGGATCTTAGCAATCTGATAAGGACCTAGCCAGAGTTTATCAAACTTTTGGTGACTTCCCCTCTTTTCACTAGCTTTATCCCAAAGTAACACAAGGTCTGATATCCGAAAGGCTTTAATTTTTTCTCTTTTGTCAAACCAAAGTTTGACATCAGCTTGGTACCTAGAGAATTGTTGTAAGGTGGCATCTCTCTATTCTTCTAATTTTAACAAAGCAGCTAGTCTCACCTCTATCCTATTGTCACTAGAGTAGAATTTCCTTATGAACTCAAGGATAGGTATTTGTAAATGGATAGAAAAGACAAGTTCTTGGCCATATACTAGCTTGAATGGTGAGGTGTCTAAAGCAGCCTTAATCCTAGTCCTATCTGCCCATAATGCAAATTTTAGCTGGGTATGCCAGTCTCTAGGGTTATGCTCTAACAATTTCTTAATCACCCCTAAGAGATTCTTATTGGTTGACTCTGATACTCCATTTCCTTGTGGGTAATATTCAAAGAATACTTCAAGACAATCTTCTGATCATATGCCTAGGAAATATACTCAGTAGAAAAAAAAGCAGATCCGTTGTCACATACTAGAGTGAAGGGTACCCCAAACCTTGTAGTGATGCACTTGGTGAGGAACTTGATCACTACCTTTGTTGTGTTGTTCTTGCAGGGTATAGCCTATGTCTACCTTGTGCAGTAGTTAGCGGTAGTCAAGATGAATTTATGTCCTGTAGAATAGTTTGGGTTAATTACCCCAATAAAATATAGTGCCCATTGAGCAAATGGCCTTACCTCATAGACAGGTTGTAATGGCATATCTGCATGGCCTTCCTTTGATGCAGAAATATGATAGGTGTGACATGACCTCACATGCTGATGGGTATCTTTGAATACACAGGGCCAATAATAACCAGATATGAGAATCTGGTGTGCCAAAGAATCTGCAAACCCATGACATGTGCCATGTTTCCCATGAATGATCCGGTGGACATTTTTCAGTGAAAATTGAAGTGTCTCATTTTTCTCCAAAATCTGCACCATCAGAAAGAGCTCGGTGTCCTGGTTCCAATGCAACTCGAACGGAGCAAAAAGGAGTCTGTTTGCACGAGTTATGGCCAGTCAAACCTTGGGTCAAACTGGATCAAGGGGCGCCAAAAAAGTGGAAAAAAATGATTGTTTCAAAAATCGATGAAAGCAGCGTCAAGTCGAAGAGCTCGTCGAGACGATTCCGATGGTGTTCGTTTCGTCGAAATCTGACATCGGAGGCTCAAGATACAGTTGGTCAAAGTTTCATGTTGACTTGGTGGACTTGAAGGTAGAGTGATGACGTCATCATCCATACAGCTGACGTCAGCATGCAGTACGAAATCCAAAATGGGCCAATCAGAAATTGACACGTGGCAGTTCGTACGGTCCGTACATGTCGACGTGGCATGATGATGTGGCAGGTGACGTCAGCAAGGGCAGCTAATCATGAGATGACACGTGTCATTTTGTACAGTCAGCATTGAAGTGGCGATCGAGTCAGCATATAGGTGGCAGTACGGTCATCGATGACGTGGCAGCCTAGTCACAGTCCAGTCAGATCTGAGTCAGCACACACGTCGGCGGATAGGTCAGGGGATACGTCAGCTGGTGAGTCATCGCCATGTCAGCATCCGAATTTGTAGACGTCTTCAAGATTAGCGAATTGTAATTTGCCACGTGGCACCTGCTTGGCATGCCACGTGGCCCAGGTCTCGTGCACTCGACGGGTTTTGAATTTGTTACAAAATGGCAAATGGGGGATTCGAACCCCTATTCTCCCGCGAGGGGGTTGGTTGACCGGCCGTTGCGCCACATGCGGGCCACTAAGATTGAATTGTTCGCCGTTGATTTTGTCTACTGTCAGTTGTTATTTGATTTTAAAATGCATCGGCCGAGAGTGGAACCCGGAACCGCGGGTTGCCCAAAAAGATTAATAACCAACGAGCCAGCGGATGGATATGGGTTATAATTGGCATCGGACCGTTTTGATAAAGGTTTTAACCCGAATGCCCTATAAAATTAAAACAAACTCCCTATTCAAAGTATAAAAAACAAACAAGAATCCTTTGTAAGGATTAACCAAAACCCTTCCCAAACAGACTAAGCCCGGGAGTTGAAAATTAAGGGGCTTAAATTTATTTTATAGATAGTGGGGGCTATTTTTAAATTGATTTTTATGTATTTATGGGAGATTTATAAGGATTTTTTCAAGTATATTTACCATGTAAGGGGGATTTGGTGTTTGAAAATGTAAAAATGGGAGATAGGGAGAATATTTTGTAAATCAATTGGTTAAGGGCCAAATTGAGAAAATTATTTGTATAAAAAGGGGGCTTGAGGTGAGGATTGTATTCAAGTTTTTTTTAGGTGATGAAGTCCTGATGCTGAGGAGACAGAAGAGGAGTCTTGTTGAAGAATTTTCGAGCCATTGTTGACTGTCGGAGCCCTGTTATGCTGCCGAACTGATGGTCTTGGTGCATCAATTGTAATCAATTTTGGAGTTAATCGGATCGGTCTCTCTATTGGAGTGGACCCGGAGACGTAGTCACATTCTGTGACGAACTCTGTTATCAACTGTTTGCACTTCTCTTCTTCTCTCTCTTTCTGTCTCTCATTTCTTTTCTTTCTGTTATAATCACCTTGATTATGTTCTTTATGTTATTTCCTTAAGTTAATTTTGTTTTAATTAACTTGAAATAATCATTGTAAAAGCATTGTAAAAGTTTAAACATTTAAACTGCAATCTAGTCTAGATCCTATACAGATCAAGTTGGTATCAGAGCTTAGTTGGCTTTTATTGCAGTTATTTGTTTTTTGAATGCTAACGAGATCCAGGATTCAGAAGGGTGAAGGCAAGCTCGAAGACTTTGATCCTGAGATCGGAAAGCGAAGATCATTTCCAAAGATGTCAGTTTCTGGAATGGAGGTTCCTGAAGAAATCAGTGAGCAGGAGTTTCGAAGAGCATTCCTCGAGATGAAGGCAAAGGTGGACATACTTTTTCAGGAGAGACAAGAACGGAAGGCACGTGAAGAAGGTTCGTCAAAGCAAGAAGATCGCAAAGACATGAAAGGGAAACATCATGAAGATGGTGGCAAGCAACCAGATCATCCCTTTTCTTCTTCTCCTCCCTCTTCTCCTTCTCCTTCTTCTCCATCTCCTCCTCATTCTATTTCTTCTAATCCTTTTAAAAGTGGGTATAAGCCTAAAATAAAACTGGATGTAAAATTTGATTTGCCTAAATATTGTGGAGAACTTAATGCTGAAAAATTGGATGATTGGATTCAACAGATAGAGGTTTATTGTAGAGTCCAAAACTTGTTAGATGATGTTGATAGGATCCAATTAGCTACTCTTCGTTTAGGCGGTACAGCTTTAACTTGGTGGGAGAGTAGGTCTAAGGCAGAAGTTTCACAACATGGTAGAGTCAGTTTAACTTGGGCAGAGTTTGTTAATGCACTTAAGAAGCAGTTTTATCCCTTAGGACATATGCAGCAGTTAATGATGGATTGGCAAATGTTTAGGCAAGGGAAAGGTCAAACTGTCCAAGAGTACACCCATGAATTTAGGAAGAAGGCTATTGCTTTGAATATTCCTTTGTATACCCAAGACACGTTGTTGAAGTACATAGGAGGTTTGCATTCCTACCTTAGGCATTCTATCCTGGTTTTGAACCCTTGTAACTTGGATGAAGTGTCTGTTCAGGCAACACACTTAGAGTCAAGGGGTAAAGGATCTTTTATTGATAATGATGTAAAGAAATATTCTAAGAATGCAGAGACAGGGAAAGGAAAGAAGGCAGCTACAGTCAAGAAGGATGAGAAACTTACTTGCACTCATTGTGACAAGGAAGGTCATGATGAAGATCACTGTTGGAAGTTACATCCCGAATTGAAGCCTAAGTGGGCTCAAAGACGTAATAAAAAACAGAAGGGTAAGGATAAATCCATGAATGTTGTTATGGATCTTGGTTCAGATTCAGATGATGAGACTAAGATAACAGCGATGGGTCTAAAAGGTAAAACCTCTATTTCTGGTGTTTCTGTTGCAAGTTGTGCTTCTTCTTCTACAGTTAATGGTTTATCTGAAGATGCAAAAAGGAATGAGCTTTTTCATTTAAGGGTTATGGCTAAGAACACTAAAATTGATGCACTCATAGATAGTGGTTCACAAGTTAATCTGATTTCAGAAAGTGTTGTAAAGAACTTGGGATTAAGAACTACACCACATAAGAAACCTTATCCACTAGGCTGGATTTGTGAAAATGATAAGCTGCAAGTAACGAAACAATGCACCTTAAGGTTCACAATCACTAGTAAATTTGTGGATGAAGTACAGTTTGATGTAGTTCCACTGGATATCTGTGGGATAGTGCTTGGTAGCCCTTATCTTTATGACAGAAAAGCAATCTTCTATAGGCAACAAAATCATTATCACTTGTTTAAAGATGGCATTCAGTACATAGTACATTCTCACAAGATTAAGACTGATCAATCTTTTGCAAACAAAGGACAGTTAAAAAGGGTAATTAATGCAAGTAAAGAGTTAACTCTTATGTCTGTCAGTACAGGTGGTTCTAAACTTGAACTTGGAGTAGCTAACCAGGGTCAAATGTTGCAGGATGCACCAACAGTACAGCATGAGAAAATGATGCTTGAAAGCATTGATGGATCCTTGGGTAAAAATGTTCCTGTTGTGAAGAATCGAATTGTTGTTGACTTAATTTCTTTCATTTCTGCATTGATGTTCAGCTTGATGCTAGTCAATTTTTGTTGGTTAGTGGCTACGGCAATTGATGTAGATGCTTATGGAAGTGATAAAGTTATGTTTATGTTCAACAATCTTGTTGCAGTCTTGATTGTACTTGTGAGCCAGGCATTCAAATGTACAAAGGATACAGGACAAGTGGGGAGGCCAAGTCCTCACTTATTGTCAGAGTAAATGCCACTTTTGGAGGTCCAAAAGGTCTTCAGTGGGGAGGCCTGATCCGGTGGACATTTTTCAGTGAAAATTGAAGTGTCTCATTTTTCTCCAAAATCTGTACCATCAGAAAGAGCTCGGTGTCCTGGTTCCAACGCAACTCGAACGGAGCAAAAAGGAGTCTGTTTGCACGAGTTATGGCCAGTCAAACCTTGGGTCAAACTGGATCAAGGGGCGCCCAGGAAGCGGAAAAAAATGATTGTTTCAAAAATTGACGAAAGCAGCGTCAAGTTGAAGAGCTCGTCGAGACGATTCCGATGGTGTTCGTTTCGTCGAAATCTGACATCGGAGGCTCAAGATACAGTTGGTCAAAGTTTCATGTTGACTTGGTGGACTTGAAGGTACAGTGATGACGTCATCATCCGTACAGCTGACGTTAGCATGCAGTACGAAATCCGAAATGGGCCAATCAGAAATTGACACGTGGTAGTCCGTACGGTTCGTACATGTCGACGTGGCATGATGATGTGGCAGGTGACGTCAGCAAGGGCAGCTAATCATGAGATGACACGTGTCATTTTGTACAGTCAGCATTGAAGTGGCGGTCGAGTCAGTATATAGGTGGCAGTACGGTCATCGATGACGTGGCAGCCTAGTCACAGTCCAGTCATATCTGAGTCAGCACACACGTCGGCGGACAGGTCAGGGGATACGTCAGCTGGTGAGTCATCGCCATGTCAGCATCCGAATTTGTAGACGTCTTCAAGATTAGCGAATTGTAATTCACCACGTGGCACCTGCTTGGCATGCCACGTGGCCCAGGTCTCGTGCACTCGACGGGTTTTGAATTTGTTACAAAATGGCAAATGGGGGATTCGAACCCCTATTCTCCCGCGAGGGGGTTGGTTGACCGGCCGTTGCGCCACATGCGGGCCACTAAGATTGAATTGTTCGCCGTTTATTTTGTCTACTGTCAGTTGTTATTTGATTTTAAAATGCACCGGCCGAGAGTGGAACCCGGAACCGTGGGTTGCCCAAAAAGATTAATAACCAACGAGCCAGCGGATGGATATGGGTTATAATTGGCATCGGACCGTTTTGATAAAGGTTTTAACCCGAATGCCCTATAAAATTAAAACAAACTCCCTATTCAAAGTATAAAAAACAAACAAGAATCCTTTGTAAGGATTAACCAAAACCCTTCCCAAACAGACTAAGCCCGGGAGTTGAAAATTAAGGGGCTTAAATTTATTTTATAGATAGTGGGGGCTATTTTTAAATTGATTTTTATGTATTTATGGGAGATTTATAAGGATTTTTTCAAGTATATTTACCATGTAAGGGGGATTTGGTGTTTGAAAATGTAAAAATGGGAGATAGGGAGAATATTTTGTAAATCAATTGGTTAAGGGCCAAATTGAGAAAATTATTTGTATAAAAAGGGGGCTTGAGGTGAGGATTGTATTCAAGTTTTTTTCAGGTGATGAAGTCCTGATGCTGAGGAGACAGAAGAGGAGTCTTGTTGAAGAATTTTTGAGCCATTGTTGACTGTCGGAGCCCTGTTATGCTGCCGAACTAATGGTCTTGGTGCATCAATTGTAATCGATTTTGGAGTTAATCGGATCGGTCTCTCTATTGGAGTGGACCCGGAGACGTAGTCACATTCTGTGACGAACTCTGTTATCAACTGTTTGTACTTCTCTTCTTCTCTCTCTTTCTATCTCTCATTTCTTTTCTTTCTGTTATAATCACCTTGATTATGTTCTTTATGTTATTTCCTTAAGTTAATTTTGTTTTAATTAACTTGAAATAATCATTGTAAAAGCATTGTAAAAGTTTAAACATTTAAACTGCAATCTAGTCTAGATCCTATACAGATCAATGAAACTCAGAGATCACATGTTTAGCCTCTGGATGATCAAGGCACCTCAGGTATACTCCTTTGAAATTCCTCTTATATTGTAACCCTCCTTTGAGCATGTAATGAGAACTCTTTAGCCTCAAGGCTCTCCTTTGAGTCACATTCATTCCTTCCGGACAATAATTGTTGAGCATAAAGAAAATGGTATCAGCATACCATGGGTCATTAGAGATAGTCTAGGTCATGTATTGCTAACAGATGATGTTGTCGCCAACATTCGCCATAAACTTGGATAAACTTGTGCCCCTGACTAGCTTCATAGGGTGTATCTCTAGGTCAAATTCTTGTAGGATGGCCATCCATTTGCCTCTCCTTTCTCCCAACTTGCTTTGTATGAGTAGGGACTTCACAGCCATGCTAGAAACTATAGCGATGACTTGGCTTCGAAGGATGTAATGCTGGAACTTCTTGACGAATCTGACCAGCACAAAAGCTTTCTTCTCAAGAGGCAGGTATTTGATTTCCCTATTTTTGAATGGAGAACTCATGAATGCAATTTTTCTTTCCTCTACCTCTTCTCCCCATTGAATTAATACTGTTGTGCATGAATGCTCAGAGGAAAAAGAATAGATGTAAAATGACCTGAGATAGTCGGGGCTGGTGAGCATGGGTGCCTCTGAAATGGATCACTTGACTTGTGCAAATGTGGCCTTTGCCTCCTCGGTCCACTTTTTTCTTGTGTGCTTCTTCATCATTTCATTTAGTGGCTTTACAATCTCTGCAAAGCCTGTAATAAATTTTCTTACGAAGATGATCTTTCCAAAGAAGGATCTTAACTCTTTCTTGCTCCCTGGCCTAGCAATCTTTAGAATGGACTCAACTTGATCTGGATCGATTGAAATTCCTCTTTCAAAAATCATGTGTCCCAAGAGCTTTTCCTCAGAAACTCCGAACACGCACTTGTTGGGATTTAGGTAGATGCCATATTGGATGCATCTCTCAAGAACCTTGGCCAAGTCTACAGCATGGTTTAGTCGATCCTTGGAGAACACTGTCAGGTCATCCATGTAGACAATGATGCACTTACCGATTAGGTCCTTGAACGCTATGTCCATGGTGCATTGGAAAGTTGCTCCAGTATTTATCAGACCAAATGGCATCCTTCTATACAGGTAAAAGCACAAAGTTGTGTCACACTTTCAGCTAACTTATCAGCACAACTGAATTTAAGTATTTCTAACTAAAAATCAATTTTGGTCAAACATATGATCTAGTAAGATTAATTCTAGCTAAGCTATATGCTTCCACAACTTTTTCAACTAAAATTATTGGCTAAAAATGTATGGAGCATCACTTTGAGTCCAATTTACCAAAAAAAAAAAAATTTGAAAAACTTGAAGTTTCAATAACTCTTGCTAATGTAAACAACATTTTTTAAAAATATAAAAATACCCTTTTGTAGATCCATAAGTGTAGTTTTCAAAAATATATTTATTTTAATAGTTTAATTATTTTTTATATTTTATTTTTAATTTTTACTAAAAGTAGGTTTTCAGACAAAATATGAGGTTAATTACTATACCAAGGAAAAATACTAAAACTTATTAAAAAAATTTGAAAAAAATATGATGCACTAGATAAAAGAATCTATTTTAAGATGGTATAATTTTGTTTCCATTTTAGATAAATATTTAATATGAAAGTTGACATCTGATGAAAACAATTGTTTTTTATTCAAGCACATTTTAATATTTATTTAAAAATATATATTTATCAAAATTGGAAAAAAATATATCCATGCACAAAAATTTCAAGTTATAAATACACACAAAAAATTGAAAGAAAAAAAAAATTACTATAAAAAGTTTGATGTCCCATGCAACTTCATTTTTCAGCATTTTGTCAACAACTAAATTATAGTTTTAATTTATTAAAAACTAGTTTAAAATAATTTTTTATATTTTTTAAAAAAATACAAATATAAAATATACTAAAAAATACATATTTTACTAGTTTACATCATTTCAAAATTCAAAACATATATGCCACTTTTTAGTGATTCAAGTTTAAAAATTGGATCAATGTTGGTCGTTTCCTTTATAGAGTGTGACACAACTTTGTGCTTTTACCCATACGTGAATGTTCCCCACTTTGTAGTGAAGGTTGTCTTTATTATATCTTCACCATCAACCATTACCTGATTATATCTAGAGTAACCATCCAAGAATGATATCATTTGAGATCCATTGACAGTCTTCAAGACCTCATCCAGTGAAGGAAGTGGATAGTTATCTTTTTTTGAAACTTGGTTTAGATTCCTAAAGTCCACACATAGTATGATCTCCCCATTCTTCTTATGAACTGGGACTAAGTTAGCCACCCAAGTTGAATGGTGCATAAGGAAGATTATCCTTGTAGAGAGAAACTTCTAGACTTCTTTATAGATCAATGGTTCGATCAGGGCATTGAAAAGGTGCTTCTTCTGTCGGAAAGGTTTAGCTTCGGGCTTCAAGGGAATAGTGTGAGTCATAACAGAGGCATCAAATGTCTTTAAATCTTCATATCCCCAAGCAATTGTAGAAATATCTTTCTTAAGTTCCTTCAATATGTCTTTCCCGATTGCTTCAGGGCAGGCCTTCCCAATGTAGACATTCCTTTCAGGGCCATAATCGGCCAGGTTAATTGTTTCATATTCGCCTCCCTTTTCATCAATTGATATCTTCTCTTGAGCCCTTGGATTTGAGTTAAAAATTCTTTCCAAGGCCACCATTCCCTTGGGAATGTTATTTCCTTTTAAATGGAGGACCCCCTCAATATCATATTCTTCAAGGTTCCAATCCCCTTGATCTCTATTGGACTCATCAATAATTTTCCCCTCAAACACATCTGAACTTGCTAAGAAAGCAAGAATATGTCAATCATCCTCAAAGACTTGAAAGTTCCTTATATTGTCAGGAACTGCAAGGGTAGAAATTAATTCCACAGAGAATTTGCTTAGCTTGGAGCCTTGCATAGGTTCCAAGGTGCTTGTAGCAACAGCCAATGAATCAGCTACCTGATTTTCTTCTCTAGGGATTAGGCTAATCCCAAAGGCATCAAAGTCTTCTATCAGGTTCCACACCCAATTCCTGTAAGCTACCAGCCTTCTGTTGTGACATGTGTATTGGTTGCACACTTGCTTGACAACAATTTCTAAATCCCCCTTGACCATCAAGGTTGTAACCTTCTTCTTGTATACGAACATCAGTCCCCATGTCAGGGCTTCATACTCTACCACGTTGTTAGTACATCCAAATTGCAACATGTAAGAAGCAAAGAAAGTTTTCCCTTTTGGGCTGGTTAGTTCAATCCCAACACCACAACCTATTTTATATTTTGATCCATCAAAAGTGAGGGTCCATAGCTTATCACAAGCTGGGGTTGGTCCTTTGGGAGTTATTGTGGGCATTTGGGTAGAATGAGCCAGGGGTGGGACTGGTTGGTATTTTGCATCAAATGTTGGTAAGATGTGTTTGATGGGTTCTTTAGATACAATTTCCAATTCCTGCTTAGCTATATCAGGTGACCTGTGGTTGTCCTTCTGACAGTCACTTGTTTCTTTGGTTAACCCCTTGGGTTTTTGTGTATTCATAAAGGACGGGGTATTGGGCAAGTCTTAGAGTTGTTCCACATGAGTATGCTGGTTAAGACATGTGACTGAGGCCAGTTCAATTTGGGAAGGAATTTCTTTTGGAAGTGTCCTATCCCTAGTTAGCATTGTTGCTTCCTTGGCTTCAAATGAGAAGCAGTCTGCAATGGTCTCAGGGTGGCTTGTGCTAGCTTCCTCGGCTTTGGAAACATGATTTAGAATATCAATGCAGGGTTGGCAAGCCAATTTAGAATGGTTCTGGTAGCGTACCCTACACCAATTAGAAAGAAAAAGACTTTGTAGATCTACATCTTCTCCCAAGACTAGCTAATCTTGCTGCAATTTATTGATCAATGCTTGCTGATTTTCATCAATCATAAGATCAGGAGACTTAAGTATTAGTAGTTCTTTAGAATAAAAAATAGAAAAGGTTAAAGCTTTCTCTCTTTTATAAACACCTATCCCAATTTTGAAATAGGCTACCTCATTGGGGCAATCATATTCAATAATAACATGCTTGAGGCAGGGCTTGCTCTCAATCCTAATCTGAGTAGGAATCCCTCTCCATGGTAGCCACATATGTGAGAAGTCAAGGGAAAGATATCCCCTTAGAATTTTCATCAGATCTCTGCTCAGTAGCATACCATAGGTCTCAGGAATATCTGCTACTTGGATATCTATGTTGGTTAGGATCCTAGGGTTTGATCCTACTTGCACATGTATGTTTCTTAATTCCCCCACTACATTAACCTCTGTCTTGTCAAGTTGAATAACCTTCTTGTTTGTCTAAATGGGGTTCAATCCCAGCTTCTTGGATACAGAAAATGGCATAAAATTGCCTGAAGCCCCTGAATCTAACAAGCAGTTATGTAGATTCTTTCCACAAATTATTAAACTCAGAAGGAATGGTGGAGTACCTAACTTGTTTCTATAAAAGGTTGCATTCACGTCCCCAATAGGTGCCACCTTGTTCTTCCCTTTTGATTTGTCGGCTTGCTCCAAAGCTTTCAGCACTATCTCCCTTTGAGCAGGGCACCACTTTAAGACGTCAAAGAATGATAAAGAAGTTTTTTGTCTCTGCATCTCAAAAACAACATCAAATTCTATATTACAACTTGGATTGCTTTTGAAAATGGCAGAGGAATTACCCTTATTATGGAAGACAGGTGGGCCTTTTGGTGGAGGAGGATTATTATCAGCACCTTGATTTGGAGGCACCATGTGATTAGGAGGTGTTGATGTAGTGAATGGACCTTTATTCTAATTTCACAAGAAGTGTCCTCCTTTGGCCTAAAAGGCTTGGGCATCATATGTTTCTTCGTCTGGTTCATTCTCACTTTGCATTGGGAATGAGGTATCTTCTTCAAAGAGATCATAACCCATTGCAGTATCCACTAGGTTACCTCCTTTGTTTGAATTCCCCTGGAATGTGTGGGCATCTTCTTGTGCCATCTTGAAAACTTTCTCCATTTGAGGGAAATTCACCTCAGAATGGGTTGTAGTATCATGCAGCCTACACCAATTAGCCATGAAGTTGAGATCGGCCACGTTTGCAGTATGTGTTCTCTCCTCATTTGCTTGATAGTTATGAGAAACTCCACCATTATTGGGCCCCATATTCCATTTTCTGTTGTTATTTGGCCTTTGGTTATATCCTCTATTCTAATTCGGATAGCCTTGGTTAGAGGAATTTTGGCCCTAATATCCCCTTTGGTTGTAATTGTTGTTATTTTGATAAGTACCCTGATTGTTGTTATTTTGATTAGGGTAGTTACTTTGGTTTTGGGAGGGGTTCAATTGAAGCTGAGCCATGTCATTGGTAACTTGAGATAGCATTTTCTTCAAGGTCTCCACCTCATTAGTAAGTTGGACTCTCTTTTCACTTTCCATACTCTTAACAACAGGTGGCTGATCAACATGACTTGGAGTTCCAATTTGGTTATGATAACCATGGGAGCTTGGAGGAACTTGCGGTTGTTGGGAGAATTCAGGAGTTCCCCTAGCAAAGAATGGAATGGGAGGCTGAGTTTTCAATTCAAACATAGGCCCATAATGGGAAGGAGACATCCCTGGTATAGTATTGAACAAAGGAGTTGGACTCCGCATCTAATATCCTATTAGAGGGAAACCTCCTCCCAAACTTCCTTGTTGAGAGTTGATTTGCTACTGCATCTTGATAGCTAGGCGATAGACTTTGGATAGAGAATCAATATCAGGTGGATGATAAGTCCTTTGCAAGAACAAGCCAAGCAAGGGGTCTATAACCCTAAAGTAAGCTTGAATGGCATTTTTCTTGGTGACCAGATAGGGGTGTTGCAATCTCCTATACATTCATTGGAACCTAGTGTTGAATAAAAGCAAGGACTCACCTGGTTCCTTTCTGATGGTAGAAAATTGGTGATATAGAAGAGTTGGGTCCACATACACCCTGAATTGGTTGATGAAAGCATTTTCCAAGTCTATCCAACTCAGAATAGAACACTGAGGAAGATTAAGGTACCAGTTGTATGCCATGTCTCCTAAGGAATATGGGAACAACCTACAAACTACATCATGGTGAGCTATTTGAGCCCTAGTACAAGCATCCTTGAAAGCTTGTATGTGCTCTTCAGCACTCCTTGATTGACCATGAATGTACTTAGGACAAAACTTCTCAGGGTTGTTGGGCATGTCGTGAAAACCTCCAGGGATAGTCCCCAGTGGAGAGGGATTATTCTGAAAGAATTCCATTGGTGGAGGTGGTGGTGGTTGAGCTAGCTATTGTATGGGTCGAACCAACTGTGATGACAATTGAGATCGACATGGTGGATTGATGGGTACCCACTGGGGTATTAGTGAAAATCCTGGTGTAGTGAGTGGAGTTGACAAGGGTGGTATGATAGTTGGGCCAGCCCTATGACTCCTGTGTCTTGTTGGGGTCTTGAGTTCTATCAAGGGTGGTGGAGTTTTTAGCTGATCAGAGAACTCTATTGGACCTTTCTGGAGAATAAAACCCATCTTTATCCAGTTTTCCCTTTTAGGCCCTCCCTCTAGCAGCAGTCTCTGTTGATGTCCTTTTTAGACCCTCCCTCTAGCACCAGTCTCTGTTGACGTCCCTTTTGGCACAAAACCATGCAAATATAATATTGCTACTCTGTTTCTCCTGAAAGAGAAAGATGATCACATGGATATCTTAGCTCCCAAGGTCTATGTAGTTGGTTCTCAATTGTGTTGATGTTCTTCAGTGGTCAATGTGAAAGTAATGTTCAAGGGGCCTGCTGGTGTGAGCTTCTGGATTGTTCTAAGATAAAGCATGAAATAAAACCTAATTTAACTAGGGTTTTTAAAGAAATATAAAAAGATAGGTCAAAGTTTTGAAACAGAAAAGAACAATAATTCATCCAACCTTAACCAGACTTGATAGCTTCAAGGAACTAGAAACTAAAAGTGAAGAACAAGATTAACTAGTGATTAACACACAGCTGTATTCATTCCCAGTGCTGGTTTGATAGAAAATTGCAATTCATCTATTTAAAAAAAACATAAAATAACATTTCATTCCTTGAAGACTTCACAAATCACATGATTAACTCAAGACAAACACCATTCTGAAACAGAACATAAAATAGATTTTAATCTGGTTGCTTCTACAGTTGGTGAAATAGATAAGCAACATTTACAAAGCTAGCACAATCACCAGTGTACAAATAATCTGTGATTTCAAATTGTTTCCATTTGCACTAAGGAAACTGAAAGGTACATTAGTCTATTCTGAATCTGAATCTAAATCCTAACCAAGAAGACAGAAGAAACTCCTATTACAAAGAATTGGGAGGCAACTCTATCTCCCTCTATGAGCTTACTAATTCCTAGATTTTCTTCTAACTGTCTATTCTAACTCTAACTATCTAACCTTAGAAATTCTCTAAAAGTTCTAACTCTAAAAATTCTAATTGTAGAGGTTCCAACCTTTACAAAGAGGCAAGAATTCCTTATATACAGAATGTACCGAAAGAATGTGTTGTCCCTGTATTAGGGTTTTCAAAAATATCTCCTGACTACAAGAGGGTCGGCTCTTAGATATTTTTGAAGAGGGTCAAAGCTACATTCAATGTGAAGCCCTACTGTCCATGCCGATGAAGGATTTCTATCCCCAAGAGAAGCCATTTTAGATCTTTTTGGCAACTTCAGCATTAACTCTCCTGTCTCCGTGTACACCTTCAAACTCTGTTGGGGTCGACTTGAATACTCTGAATATCTCCATTAATGTTGATCAACCTCTTTGACAGTAGTCACTACAGTTGTCCTTGTGAGTCACAGCTTCTTCTTTCCTTCAGCTTCCTTTCTATTCTGGACTTCTCTGTATGTTGACCGTCTTCTAGAAGCACCATCGGACCTCCTTGGAGATCTCAACATTACACCCGAGCTGAGCCATCACCTTTGATCTCAAAAGGAACTCATTTTGTTCACACCTTGTTGGTCTTCTTACACAAGGATAGTCAATCGGTCAACTAGGCCATCTTAGTTGCCTTTGATTGGATGATCATATGCCACACCACATGATCAAGCGGTTAAAAGTGGTCCACCTTGAATCGCATGTTAGTGAGACACTCATCGTGTCTCCTCGATGTGATTATGTCTCTTTTGGTCACTATCGCCATACCATACAATAATCGACAAGACATTTTAGTGAGCGGTAGAAGTCATATCGAGCTCGTGAAAACCATCGGCAAGATTGCATGTTCTCGGCAAGACCACCTAGCAAAGCCCTTCCTCCCTCGGCGAGCACATTCTTCATGTCAGGGAGACCTCATCATTTTGGGGAGATCTCACCACAAACTCTTCTTTTCTTAGCGATCCCTCCTTTCTCTTCAGCGAGCTCTTCTATGTCGGCAAGACTTCCTTTCCTCGCCAAGACCTTACACTGAGGTCTTCTCCTACACTGAGTTATTTACTAGTCGGCAAGAGATCCTGAGGTCAAGGAGACATTATAGTGACCCTTTGCTTTCTCCTCGAGCCCATCCTTATCATCGGCATGACTTTGGATCATTGGCGAGACCTCTTGCTGAACTCATTTCCCTTCACCGAGACATCTCTATCAGGGAGACTTTTCTGTAGTTATATCGACAAGTATTCTTTTTGTTCCAAATGTGTCACTGTAACATGATCTTGTTGGAGAGACGTCCCATAGACACCTTATGTCTCACCGAGAAGCCTCCACCTATTCACCTTTTAGTCGCTATGACATTAGAGAATTCTTGCCGATATGAACTATTCCTATGCTAGGTCGGTGAGACCAACGATACTCGCCAAGACACCTCTTTGATTTGAAAAGTCTCTCATCGAGACACATATATAAGGATTAGTGGTCAGCAAGACACCAGGATTTTGGGGAGACCTTTCACCGAAGACAAACTCCTGCTGAAGTGTTAGACTCTTCTTGCTAGTCGGTGAGACTTAAGGAACTCGCCAAGATTTCCTGGCGAAGATAAAACCTTTGCCGATGTATGGATCCTTTTGCCACCGGTTGGCAAGACATGGAGATTTCACCAGGACCCTTCGCTAAAGACAAACCTTCATGCTGGTAGGAAACTCCTAGTCGTCGGGATGATGAATGGTGTCCTGCCGATGGATGCCTGCATATGATTTTTGATCGCTATGATTTCTTCGGGGTCTTGTCGATAGGCAATACAGATGCATATCGACAAAATGCACTGGTATTAGGCAAGACATCCGCAAGGTCTTTTCGACTTCTTCTTTAAGGGAAATTATGACCAACCGGATTGAGGAAAGCCTTCCAAGTGAACTCCTTTAAGGAATATCATCATGTGTGTGGCCTATTCCTACAAAACAAAAGGTATGCATTAGTCTCAAAGCATATGAAACATATTAAAATAAATTATTCTACTACTTATTATTTTTTTATTCAATTTTCAACAAGAAGAAAACCAACTTAGGTTGAGACAGAACCAAGATTAAATCAGATAGATCAAAAGTCAAAATTAGGAGGAAAACAAAGAATTTCAAAGAAGAAAACACGTAACCAAAGGGAAAAGAAACCAGAAAGAGAAAGGGGGACCCATTTTGTTCCAACTCAAAAAGGGGGTGGTTATGCAAGGCATAACAAGTTTGTATTCATCTTATTATTTCTTTGTGGCTGACTTGTAGCGAATGTAATTTCATGTTGCAGATATATAAGAGTGATTTTTTATTCAAATTGAAGTGTGAAAAGGTGTGCTTTTATGTGTGTGTGTGAATATTGTTCAAATAATTTGAAGGTAGAGTAGAGTGTTAAGAAATGTGAAGAAGTGTTCATGTGCTTAACTAGAACTGTAATCAAGCATTAGCAGATGCTATTTTCTCAGTTCAAAATTTGGATGGTTGTAATCTGAATCTTTTTGTAAGACAATGTGTCTTCCTTTGTAATTGAGCAATGAGTTCTAGGTAGTATGCCTGAATGCATGTGCATTCCCCATTTATTCTTCTTATGCTTTTAATAGGGTATAATCTTGTGGATTGACCTCCACCATGGTTTTTCCCCTAATAGGGTTTCCACATAAAAATCTTGGTGTTATGTGTGTTTCTGATGTGTTGTTGATTCATTATTTCATTAATATTGATCAGATCTGAGAATAAGGATTAATAAGTTTAATAAGTTTGAAATTCAGTGACAACTGATTCACCCTCCCAGTTGTTTGCCCTTGTGTTGCCGACAAAAAGCATCCGAGAATTGAGAAATAAAGTTTATTTGGTGATATTGTTAGAATTTTGGTTTAAATATGCCTTGGAATGCATAATATAGGGTCTTAGGGGCCTATTAATGATGATATTAAGATCATAAATGCAAGAGGGCCCAAAATCCAATGTGAAAGTGTAAATAAATACACTTTACAACATCAATTAAGGCAAAATCAAGTCAATTTAGCTTAAAAGGGCCCTAAATCTAATGTGAATGTGTACAACACATTGTAACACTAGATTAAGGAAACATTAAGTCCAAGTACCCTAAATTTAATGTGAAGGTGTGAATGAATACACTTTACAACATCAAATTTAGGCAAGGTTAGGTTTATTTAGCTTAAATAGGCCCTAAATCCAATGTAGATGTGTACACCACATTACAACACTAGATCAAGGTGACCTTAAGTTCATTTCAACATTAGTCACTCCCAAACTAAGTGTGAAAATGTACATTATCATATTTTTTGACACTACATTTAGCCCCCACTTTAGTGAGAGGATGAACTTGCTTCAAACTCACACTAAAATAGACATTCAAAGGGGGTCCAATTGTACCAACGTGGATGGTCTAGGAAAAAAAATCAAGGGAGTGGTCAAGCCCCCAAGATCCAAGATCCTACGTCAAACTAACATAGCACAAAAGGACATGCATAAGGTGTATGATATAAAATATCAAGATATGCAAACATATAATTCCAATTACTAAGAAAGAAAAATGAAAACAAAAAAAAGTAATAAGAGGTGGATGAAGCCTCAACCATTTTTCCATCGTGATGTGGGTCAAATATAAGTTGTTTATCCAAAAATGCACACTCACTTTGAGGAAATAGAACTTCAGTCTATTCCCTGGGTGATTAATCCAAGAGAGTGAGACACATACACACATTGTTGATATGCACTCACAACACACGTGAATGGATAAGGGAAATTCATTCCTTCATTCAGCTTCCCATCAAACCATACCAAAGTTATACCTTCTAATAACCTTTATAAGGAACCACATAACAATGAACTTCAAGCTTCATGAGGAAAGAAAAGCTTTGTATGCTTGAAACTCATGAACAAACAACATGGCACCACATGCAAGCAAAGTGTGTTACACAAGGTGGCCATATAACAGTTGTTGTGAATGTAAAGTATGTTAAAAGTGATTTTTCTTAGATTTTGTAAGGTCTCTTCTTAGGGAACATCATGCCTAATGTCTCCAAGAGAGGACAAGTCAAAGAAATATCACACTCTCAGAGGAAATCAATCCCAATGACACCACCAAGAAGAAGGCACATCACAAGAAGAAAGAAAATCGCACAAAGAAACATGAAAGTCGATGTATGCCCCTACTTTAAAGTGGTTTCTAGCACCATTAGAGTGAGAAATTTCTTTAAAGTAGAAGAAATCAGAGCTTATTAAGAAATCCTTATGCCAAGTCATATATTTCTGAATCGAACTACATCATGATTGAGTATGTCACATGCAAGCCAACTTAAGGCATGTGTTCCACATGCCAAGCTTGCTCTTAGATGTACATGAAAGTTGATCAACTAGCAAAAAAAGACAACCACAAGTGACATATGAGGAAAAGGCTATCCAACCCCTTGCCCCCACTTAGTGTAGGACAAGGATGAGCTAAAATGAAAAGAGGAACTAGGTGCTTCAACCCAAGGAAGAGCACCATAGTCCTTAAGATTTTGAATTTTGTTACTCAAAGCCTTACATTCATTAGTAGAATGACCATCAACTTTATGATATGTGTAAAATGAACTCTTGTAGTAAAATTTCTTTCATATTCCTAGAGGAGTCTCAAAAAGATACCTTCTTAATCAATAGTAGAAGATGTTCCTTTATGTTGTGAAAAATATATCTCTTGCTTAGTACAATATGTCATACTTACACAAGAATCTTTAGATTGCAAGATTTTTTTTCTCGTTTATAGGAGGGTGTAAAATCTAAAAAATTAAAATCATTAGTGTTTTGCATGATGAAATTAACATTAAGAAAGGATTTCATTGTTTCTTTCACAGAATAACAATCAAGACCAATAATGTCTATCAATTTAGGGTGCACTACTATTAAATTCAGCTCAAAAGAATCTTTTATAAGATTGTTGATATTAAGTGAAGGCTTGTTTGTTTCTTTCGAAGGATAATAACTAGGACCACTAGTCTTTTCTTGTGTGTGAGGCTCTATAGGGATGTGAATACCTTGTTCTCTAGCACAACATCCTTTTCCATTATAACCAAGTTACTTCATAAGTTCATAACCTCTTCCATCAATATTTTTCATTTCTTTTGGATTCAGTGGTTGTTCATAGTCAAGTTCATCAAAATTTGTTGTGTAATTTGTTGTCTTTTTTCTAGAGTGGTTGAGGTGGATTCTTTCAAAGGGTCTTCCAAATTTTGTGTTAACATTACCACTTTCTCTTTTTCCTTTCTAGAGCCTTTGTTTATGATCTTTTATTCTCCCATGAATGTTGGTTCGAAGTCTAAGGAACCCCAATCATCTTCCAATAGCTTCGTGATTTCCTCAATATGTTTTTCTTTATTGCTTTGTTGCACCGACTCTACTTTTGTGGTTGGTGTTAATTTTTTTAAAGGATTTTCCTTGCCTTTCTCAATTCTCAAACAAGTGTTTTGGTTAGGGTCAACTTCAAGTGTGTACACTTTGTTGTTGTATATATACTTCATTTTACGATGAAGAGTAATCATTTTACGATGAAGAGTAAAAGGAACCCCATTCATTGCATGAATCCATGGTCTACCTAAAAGGATCTTATATGAAATATCACGAGGCATAACATGATTCATTGTTTCTAATGTGGCCTTTCTAGCTGTAATAGGCAAGCTGATCGCACCAAGCGATTGTTTTCCTACATTGTCAAATTTTTTATTTATCCACACCAAGCTTATTTAAAAGGGATACAATACACACATTAAGGTTAGAGCCATTTTCAATGAGGGTTATTTTTATCCCCAACCGATTATGTACAACTATTATCATGAATGCATCATTTTGTTTTTGGACTTCCAAAGGGGGGAGATCACTTTGGTGGAAAACAATGTCAACACCTATTCCTAGAATTATGGCTACTATGTCATTTGGTTGTGCATTAGGAGGGATAGGAACTTGTAAAGAACTTTGAATCATATTGTGGTAATGAGGGGAGGCTTGAATAATGTCACATAATGATATCTCAACAGGAGTGCTCTTTAGATTTTCAATAAGATCATACTCCTTTCCACTTTGTGGAGAAAAATGAGGAGGACCAGTTAAGATAGGATTACGCAATGGGAGGTATGTTGAAGGTATTTTTCTTGGTTGCAGATTTTTTCTAGTGTTATATGTATGAGCAATGATATTATGAATTGACTGTTGCAAAACATTTTCTTAGGTGAGAAAAGGATAAGTTCAGGCTTGTTTTGAGTTTGAGGTTTGTGTGAAGATGGGTAAAGGATGAGTTGAGGTTGAATAATATTAACTCCCCTTAGTGATGGAGAGTCTAATCTTACTTCATCATCTTCATCTAAGGAAACCATATTATTATTGTCAATGTTATCCTTTTCTTGCATCATGATATCTTTCCTAGGAGGAGAGTTTTTAGGAGAACTATAAGTTGGATGTTCATGACATTCAAAGGTTGGTTCTTCTAAAATGACTTCATTATAAATGAGGTAGTTATCAATGGTTGTATTTCCTTGTTTATCAATAGTGGGGATATTAAGAGGAGACTCAATTTGATTGTTATCATTGTTCACAACTTAATCATTTTCTTCTAAGGTCTCAATCTCTTGTGCCATACTATCCACCCTAGTATGAGATCTCGTAAGATGGTCATCACATTTCATGGTTATATTTTGTAAAGAAGCTTAATCACAAGTAGGGGAGGTATCAAGAGAAGGAAAACTAAGATTTTCATGCTTACCAAATAGATCTTTCCAAATGTTAAGAGCATTAGGGAAGGGAGGAACAAGATTCTCATTACTATTAATAAGTGCATCATCTAACACCGACCTATCCTCTACGCATCAAGGAGGGACATTAGGATAAGGACAAATTTGATTGTCATTGATCTCTATGATATCATCCTCTTTCACTAAAATATTCTTACAAGCAATGGATGATTGTAGACTAGGTAAGGTGATGTTTAGAAATGTGTCTATGATCTCATCTTCTTGTGCCATAATATCTTCCCAAGAGCGAGGAGGAGAGAGACAATCAAGACTCTCATGATTCTCATTGATTATATCTTCTTTCACCAAGATACCTTTGTCACTAGTAGGAGAGGTATCGAGAAAGAAAAATTATGGATTTCATGATTGTTTATTCTTGTATCTTCTTGTATCATACCATCCTCATCAATATGCAATGTAATATTAAGGATTGTGTCAATGGTTTGATCCACTTTCTCTAAGATGTTCTCATAATTATGAAAGATAATAGAAGGATGACTAACATGTTTGTTAATGACCTCATTGTTGTACTCTAAATTGAACTCATAAGAGGGGATGTTGTACTTATGCAATCCATTTTTAACCATATCAAAACCACATCTCTTAAAAGGAAACATGCTAACACGCAAAAGTAAACTATCTAATTTATGCAATTCTTCAAAAATGTAAACAAACATCTCACATTTCTAAATATTTTTACTAGTAAAATGAATTTTTGAAATGATATAAAAAAAATGACTACACTACATGGCTGATTTAACCTAGATACATAAAACAGAAGTTACTAAAACTTTCTAGATTGATGCTATATGTTACCAAGAATATTAGGAAGCACATAAATGAGGTTTTTAATGATGTGAAAGGAAGTTTAAAATTTGGACTGGGACTAAATCACCTGGAGGGGCATATGAGTCCGAGTTAGGGTTTTATTCACAATTTTCAAGAAACTTTAAGTGTTTTCTATGCTTTTCAATTTGTATGAGTTGTAACCTAAGTGAAAATGTAGATTTTATATGATTTTTAATTATTTGAGATGCAAAAATGCAACCTATATTCACTTTCACTAATGCAAGATTTATAAAGCATAGAATGCCAATTAACTAATGAAAACCATAATGCAATGTTAATGCAAGAAATATCTAGGATGATGATGCACTCCAAATTAGAATTATGATGTTCTAAATGTAGGTTCACCAAAATCAAAGGAAGAATTTTGTTTTGGTTCTAGGGTTTGGAACCTATAATAACAAAACTCCACACTCTCATTCAAGGGAAAAACCCTGGAGATCTTGACCACAAGTATGAAAAAGAGAAAGAGATCTTGCAATTGGGCTATTCTAGGGGTTGATTGTAAACTAATGAGAGGTTCACAACCAAGCTAGGGATTGGAAAAACAAATTAAATGAAAGGTTTAATACTTAACCCTAATATGATGCAATACTTGACTAAATGACCTAGAAAACCTTGTAAATCATAATAGAAAGGTGAGATATGAGAAGTGTGCACCTAGAAATCTATAGAGGACTAGAATGAGCTTTGAAAAATTGAAAATATTAAAATTTTGTCTTATTGGGACTTATACACCAGTCTAGGCGTATTAGTCTGAGATCATTGTTTTTCGTCTGAAATAGGTTTCTAGAAAAAGGGTATCTCAAACTGTAAAAATATGGAAAAATTTCTATAGTGGGACTCATATGCCACTTCTAGCATATCAATCCATTTCACTTTTCTATAAATTCAAAGTTTAGATATGTACTCCAATCTTTTCTCTTTCCTTAAAAACTAATTTCCAAATCCGAAACCCTGATTTTTGACCTCTAGATGAATTTTTGATGAAGATTACAACCTTGCAAATGAGGGGAAAATTCCAACAAATTTCTCCAAGCTTGTAACCTAATTTTTGAGGGTCATTCATGATCCAAGACACCTAGATCTACAATCACACATGTAAAGAGGAGAAAAACTTGTTGATTGTTAGTGAATAGGGGTTTTCTTTGGTCAAACCCCTTCTAGGTAATTAAACCAAATGATGATATAATTTTCAATCTAACATGAAATGGCAATGAAGGATTTAGATCTAGATCTTGAGATAATTATAGAACAATGCTTGACCTTGGAACTTGAATGCAATATCACAACACTAGCTCAATAGCATGCTTGATACTTGATATCCTTGACATGGTGAGGGATCTTAAATTGCTACAATAATTGATGAAGAATTTTCCCTTGAATGCCTTAGAAATGATCTTGATTGCTCTCTAGATTATCTTGTGAAGTCTTTGAATGCTTAACTCTTGAGTGATTGACTTGATATCATGAATTCTTGATGAAATAATGATTTAAGACCTCATTTATTTAGGAAGTCCATCTAATATCCTATTAATTGGACCCCACAGGTTGACATCCATGAAATTTGAACTTAAAACTTAGATCTCCCACATAAAACCTTAAAAATAGGCCAAATGGAACTCATATGCCATATGCAGCATATGGGTCCCACCTAGGTGGGACTCATATTCCCAAGGTTGTGTATGGGTCCCATAGGGCCTTTTTGGAGAGAGAAAGTGTTGAGGAGTTGAGAAATTAAGTTTATTTGATTATATTCTTGGGATTTTGGTTGAGATATGTCTTGGGATGCACAATATAGGATCTTAGGGGCCTACTAATAATGATATTAAGGTCATAAATGAAAGAGGGCCAAAAAGCCAATGTGAAAGTGTAAATAAATACACTTTACAACATAAAATTAAGGAAAAATCAAGTCAATTTAGCTTAAAAGGGCCCTAAATCCAATGTGAATGTGTACAACACATTGCAACACTAGATTAAGGCAAGATTAAGTCCAAGGGCCATAAATTTAATGTCAAGGTGTGAATGAATACACTTTACAACATAAAATTTAGGCAAGGATAGGTTTATTTAGCTTAAATCTAGGCCTTAAATCTAATGTGGATGTGTAAAATACATTACAACACTAGATCAAGGAAGCCTTAAGTTCATTTCAACATTAATTATTCCAAAACTAAGTGTGAAAATCTACTCAATGACATTTTTCAACACTACATTTATCCTCCACTTTAGTGAGAGGATGAACTTGCTTCAAACTCACGCTAAAGTAGACATTCAAGAGGGATCAAATTGTACCAATGTTGATGGTCTTGTATGACTAAGATCAAGGGAGTTGTCAAGACACTAGGATCCAAGATCCTATAGGTATGTGCAGGATCATGATGGGCCAAAAAGTGGCAACATGATGGGTATGTGTAGGGTATGTGGATGACAACTTTTTTTTCACCCAAAATTGATGAAACAAAAAGGGTTTTTGAAGGAGATTCTTAGATTTCCACCAATATAAATTATGATTTACTTTGAATTAAATAAATTATTACTATTTATTTTCTATTTGAATTACGACTAAATTCCTGTTTGATAGACTTATTGAAAAAAATCTATAGCTTCCAAATGGTGTCACATTCTATACTTCGCATACTATAGGATTATAAAAAGAAAAATTGAATTTCATGAAGTTTTGACCAAGTTAAGGTGGTTAGACATACAATTTTTTATATTTTTTAAATGTTGTAATAAAAAATTCATAATTAATTATTTACTTGGAAAAAAATTACAAAAAAATATGCATCACATCGGGAAATGAGTCCTCTACTTATATCTAAAATATTATAAAATAATATTATCATTTTATTGTGGTTAGGGTGGTCGACAAACACCCACTTCTTATTTTTTCCCTGAAATTTAAGTACTACTACATTGAAATTTCAAATTTTCTCCAAATAGATTTTTTTTTTAAACCTAGTAGTTTAGAAACTGCATTCAATTTTCTTCAAATTCTATTCTTAAATATTTTTGAAATAATATAGATAACTTATTCAATTTTTTACATCAAGTTGCCTAACATTGATTTTTCTGAATTTGTTGTCACTTAAGGGCCTATTTTTTTCCTGGATGATCCTACACATACCCCTACATCACACTAGCATAAGCAAAAAAGGACACACATAAGGTGTATGATATGTTGCATCAAGATACACAAACATAAAATTCCAACTAAGAAAGGAAAATAAAAACAAACAAAAGTAACAAGAGGTGGATCAAGCCTCAACTATTTTTCCAACATGATGTGGATCAAATCTAAGGTATTTGTATAAAAATCCACACTCACTTTGAGGAAACATAACTTTAGTCTGTCCATTGGGTGAGTAATCCAAGAGAGTGAGACACATACACACATGGTCGATATGTGCTGAAAACACACACAAGTGGCTAAGGAAAGTCATTCATTCATTCAACTCCCCGTCAAACCATACCAAAGTTATACCTTCTAATAACTTTGATAAGCCACCATGCAATAATGAACTTTGATCTTCATGAGGCAAGTAAAGCTTCATATGCTTGAAACTTATGAACAAACAAGATGACACCATAAGAAAGAAAAGTGTGTTATGCAAGGTGGCCATCTAATAGTTTTTGTAAATGTAAGGTATGTTCAAAGGGATTTTGCTTAGTTCGTGTAAGGTCTCTTCTTAGGGAACATCATGCCTAATGTCTCTAAAAGAGGACAAGTCAAAGAAATATCATGCTCTCAGAGGAAATTAAACCCAATGACACCACCAAGAAGAGGAAACATCACAAGAAGAAAGAAAATAACACAATGAAACATGAATGTAAATGAAGATTTTTTTATGGGTTCTAAGGTTTGGGACCTAGAATAAAGAACTCCACACTCTCATTTAAGGATAAAACCCTAGAGATCTCGACCTCAAGTATGAAAAATAGAAATGAATATTGCAATAGGGTTGTCCTTAGGGATAATTTTAAACTAATGAGGGGTTCACTATTGAGATAGGGCTTGGAGAAACAAATGAAATGCAAGGTCTAATGCTTAACCCTAATATGATGCAATACTTAACTAAATGACCTAGAAAATCTTGTAAATCAGAATAGAAAGGTGAGATATCAGAAGCATGCACCTGAAAATATGTAGAGGAATGGAATGACCTTTGAAAAACTAGAAATCCTAAAATTTTGGCCTACTGGGACTCATACGCCATTCTGGGTGTATCAATCCTAGAACAAGGTTTCTAGTCTGAAATAGGTTTTTGGAAAAAAAGTATCTAAAACTATAAAAATCTAGGAAAATTCTTGTAGTGTGATTCATATGCCACTTTTGGCATATTAGTCCCATTTCACCCTTTTAGGAATTCAAAGTTGAGATCTATACTCCAATCTCTTCTCTTTCCTTCCAAACTAATTTTGGGATTTGAAACCTTGATTTTAGACCTGTAGATGACTTTTTGGTGAACATCAAACCTTAAAAATGAGGGTAAAATTCCAACAACTTTATCCAATCTTGTAAGCTAATCTTCAAAGGTCTTTCATGCTGAAGGACACCTACATTTGCAATCACACATGTAAAGAGGAGAAAAACTTGATTGTTAGTGAATAGGGGTTTGCCTTGGTCAAACCCCTTTTAGGTAAGTAAACCAAATGAGTAGATAATGAAATAAGGACATGAAACATGAGATATGGAAAAATAAACATGAACAATGATACCATGAATGATGTATTGTAAATGATTTCTTGTAAATCTACAATCTAACATGAAATGGACATGAAGGATGCAGATCTAGATCTTGAGATAAGTGTAGAACAATGCTTGACATTTGACTTGAATGCAATATCACAACACTAGATCAATAAAATGCTTGATGCTTGATATCCTTGACATGATGAGGGATCTTTAATTGTTGTAATAGTTGATGAAGAATCTACCCTTGAATGCCTTAGAATTGATCTTGAATGCTCTCTAGATGATCTTGTGAAGTCTTGGAATGCATAACTCTCGAGTGCTTGACTTGATATCATGAATGCTTGATGAAATAACCATTTTACACCTCATTTATATAGGCAATCCATCTAACATCTTGTTAATTGGATCCCATAGGATGACATTCATGAAATTTGAACATAAAACTCAAATTTCCCACTTAAAAACTTAAAAATAGGCCAAATGGGACTCATATGCCATCTATGGCATATGTTTCCAACCTGGGTGGGACTCATACACCCAAGGTGGCATGCCTTTTTGGAGAGAGAAAGTGTGAAGGAGTTGAGAAATTAAGTTTATTTAATGATATTGTTAGGATTTTGGTTGAAATATGCCTTGGGATGCACAATATAGGGTATTATGGGACTATTAATGATGATATTAAGGTCATAAATTCTTAAGAGCCCAAAATCCAATGTGAAAGTGTAAATAAATACAATTTACAACATTAAATTAAGGTAAAATCAAGTCAATTTAGCTTAAAAGGTCCCTCAATATAGTGTTAATGTGTACAAAACATTGTAATAGTAGATTAAGGAAACATTAAGTTTAAGGGCCCTAAATTTAATGTGAATGTGTGAATGAATACACTTTACAACATCAAATTTATGCAAGGTTAGGTTTATTTAGCTTAAATAGGCCCTAAATCCAATGTGGATGTGTACAACACATTACAAAACTAGATCAAGGTGACCTTAAGTTCTTTTCAACATTACTCATTCCCAAACTCAGTGTGAAAATGTACACGATGACATTTTTTGACACTACATTAATATTCTCTTAACAACATGTGTTTCTTTAGGGTCTTCTTGAAATCTAGCTACAAGACAAACTACATGCATGATATCTAGTCTAGTAGTAGTTAAATACAATAGTCCTCCAATTATAGATCTATACTTGCTCTAATAATCCTTAGGTGAATCATCATCTTTACTGAATTTGAAACTAGTCACCATAGGAGTGCATATCAATTTGGAACCATCCATCCCAAACTTCTTCAACATTTCTTTTACATACTTTTATTATGAAATAAAAATCCCTTTCTCTATTTGATTAATTTACAACCCAAGAAAGAAATTCATCTCACTAAATATGGACATCTCAAATTATTTTCACATCTCCTCAACAAACATCTTGCACATTGTTTCATTTTCTCCAAAGATAATGTCATCAATGCATGATCCCGCAAAGTTGGTTTACAATTTCTGGGAGATTCTAATTTTTTGCTGAAATAACATATTTTTAGAAAATATAATGATTTAAGTCTTAAAAATTTACATTTAAAGCATTCCAATTGAAGAGGGTTTGATCAAACTACCTTAGATCAAACCCCCTTCAATATAAACCTGCTAGTTTTAAACCATATCTATAATAGAGTCTCCTTTACACCAATCAAAATGTTTATAAAAAACCACTTTTGATTTACCTTTTGGGAGATCAAATGAATTCAATTAAATTTTATTTTTTGTAAGTATGTAGTCCTTATTATAAGCTTCCCAAAAAGTATAATTTTAAATAAATTTAATTTTATTATTATATTTTTTAAATTTTTTTCTTGTGAATATAGGTTTTTCACCGAAAATCAAGCTCTTTGTTCTGCACATGTGGAAAAATAAAAGATTATAAAAAAAATTGAAAAATATGAGTGCACCAAATATTGAAGTCCTTGATCCAACAAAAAGAAAATAATTTTGATACATATAGAAAAAATTGTGTTATATAGTTCGCCTATTTCTGAATTGTAATTAGTTTGACTTCAAAATTTGATTAAGGAAAAAATATTCAATAAAACACTATGAAACCAATTGGAAGCACTATATATCATAGTTACAAATATAAATTTAAAAAAAAATAGAATTTTATTCTTCATGGAAAAAAATTTATGTGTTATACGGTGAGTGTCACTCCTTAAAAATGGTGTTTAATGAAAAAAACTAGTTTTTGAAGGACATTGAAAAAAAAGTGCAATCTAATTCCAAATTTTTTGAAACAAATATATTTAGAATCTATAGAAAAAATATCACAAATCACTAGTTTTCATCATCTTCAAATTCCTCACAGTGTAGCCACTATAGGTGCCCGAAAGTGAAGATTTAGTTAGAAAAAATTAGTTCAATGTCCAGTTTGGCAAAAAATTGTTAACTAGTATTGTGGGATCACCCCAACATATGCAACCACTATCAAAATTTTGTCACTCTCAATCTTAAAATATAGATTACTATTTGTTGTGCCTTTGATGAAACCTTGTTGAATCAAATATTTGTCTAGTCTTGCAAACCAAGCTCTAGGAGCTTGCTTCAATCCATATAAAGCCTTCTTCAATCCACAAACTATATCCAGTTGATCTAATAATTGAAATCCTTCCAATTGTTCCATGTAGACCTCTTCCTATATCTCACCATTCAAGAGTGTAGACTTAACATCCATCTAATAGACCTCAAAATCTATATGAGAAGCAAATGCTAAAAACATTATGATAGATTCCATTCTTGCCACCGGAGCAAAAGTATCCTGAAAATATATACCTTCTATTGTGAGTAACCCTTACACAAAAGCCTTGATTTGTTTCTAACTACTGGGTGTGTGTAGGATCATCATGGAAAAAATAGGCCCTTAAGTGGGGATGAAAATTCATAAAAATTAGAGTTAGGAAAATTGATGTAAAATTTTGAATAAGTTAGCTATATTATTTCAAAAATATGTAAGAATAGAATATGTAGCAAATTGAATGTAGTTTCTAAACTACTAGGTTTATTAAAAAAAAAAATTCATTTGGTGAAAATTTGAAATTTCAATGCAGTGGTACTTAAATTTCAAGAAAAAAATAAGTAGGTGTCTATCTAACCACCCTAACCACAATAAAATGATAATATTTTTTAATAAGATTTTAGATATAAGTAGATGAATCATGTCCTGATGTGATGCATATTTTTTTTGTAATTTATTTACACGTAAATAATTAATTATGAATTTTTTATTATAACTTTTAAAAAATATAGAAACTTGTATGTCTGACCACCTTAACTTGTTCAAAAATTCATGAATTTTTTTTTCAATCCTATAGTATGTGAAGCATAGAATGTGACACATGTTTCAAATTCAAAAAATTTGATACCATTTGAAAGCTATAGATGTTTTTCAATCAACCTATCAATTAGGAATTTAGTCATAATTCAAATTGAAAATGAATAATAATTATTTATTAAATTCAAAGTAAAGCATAATTTATATTAGTGGAAAGCTGAGAATCTCCTTTAAAATCCCTTTTCATTTCATCAATTTTGGGTAGAAAAAATTCATCATCCACTTTCCCATCATATCGCCACTTTTTGTCCCATCATGATCCTACACCTACCCTACTTCTCCATTCTCATTCAACTTGCTTCTAAATACCCATTTTGATCCAATTATGTTTTTATCTATTGGTCTAGGTACTAATTCACAAGTTGGATTCTTCTTAATCTGCATATGTTCTTCCTTCATAGCTTTCATCCAATGCTCATATTTACATGCTTCATTCACTGTCTTTGGTTCTAATTCAAAAAGTATAGATATATTTATCTCACCAACAACAAAAACTCTACTTCTTGTCAATACTCATTTCATCTTGTCTCCAATGATTTTATTTTTTGAATGATTTTTCTTCACATATTTAGGTGCTTTATGGGACACCATCGAGGCTTCCCCTTCTTAAAAATTTTCTTCATTCTACTTTTCATGTTCTTCAACAACTTCTTCAATTCTTACACAATCAAGTTCATCAAATACATACCCATCAACTTCAATTTAATTCTTCATTGCTTCATCAACCTTTAAATTTGTGCTTTCTACAATATTTCTCATTCTTTTATTGAAACATATATAATATTTGCTTCTAGTAGAATATCCAAGGAAGATACCTTCATCAATTCTAGCATCAAACTTCCCTAAATTCTCTTCATCCCATCTAATATAACATTTGCTTCCAAATACCTTGAAATACTTGATAGTAGGAATTCTTCCACACCATAGCTCATAGGGTGTATTAGTACTATTATCTCTTGCTTGAAATTGATTGAACACATAAAAAACAATGTGAATAGATTCTCTCTCATAAACTTTTGGTACACCAACTTCAACAATCATTGATCTAGCAACTTCTTGAATCATTTTGTTCTTTCTTTCAACAACTCCATTCTACTGAGGAGTTCTCAGAGCAAATAACTATATTTTTTATTCCATGAACTTCACAGAACATATTAAACTCATGGGAGGTAAATTCACCACATTTGTTAGACCTCAAGCATTTTATTCTCAAATTTATTTCATTCTCTACCATAGCTTTGAATTTCTTGAATCTATCTAATGCATCAAATTTCTCTCTAAGAAAAGTAACCCATGTATAGCTAGAGTAATCATCAATCAAAAGCATAAAGTACCTTTACCTTGTATACTTCTCACTCTTGTAGGACCACAAAGATCTATATGAATCAAATCTAGTAGTCCAGTAGAAGATTGTTCCTTTTTATCTAAAGTTGTTTCTCACCTACTTTCTAAACTAAAATTTTTGCAAATAGCATTAACTAGCTTTGCATTGCACTAATCCTCACCAATTTATCAAAATTCATATGACATATTCTTTGATGTCATAGCCAAATGTCATTAATCTGAGTCATAAACTAACATCCATCAACACCCTTAAGTTAATATATATTTACTTCATATTTCTTTCCTACAACAATCACTATTTTGGATCCTTTCCTAAGTTCACATATCTCATCCTCAAATACAAGATTATATCCTTTACTACACATATTTCCAACACTCAAGATATTATTCCCTAAACCCTTAACATAGTAGACATCATCAGTATTATGCTTGCCTTTAAAACTTACTGAACCTATCCCACAAATCTTAGCACCAGTATCATCTCCAAACATAACTAAGCCTCCATCATATTTTTCAAGTTTAACAAATTTACTCTTATCATTGGTAATGTGATGTGAATAGCCACTGTCAAAAACCTAATAGTTATTTTCTTGTTTAACATGAAAAGAATAAATCATTGTACCTTAATTCTTTTCTGGAGAACTTTCCTTCACATATCTTTTAGTGTTAGAAAAAGTAATTTTTCTAAGAACAAGCATTCATTGTCATCAAAATCTCCATAATCAGATTCTTCATCATAAATACTAGCATCCTCATTCATATAATATGCTCTGGTGATCTTCTTTCCTTTGTTTTCTTTATTAAATCTTTGTTTATTCCTCTTAGCTCTTTCCAGACATCTCAAAGCATAATGACCTATTCCTCCACAACTAAACACTTTAAAGGGTAACTTACCTTCATACTTACCAAAGCCTTTTCTCATCCTTCTCAAAAGTTAGCTTCTACTTCATCGATGTTTTCCTCATCCAAATCTTTAGATTTTGTAGTCTTGAAAGTAGATTCTCATTTGGATCCATTTCAAAAAAAAATTCTCATCTCATAAGATGTTAAAGTTCCCAGTAATTGATCTTTAGTGTAATTCTTGTAATCTATGAATTCCTCAATAGCAGATACCTTTTCACTATATGCATTAGGGAGACTTCTAAGAATCTTCTTCACAATCCTAGGTTCATCTACTATACCACCAATTCCTCGCATTCAACCTACCAACTCATCTACTCCCTGTACATAGGATTTAATGTTCTCATCTTTAGACATATGCAGAATCTCAAACTGTACCTCCAAATTCTGCAACTTTGCTTCTTTGACCTTTTCATCTCCTTCATGCATCTTTTCTAAAGCATCACAGAATTCTTTAGTAGTTTTCAAATTTTGAACCTTAATCAACTCAAAATGTGATAGATTATTCTTCAAAATTAACTTTTCCTTATTTTTTGCTTCATGCACCTTGATTTCATTATTTGTACTTGGACCATTAGCAGGAGGGGTGTAAGTAGTCTTGTAAGCTTTCTCAACATCATATCCATAATACTCCAAATAACCTTCCATCTATATTTTCTAGATATCATAATTAGCTCCATCAAACCTACGATACTCAAAACTAATCTTTCCTACCATACCGAACCTTCCTTAAGTGGTTAAGCTCCTCTCCAAGGAACTAAGATTTTATACCAATTATTGAATAAGAAAACTGAGAGTGGGGGTGAATCAGTTGTAAAAAATTAAACCTTTAAAACTTTCACCAGAAATTAGATCAATCACAAATACTTTACTCTACTAATCTAATAAATCATTAAGTGCAAAAGTAGAAACTAAAAGTAGCTCACAATATAAAGTATATCAAAACTTATTACAAAGGCTCACTGCCAAAATAGGACTCACTGTTTGAATTAGGATTCACTATCCAACAAGGGTTAAATACATAGAGGGCTCACTGCCACATAGATACAAAGAAGATAGAAGAGATTTGTTACAGGGAGAAGACAATCTCAATGCAAACAAATATTTCCACCACAACCTGCTTAAACACTTGCAAACATGCATGAACGATAGTGTACACCTTCAACTCATTGCTTTCAAAAAATTAGCAATTAGATTTTACATTAATCTACCAAACTTGAATCACATACACACTGTTTCATATCCATTTCACATCTATCTTTCTCTATTTATTTGCATACCTTTCACTAATATCTCATCCTTTATTTATACCATCTTCAACATTGAAACATATCCAAAGTAGACTAGACACAATTTAAATCCAAATTAGGTCAGTTCCAAAACATTCTAGGGTGGATTTAGAATGAGGGTGAACTAATCACATGCTTGATAGGACCCAAATAAGTCCCAACACACTTCATGAACTTCACAAGTAGTGTTTAACACAAGGTTAGCCAAACCAATGTTAAACACATAAATCAATTAAGTGGGTATGTGCAGGATCATGATGGGCCAAAAAGTGGCAATATTATGGGTATTTGTAGGGTATGTGGCTGATGACTTTTTTTTACCAAAAATTGATGAAAGGAAGAGGGTTTTTAGAGGATATTCTTAGCTTTCCACCAATATAAATTATGCTTCAATTTGAATTTAATAAATAATTATTATTTATTTTCTATTAGAATTATGACTAAAGTCCTGATCAATAGGCTGACTAAAAACATCTATAACTTTCAAATGGTATAACATTTTTGAATCCAAAACATGCATCACATTCTATGCTTCACATACTATAGGATTAAAAATTAAAAATTAATTTCATGAAGTTTTGACCCAGTCCTGGTACACACGAGTTTTATATATATTTTAAAAGTTGTAATAAAAATTCATAATTAATTATTTACTTGGAGAAAAATTACAAAGAATATGCATCACATTGTAAATGAGTCCCCTTATATATAAAATCTTATAAAAAAATATTATCATTTTATTATGGTTAGGGTGGTCAGACAAAAACCTACTTATTTTTTCCCTGAAATTTAAGTACTACTGCATTGAAATTTCAAATTTTCACCAAATAGATTTTATTTATTTTTAAATAAACCTAGTAGTCTAGAAACTACATTCAATTTTCTACAGATTCTATTCTTACATATTTTTGAAATAATATAGATAACTTATTCAAATTTTTATGTCAAGTTTCCTAACACTAATTTTTCTGAATATTTTGCCACTTAAGGGCCTATTTTTTCCATGATGATCCTACACATACCCAAGCACACACAACCTTAACATGATCCAATCCTTCCAGATAACAAAATTATCTTCAACATGATCATATCAGTTTAACTCTAGAATTGCAAGTTGTAAGAATTAAACAAGAAGAAATTCGAAGCAACTACATTTCTCTTCAACCTCAGCTAGATACATAGAAAAAATACAATTCACAACTAGTGAGCATAACTCGCACTAGAAAACAATCCAGAAACTCAAAATTTGGATATAGCAACTTCCAAAAAGCATGAAAAAAATATCTAAACCATATGAACATAGGAGAAAATCCCAAAACAAAACTTAGAGCAAAAACTGAATATAGCAACTTCCAACAAGCATGAAAAAAATATCTAAACCATATGAACATAGGAGAAAATCCCAAAACATAACTTAGAGAAAAAACTAAATACCTACAACCTTTCTTCATTACAATTTTCTCAATATCCTCAACATATACAACCAATAACCATTATCCATGACACCAATGAAAACAAGAAGTTGATAACCAGTTAACTAGTTAACATCAATGACAACACTTTCATACTTGCAACACATGTTTAGTTAGATTTGGTTTATAGGTGTTAATGACAAGATATCACAATGGTTTCACATGTTTCTTGGTCAAAATGGTGTTGATGGCAAGATATCACAATTATTTTTATATTTTGTAGTTGTTTCCTTGACAAAAGTATGGTGATCATCATTTATAGTTTTCTTCACAAAGGTTTGGCATACAAGGTCACAATGGTTTGGTATTCATACTAATAGTGACATTAATGCATGTCAGTGGTTTTTTTTTTAAATGGTTTGTAAGAAACATGTATCTCAGTCAATGTAAATCACTAAGATGAATGATTAGCTTTGTTTAAGTACTGGTGATCAGTTACTATGGTATATCTAGTGATGTTTGATAGTGGGTAGTGTTCTTTGTTAGGTTCTATATGGTTTTGGACTACTTATATTTGTACAAGTTTTTTTTCATTCTTGTCAAAGTTCAATATATATTATCAACAAGGCTAATGACTAAAGGAAACATATATAACCTACAAGGGACCAAATCCATGGATATTTTTCAACAATTGAGGGAGAGATTGGATGGTCTTTCTCCTACTTCTCTTCACTAAATCATATTTTGTAAGCATGGTTTTAGGGGGAGCTTAAGGTTTTGTTCTATCATCCCTAAACCTTGAAAGTTTGTTTTAGTTTGGTCACTTATTGTAGTTGTTTTTGTTGAAATCTTGGCACATTTTTTCTTATAAAGTGCTTTGGAAGAAGTCCTTGGTTGATCTTTGCGATGGACATATCATATGAGTCTTGGAAGTTAATATATGCTCATACTCCTTCAAGACAATATCACTTTTGTGTTTTTGATATTCATTCCAAGTGATATTTTGCAACTTATTCAATGTGATAGTCTTGGAAAACATGTTTGACAATGGTTTAATGCTTTAATAGTACCACACTATAGTCTTGGTTAGTATTTGCAAGTACTATTCATATGAAAGTTTCTAATTGGCAGTGCATCTCTTTATTTTGGATGATAATAAATTAGTGATTTGTGAGAATTCCTCTGCATAGTTGTATCTTCTTACACAAATCATTTTGTCTTGAGAAGTATTGTGACAATGATGTGATGCAAAGTCTTGATAGTTGAATTGATACACAGTGTTTTTGTTTCCCATGCAAATTCTGTTATGATGATACTTGGCTTGGTATACAATATTGTCACATGAGTTAGTGTGTTATATATTTTGGAAACTACTATCTTGCTTGATCTTGCTAACAACGGCAATAATTTTAGTTTGATGACATGGCAGTGGAATTAATTTGTTTGATGATAGTGCAGTCTTGATGAAAATATTGAACATATTGATAAAGAGGTGGTCAAAGGTGATATGTCATCATGGATATGGAATATGAGGTATCCTGCTACAAAGGGATGGTTTTTCATGGAAGTGGTTGCAAAAACAACATTTAGACTCATTAAGTTATCTGCATCATGCTCCTCATGGCAGCAGTTCTTTGATTATGTGGCAGTAAGTCAATAGACAATGCTCCTATACTGACAGGAATATGGTGACAGTGATTTGCATGCTAATCTTGTTTTGAAAAGTTTTTATGGCTTGGACAATAATTATTTCTTATGAATCCTTCTTTAGCAGTGCTAACAATGCTCTTATATGTTTCTTGGGCTTATATCTCTTCTACTCAAGCTACTTAGTTAAGATGCCAGTACATTCACATAGTGCTTGCTTGGACACTAAAACATTTGCTAGAGTCTGTGACAGTGATCATTGGGCCGTGTTCTTACACTTCTTGTATGTTACAATGCTCAGTCAGTTTGTCTCATGCTATTAAAATTTTATAATGGTCCACTTTGTTGATGAATCAATGGCAATGTCATTAACAATGCTATAATGCTTATGTTTCATGCACCCTTTCTCGGTCTTTCAGTAGGAGACAATGGTGACAATATGATAATTATCTTTATTTGCTTGCTTGACAGTGATATTGCTTGTTTGGAATCTAACAAGCAACTTATGACACTTTTCAGTAGTGTCTATCTCTTATCATTGGTTGCTTGTGATAGTGGTTTGGAATAGTAGTATAATGTATGCACATAGTGTCTATTTGATGAGCAACATACCACTCTTACACGCTTTCTTTGATGTATATGTCATTAATTCTTCTAATTGTAATGGTCAGTTACATAGTATCACTTAATGATGACAACTCCATTTAGATGATTATTGGTGTGATGTTTATATACTCCTGAAGACACTCTTTCAAGAATGACAAGACAATATCTTGTTGAGTAGAAAATACTATGTTATAGATAGTCTTTGTTAGTTCAATTAGCTTAGTCTCCTACTATGGAGTGTTTCACCAAAGGTTATGCAAATAATACAGAGTGAAATTGGTGCAACTAAATCTTTTATGCAAATCTTGTCTTCTATTTGTTACCTTACTATGATATTCATATTGATGATAATCTATAGGTTTGATATGCTCTTGATAGTATATAAATAGGATGCCTAATGTTTCCTTTGTACAGATTTCATTTAAAGGGGGAGCTTATCATTCCTTTTTCATTTGATGTCAAAGGGGGAGAGAGTTGAGTTGGTGCTAGATTATCAGAGTTGGTGTTGGATTGCCATCAATCACAAAGGGGGAGTTTTTTAACATGTCATTGAGGTCAATTAATATTTTTGGTACTTGATATTGATGTGACATGAAGGAAAGGTTGACATGAAGGAAAGGTTGATGTCAAAGAGATGTTTGTCAAAGATACTTGGTTTGACATGATGGAATGGTTGATTTCAAATTGATATATTCTTCTTCAAAGTACATCTTCTTTGCAAATTCCAAAGTCACCATGCTTTGCATCTAGAACTCATGGGGTCTAGAAGAGATCTAAAATCAATCACAAGTGCACAACTCACTAAGGGTTTGACATAGTTTAGGGTTTAATCATTGGTTAACATGCTTTCTTTAAAACCTTAAATAAATTTTATTGTGTAAAGGTAATAGAAAATTCACTTTTTTCTATGTTTGGAAAGTGACTAGTGATACAAGGTTAAAGGAACTTTAAGTAAAAGCTTAAGAGGGTTAATTTCATTTGTAACCAGCCCCTCTACTAGTTCAACAAGTTAACAATTTTTTTTTGAATGATCAAAGAAAGATCAATGCTCATCATTAAATTATATTCTAGTAGGTTTTGAAGAATCAAGGGTTCATATTTAAATTTGTTGAATGGTTATTTCCAGAAGGTTGAGCTTTGCTGAAAAGTTTGGTCATTGTTGTATTGAACTCTACTTTGTAACTATTTGAATATTGTAATATCAATGGGTACTTTGATAGCACCAAATTGGAGATAAACATCCCAAATTGAAAGACCTTTTGTATTCCAACAATCAAGAGGTTTGGTTTGGATTTTGATATGAATTTGGTATTTTTGTGAGAAGTGTGTATGTTTTTGAATGGAAAAATGATGACAGGTAGATAGAACTAGTTTTTCCTTCTACAATTCAAGATGGTGTTGTTTCTATTAGAGCATGATGATATCAAGTGGATTCAGTAAATTTATAGAGTTGTGAGTTTTAGAATGTTGTTATAATTATTTGATAAGTGTGAAAAAGTGTGTGGAAGCTTGAGTCTTGTGAGAAGGTTTGAAAGAAAATTACAACTTGGTTTTGTGTTCAAGGAAGTTTTGAATAGCATAATCCATTGCATTATTATGTTCATTGTGTGTGTCATGCATTAAAAATTCAGTGAACATTGTCTAAGATCTTGAATTATGTTGGAATTATAAATCATAATAGGGAAATGGTCCAGTAAAGTTTTCTTTGTGTCATTGCAATTCAAAGAATGTGTAGTCAAGATGAGAGTAGAGGATTGAAGCAAATCCTTAAAGATTTATTGTTCATTATTCATATCTATCTGCTTATTGTATTTGATGTGTTGAGGAGAGTCTTGTAAAGGTGTTTTGTTTATGTTTACAAAATGGTATGTGGTTTTTAATGTGAAACAGAAAAGAGGAGAGTTAGTTTTGAGATTATGATTGTGAATCAATGTGGTGATATGGGTGAATAAGGGAGATGAATTTTGTTGAAGAACTGATACAGAGATAGAGCAATGAATTGCATGGAAATAGAGTAACCCGCTAGTTTTTTTATTATTTCTTTTGAAGTGTGGTAAGATTGCCACTAAGGAATACTAGGTTGCTAGTGAGGTAGATTGGGTTTCTAGTGAGGTAGATGGAGAAGCTAGTGATGTAGATTGAGTATTTAGTGAGGTAGATTAAGTAGCTAGTAAGGCTTTTCCATTGAGGCTTGTTGTATTGCTAGTGCAGCATGCAATATGTATTCAACATGTTTTTAGCTAGTGAGGCTTAATGAAGCAAAGTTTTAGAGTAGTTTTTCACCCTTTTAGGGTTTTCCACCCATAAAACCTATGTTATGTTTTTCTCTTGGTGGTGTGCTATATTGTGCTTGATTAATCATCTCTAGTTTAAGTGTTATGTTCACATTTACATATCTTTGTACCTACAATACCTAGATTGTTTAAAGTATTTTCAATAGAGCCTATTTGAATAATCAAGTGAGTGAAGTTTTGAAATTGGTTTTTTCATTTGACCATTGATTCACCCCCCCTCTTAGTGGTCCTATACTCCAACATTGTGGATGTTAAGGGGATCTATTTTAGATTCATGCCAACCTAAATTCAAGTTTTGCAAAAAAAATATAGTGCGAATAAGTTTTATTTTCAAGTATGAAGCCAACAAAGTATTTTTGAATTGAAATAGGGTTGTATCTAATTTAAGGGCTGACCCAATTAATGTGAGCAGATGTAATAGAGTATATAGGTGGAACAATCTTAAGTTGCATAAAGTGATAAGAAGGTGTGGAGTGTGTGAAATATGATATTGTGTAAACTTTCAATTTTTTATGTGTGAGATCAGAGTAAGGGAAGATTTGTTGTCTATGTTTAGCTATTACTAAGAAGAACAATATTTTGTATTCAAAAATTCATTAGAACTTAATTTAGCACAAGGAAGGTGCATCTTACATCAATTCACACTTTTGGCTAGGTATCCATTTTTTTCTTTTACTTATTTTAGGTTACGATCCTTATAAGGATAGTGAGTCCTGATAGTGAGCCCTATAATATCTTATAAAAGATTATAATATATTGTGAGCTAATCCTTACTGTGGTTTTTCCTATTTTGGTTTTCCACGTAAAAAGTCTAGTGTTCATGTGTTGTGTGGTGTTGTGATTTTCTTCATTTACTCACTCATAGCTGCAATTAGATATTTTTTGATGATTAGCTAGATTATGACTAAATGGTTTAATAGAATATTGATTCACCCCCCTCTTAGTATTTTGAGTGTTCAACAATTGGTATCAGAGCCTTGTTCCTTTTGAAAAGTCTAACAACTTGAGGAAGATCTTGAAGGTTGAACACATGGCTAATAAATAGTATCCTATTCCTTGGGAAGAAATTTTTGCAATTGAATATGAAGAAGATGACTACATCTTTGAAAAAGAACTTAAAGCTAATCTTGAATATCTTGACAAAGTTGAAAGTGAGAAAAAAAATTTAAAGGAAATCATAGGAGAAGAAAATGAATGCATCACAAAGCTAAGAGAACAAATTATGAAGTTCATAGAAAGACATAGAGAAATTAATGAACAAGAAAAAAGGAAAATGGAGACAACACTGGATTGAAAGTGCAAGTGGAAGAAAAGAAGAGAATTAAGGATTTTCTAAATGCTAAGATATGAAGCAAGGCTAATGACTGTACAAATATTGAACAAGAAGTGGTAGCCCTAAGATTTGATCTAGAAAAAGCAAGAGTTCATGAGGAAAAATTCAAAACAAGTACTACAATGATTGATAAATGTTGGGAAAATTGGGTCATCTTAGAAAGAACATCTAAGAATAGTAGTTCCTTTAGGGAATTTTATTTTCATCAAATTTCCTCAAAGACATAGACCACTATGCCACAAAGCGGAAGCATGCACAATTCATTTCCCACATTGACCATTAGAGAGAAATTCATGCAAATTAACTAGCTTCAATAACACCATTAACAAATTCAACAAACAAAACCTACAACCATGAAAGATGAGACAAAAGATTATCTGAACACACAAATATACATCAGGAAAACCCTTTCGAGTAGAAAAACCCACACTTCAAAAGCCCAAATCGCCATTATATTATCCAGTAACAAAAAATATAGTTATAGTACAATATTAGGCTCATGGTCTTACAAAGTTTACATCTTGTTTCATTCTAGAGAATATTTAGCAGCATAACCCATCATGACCACCTCTCTCATAGAGATACATCTCACAGCTACATAGCCACATGACTTGACCACTAGCCTCTTAGCCTCTCTATCACACAATCGCTCAACCTTCACCTTCTATGAGATCTATCTCTCTCAGCTTCCCAGCCTTGTGGCCAAATCAGAAACACCCAACTTGCACTCAACCTCAGAATGTGCACCCAAATTCTCATTGTTGGAAAATGTGCATCAATTTGCTAGCTTAAACCTCTATTAAAGACTTGGGAGATTTCCCCTTTGTTGGTTTTCATTGTCGGCCTATCACCCAAATCTTGAACCTTGTAACCTCTGTTGCGGGTTTTTGAAATATAATAACTAGGCAATAGTGTGTTGGTTGTGGGATCACTGCAATCTCTAACCTTGGAACCTTGCCACAAAGTTCAAAAGTTACTTAACTTCTTGATTGGTGAATCTCCTTTAGTGTCACGGTGTTTAGGAATTTCCTAACCTCTGACCAGGGGTTGTGAAGTTTGTTTTTCCTTCGATTGAGTGACAAGCCGATGGTTTGGTGGGACCAATCTACGTGGATCGTGATGATAGCTTACAATGGTGACTTGGATGCCAACATATGTGGGGACCACTTAGAGGTTTTGGAATTAAACATTTAAGTCTTTTCTGAGAGACTTGTTGCAAATATTGTAAATTCCCATCTTGATTCTCTAGAATTGCACAAGTGGTGTACGTGTGTCTTGGTGGAGACCACAAGGAACAACCGACAGTTTGGTGTGATAGTCAAATGCAATGGATGAGTGATGTGTCAACATGTGGCACAATTTCATTTGTTGATTTTACATTGTTGTTGTAAATCAACAATCATTGGCTGAAAGTTGCATTTCATGTTAGTGATATGTTTTCATTTATTGCATGAACCAACTCGAGGGTTGATAGAGTGCAAAAATGGAAATATTCTCTCTAACCGAATTTATTACAAGGTGGCTAGATGCGTGGTACATGGCAGTGTGTGTAACTCGAGATGAAGGAAGCTTGTCAGTGAAGGAACAAAAAATAAATTAAATGAAACCCTAATGGTTGTTGGATGCTAGTTAGAATTCATTGTATGTCATATGAGCATTGAAACAACAAGTGAGATGAATTGTATGTGTATTTGGAGGTCAACCAAGGTGATGTTGTTGTGAGTTAACATATAAGAGTGAAGTATGTGACTCTATATGTAATTTATTTACTATAATACAAAGTTACTTTACTTGGTGTGGTGGGTTTTTCTCCCATAAGGGTTTTCCCACATATATCTAGTGTTATCTTTGTGTGTGATATTTTTTTTTTTTCTTGTTGTTCTATGAATGTGCATCTCAAATGTGTGTAACTTGCTAAATGTATTGTTTTTTGTACTTCTCTCCTAAGGATTTTGCATTAGGAAAGCATTTTCGCATTGTCGTTTTCCTTACAAGTGGTATCAGAGCCTGGCCAGTTGTGTTATCCTTGTGAGTAGGGCTGGTTTTTTGTGTTAATCATGTTCAGTGGGAGTCTTGCAACAGAAGAACCAATTACTTTATTTACTATTTAATATGGCAAGTACAACATGCATAATAGAACTTGAAAATTTCAATGGCAGAAATTTTGAGTTGTGGAAACTCAAAATGGAAGATTTGTTGGTGGATAAAGACCTCTAGATTGTTGTTTTTGGAATGTTATTGTAATTAATATTTAATTGCACTTGCATAACTTTACTTAGGTAATTATTTAATTCCTAGATTAATTATTGTCATCATTATCTTATTGAGCTATCTTGTTGCTCAAGATAAGATTAGGGTTATACATCTTTCCTTTTATAAAGCAAATCATTCTCATATAATTATGAATTCCCGAATAATAATATTTTGCACATCTTTATGCAAAGCTCTTCTTTTTTGTTTTTCTTTTTATGGAAGGTTATTTTCTAGTTTGCATTTCAGATCTTGGTTTCTAACATGGTATCAAAGCCTTGATTTGTAACCCCTTCTCAATTTTTTGAGAAAATCATTGCATAGTTCGTTCAGGATTCCTCGAGGGTATCATGCCTTGAGTTCATTTATGAGGCATTTTGGATCAGATCGGGCTTCACCATTGGCTTCAGAGTGCTGGAAAAAGTCAGGATTGGCTTTTGTTTTGCAGATTTTGGCCATTGTTTTCCAGATCCATGAGGGTTTCAAGCTGGGAGATTTTTTGCAAGCTCTAGGGTTAGCAGAATTTTTAGAGCATTTTGGGTAGAAACGGAGGTTACCATCATGTTCGCAGTGGCCAAAAACCCTAAGATCGCCTTTCGTTTCATCAATTTTGGTGAAATTTGTTTTTGAGGAAAAAAAAATTGCCAAGGAGGCCATATGGCCTCCCCAGATGCTTCCCGAGGCTCAAAAAAATAAAAAATAAAAAAACACGTTTTTTTGGTTTTTGCACTAGTGCACCTAGTGCAAAGAAATCCCACCACCCGATGGCCACCGAGCGACCGCCAAACCTCCACCTCCGCTGGCTAGGTTTTAGCCCCCATGAGCTCCAGAGTGCCCGGACCTGTCCAACGCAACACCCCCCATGGTCACATCGGAGACCAAGGGCCTGTGCCCAACCCCCAACCAATGATGGAATATTCCGGTGGATGTAGAATATACCGGTGCCATGCTTTTCTTTTCTGACAGGGGGGAACTTTTTTTCCCTGACAACCTCCAGGCTGTCAAATTTACACTCATGAAGTGCTAACATCAGCATGACGTCAATGTACGGTTGTGCCTCTTTGCCCCCTCCTAAGCCCAATTTTCCTTTAAGGAGCATTTTTGTTTCTTTTGGGCGTAACTTGGGAAGACGGTATCGAAATTAGGCAAATGAGATATCCCTGGAAAGCTAGTTCTGAGTACTTTCTTGTGGTTTCATTTATTTTTTAGTGTTTTTTTGTTTAGTTACATTTATTACTGTTTGAAGTAATATGTTCATTTATGGCTTTTTAGCTCATAACTTTTTGCCACAATCTCCATTTTTCGTCTTCTTTGTGGTGTTCAAAAGGTATTAAGGATCTCTATTTTGCTGTCCACGTGCTTTTTTCTCTATCTATCCCAAGTTGATAATTATTCTAGATTTGTCTTGATGGGTGTTTTGGAAATTACTTGGATGTTTTGGCAGTTGGAAAGGTGAAACTTGAATATTTGTACTTCATTTCAATACTAGATCATCTTATTTTTTGTTTATCCATGTTAGCATTCTCTCCTTTTACAATCATTGGGTTATTGTAATAAATGAACTGAGATAAAGTTCCATCAGGGGGTTTCTTGCATAATAATCTAATTAGAGTGTGCATGCACTTTGATCTCCATATCCATCTTGATTTTTTGATAGCTCGCATGGGTTATATCTGGTTTCTAAGTTTCTTTTGGCCACATTTTTGCTCTTGCTTGACACATATCAAATTCACATTGGTTCACACTTTAGATTGAGAGTTTATGTTTCTTGATCTGCATTGGTTCAGATCCTTCTCAATTTGAAGGCCATTTTTTTATGGTTAATGTTCAAGGATCTTCATGGTACTTGTTCCTATGGAAGAGTTTTAGTCACATTTTGGCATTGGCATCGAGATACATGACTTCCAGATTCTATCATCATCTCATCTACTGTTGCTTCATAGATTTTAGGGTTTTTCCTATTTGTGATTTTTCCAGTGTTCCATGTCATCGGGTCTACTATCACATTATTATGATTCTATTTTTTGGTTTCTTGTAGACAAAAGTATCTTTCCTTGTTTGTCAGATTGCGGTTCCAACATTTCTCCACAATGTTCTTCCAGTGCTTCTTTGCAGTAGCCATCTCATTGTAGGGGGGTTTTATCCCACTGGGTTTTCCTTCTCTACCTCATTATTTCATTTGTACATGGGCACCTGATCAGGCCTTGTTGTCGGGACCCATTCATGCTTTCTTGCATTCATCTTAGTTTTTAGGTGCATGCTTTGTTAGTCTCCCTAAGTTGCACTTATGGGGTAGTGTTAGTGTAATTAATACCTAATTGCACTTGCATAACTTAGGTAATTATTTAATTCCTAGGTTAATTATTCTCATCATTATCTTATTGAGCTATCTTGTTGCTCAAGATAAGATTAGGGTTATGCATCTTTTCTTTTATAAAGAAAATCATTCTCATGAATTCTTGAATAATAATATTTTGCACATCTTTATGCAAAGCTCTACTTTTTTTCTTTTCTCTTTGTGGAAGGGTATTTTCTAGTTTGCATTTCAGATCTTGGTTTCTAAGATTGGGCCCTCACAGATAGAAAAGCTAGAGGGTTGATAAGACATTGTCTAGCTGATTTTGTACTCCTGGATGTCGATAAGAAGACTGCATCTTCATTATGGAAGAAACTTGGTGACATTTATCAAGGAAATTCTCTGGTGAGTAAGTTATTCTTGAGGAAGAATTTGTACTCCTTGAATATTGAAGAAGGTGCATCTATAGCAGACCATCTAAATTCATTTAATATGATTGTTGCATAGTTGGCATCTATGGGTGTGAAAATAGAGGAGGAGGATTTTTGTATTCTTCTATTATGTTCCTTACCTGACACTTGGGACCATCTGGTAATGGCTATTGGAAGTACAACAACTACTTTCAAGATGGAAGATGTGGTTTCCTCCCTACTGTCAAAAGAAATGTGGACGAAGTATTTTGAGATGGCCAAGGAGGCTTTTGCTATTTAGGGTAGATCAGAGGAGAGAGGCATGAAGGAAAAGAAGTCTAAATCAAAATGTAAAGGGAGATCGATGTCTCCTAGTAAGAAGTCCAAGGTGAAATGTTGGAATTGTGGGTAGTTTGGTGATATCCAAAATGATTGTAAGGAGGAGAAAAAGAAGAAGAAAAACTCTTTGGACAATGACTCTTCTCAAAGTGATGTAGATGCCTTCATTGTAGCCTTGGAGACTCAAGCATTAGATGATGTTTGGTTGATTGACTCAGGTGCATCTTTTCATATGACATCTCACAGAGTGGTTCGCTAATTATGAAAAGTATGCTGGTGGAAAGGTGTATCTAGAAAGTGATTCAACTCTAGAAATTGTTGGCCATGGAAGGGTCAAAATCTAATTCCCAAATGGAAGAATCAAAGGGATTGGTGATGTACTACATATACCAGGTTTGGCTCATAACCTACTTTTGGACAGTAAGTTGAATGATGCTAGTGTGCAAGTTTTTTTCTCGAGTGCAGGTTGTAAAATGACTAGAGGCGCAATAGTGTTGGCTAAGGGTGTATGCATAGGCACTCTGTACAAGCTAGATGGAAATCCTATTCAATGTAACATCTCTATAAAGTCAAGCAAAGCTACTTGTGTAGAGAAGGAGAGTGAAGCTCTTCTGGGTGAAAATTCCTTGGAAGTGAAACTCCTAGTGGAGAAGACCATGCTATGGCATCATAGACTCAGTCACATAGGAGAGAAAGGTTTAAAAACGTTGAAAAATAAAAATCTTGTTGAAGGGCTTGCTGATTGTAACCTTGAGTTTGATTTCTACGAACACCATGTTTATGGAAAGCAACATCGTGTTTCATTTTATTTGAGTTCTCATAAATCTTCTGTTGTACTAGATTATGTTCATTCTGATGTATTTGGTCCAATGAAAGTTCCTTCCTTACCGAAGTCTAGATATTATGTTTCTTTTATTGATGATTATTCGAGAAGGGCATTTGTGCATTTTCTAAAGAGTAAATCAAAAGTGTTGAGTCAATTTAAAGAGTTTAAAAACTTGGTAGAAAATTAGAATAGAAGGAAGATCAAGTGCTTGAGGATGGATAATGGTGGTGAGTTCTATTCTACAGATTTTGAAAGGTACTATAAAGACCATGGGATTAAAAGGCATAAGACTACATCATATACTCTACAACAAAATGGAGTTGTTGAAAGGTTAAACAAGACACTAATGGAAAGAGTGAGAAGTATGTTGAGTGGTGTTGGTCTAGAGTAGAAGTTCTGGGATGAGGTTATGGCTATGACATGTTACTTGGTAAATCATTCACATTGTTCGGCTCTTGTTGACAAAACACCTTTGGAAGCATGCTCTGGTAAGAAGCCCTCTCTAAGACACATTCCTGTCTTTGGTTGTGAGGCATATGCATATGTGTCAAACGAGAAAAGATCAAAGTTGGAGAATAAGGTTGTTAAATGTATCTTTGTTGGCTATGGTTTTGGTGTGAAAGGATACAAGCTTTGGAATCCTGTCACTAAGAAGATTTTGTACAATAGAAGTGCAATCTTTTATAACCTGAAGCCTTTAATAGTTGGTCAACAATTAGAGATAGATATAAAGGAAAAGAAGGATGATGTAGTTGAAATCACTTAAACTACATATAAAGAGGAACTACAAAGTGTACCTGAAACTGAGGAGAGTTCTAGCAGCTTTGAGAGTTCTGAAGAAGAAGAACAATGACCTCAGCCTCATCCTGTGAGGAGGTATACACATGAAAAGTGTCAACCTGATAGGTACGGGTTTTCTATGTTGGATTCGAACTGTTCCTATGCTTTGATTACTAGCATTGATGAGAGTAGGATTGTGAAAGAGGTAATTAATATGTATGACTCAAATTCCTAGTTGGAATCCATGAATGAAGAAATGGCATCATTGAAGAAGAATGAAACCTAGAATTTGCTACCTTTGCTTGAAGGGTGAAAGCCTATCGGCTGTTGTGACCAGGAAAAAATACCATTCTAGAAATAAGCAGCAATAAGAAATGGAGTACAAGAAACAATAAAAACACCTAACATTTCAATATTAGCCGAGTTAGATTCAAAACAAAATATGATAACAAGAGAAGCTGATTATACCTTGTCTTCAATCGATCTTTTGGTTGGCCCTTGATGGTTTATTTTGTGTATGCTCCTTGGATGACAAAAGATGTTGATATAAGATGCAAGATGGATGATAAATGAATGAAAATGGTATGATGGATGCAAGGAATGCAAGTTTTTAGCTAAGTATCGATCAAATGAAAATTTTACAAGAGTTTGGTTAGCACAATTATCAACCCCCTAAATAAGAGAAAAGAGGGGGTATTTATAGAGGAAGTTGAATTCTCTAGAGAATTCAACAGTTAAGATTCATCCAACAAGGTCAAGATAAAGGGCTATGGTGAGTTGAGAAATCACAAGCCCTCACATCTTGACATGTGAAATGTGAGATGGCTTAGGGATGGTGATGTGTAAATGAGGTTGAAGGAGGATACATGAGGTGGAAGAAGGACAAGTACTTTGCAAGTACCTTGGGGAATGAAAAGATTTCCTCAAAAAGTAACTTCTTGTCCCCAAGTGGGAATGAAAGTGACTTTTGAAGAATTTTAAAATTCCTCAAAAATCTCCATGCGAAAAGGGAAAGTAGTTGGATAAATAAATGTGAATTAAAAATTCACATACTTACAAAAATCTCATGGACAAGACAAGGTTCCAAAAAGGGAAGCATTTTTCCACATGTGACTTGATGTGACAAGTCAAAAGATTCTAGAAAATGCATGGGAAGAGGAGATTCTAGGAGGAATAAATGTGAATTTAAAATTCACATGGGAAAGAGGGTCAATACCAAGAAAGGCAAATAAAAATGTTGACTAAAAAGACATGCTAAATGTGACTAATGACCTTGATTAAAGTTGTGCAAACACATGATTAGGATAATTAAGTAAAGATTAGAAGCAAGTGGAAAATGTTGGAGGATGTGACACATCCTGACCATAAATTAATTAAATTAATTATTATTAGGAGAGGGTTAGATGGCTAAGAGGAATTAGAGATCAACTTGCAAAAGTTGGTGGATGTGAAAATGAGATAGAAAAAGAAGAATTAAAAATTGGTTCAAATTCAAAGAGGATACATGACTAAATTAAATAAAGTGGTATATTTATTTAATCTAGAGAGGAAAGAAGGTAAAAGTATTTAATTATTAAATTAAATACTTTACGAACTTTATGCAAATGATGAAATTTAATTAAATGAATGATTTAATTAATACTAGAAAAGTAGACGAGTAAAGGGATGAATAAGAAGACAACTTTGAGCATATAGAAGTGGTAAAATTTGGATGTCTACATTTTACCCCTCTTCGAAATGTGATTAGGATAATAGGGTTTTGAAGAAAATAAAATGCAGATGACTCTATAGAGGAAGTGACTAGAAAAGAGATGCCCTAGCATAAGGGAGACCAGCTGAGCTATCCAAACGGAAACAAAATGGAAGGAGATGCCTCAGTCTCATGAGAGAAGACTCATGATGGAGGAATGGAAGAGAATGGTATAGTATGCCCCCTCGAGAAAGCGAATGGGGAAGGAAAATTGGTCCCAGGAAATTTCTTGAAAGTATAAAGTGGTATATGTCATTGGAAAGAGCACAAAAAATCAAGAAGATTGGATTTTGAATGGAGTCAAATGAAGGCTCCATGTGCAAATGGTGGTCCCAAGAAGATAGAAGGTGGGGGAATTAGTTGGAGGAAAAAAAATTGTTAAATAAAGGGAAGAAATTCCCTTCATTTAAAAGAGTTAAAAAAGGGAGCAAAAGGTTATATAAAGTAATTGGAGGAATTGCATCTCCTCATTTGAACAGTAGTTAGTTGAGGAATGAGGAGAAGAGGAAAGAAGGAGAGCAACAAAGGACATGATGTCGGAGCTAGTATGACACCGACATTATCCACCGGGTGGACAAGGTGCAACGGTTTTTTAGTGAGTGTGTCATTTCATGTCACATTAGCCCCAAACCCAACTTTGTGATTTTTTCCATTTTGTTTGAGTTTAAAAAAATTGAAAGTATGGGTTTTATTGGGGGAAAAGGGAGGAAAAATGGGTAGGAGGAAAAAATAGGATTTTTTTTTTTTGGCTAGAGAGGGAAAAAGTAGTTAGACTGGGAGGGAGATGGGCATGCCCCGGAAGAGGGTGAGGTCACCTATGAAGGGGCAGGTTTTGGAGTTGGGTCCCGTAGAGGGACGGGTCTACATGTGCCTGGGTAGGTCCGCCAATGCACAGGGGTAGATCCTCCCACGTGCGGGGCATGGGCTTTCCTGGGAGCCTGTGTGGGTTTGCCCGATCTCAGATGGATCCGCCCGCGAGTGGGGCATGAGCTTGCCTAGGGGCTTGGGTAGGTTTAGCTAAGTTCAGCAGGTCCACCCACTCCTGAACATGTTCACCCGTGCTCAGTCAGGTCCGCTGGAAAGCTTTCCCAGGGGGCCCAGGTGAGTCTGCCCGTGGGCTTGCCCTGGGGCTCGGACGGGTCCACCTGTGCCCAAGGGTAGGTCTTCCTGTGGCTGGGGTGGGTCTGTATGAAGCCTAGGATCAACAAGGGGGAAAGAGGGAAAAAAAAGGAAAAAGAAAGGATGGGGAATGAGACCTGGGATAGGTGAAAGGAAGAGAAAATGGGAGAGAAAGATTGACAGAGTTGGCATGTCATGAATGCAGGATTTTGGCTTATTGCAGATGCAAAAGGGGTGGTCTAAGGTACTGAGGAGATATATAGTGGCCATGACAAACGCAGATCACTAGGTGCTAGTGGAGGAAAGATTATTGCACATGCTATCATATCCGACGATTAAGGCCCATAGGGCCATGTTCACAGCGTTGATAGAGCATTGAGACTCAGCCACATCAACATTTCATTTTCCAATAGGGGAGATAACGGTGACTCTATAGAATGTTTGGAGGATTTTGAGGCTCCTCCTAGTAGGGCTCAAAGTTAGCGAGTACACGATAGAGGACAAGGCATTAGACGAGTCCATGCAGATTGTGTTTGGTGATGATGAGCTATTGTTTCAATGGCAATAACTGGACATGGACAAATGTTTGTGTTGCAGGGTATTGATATTGTCGCTATACCTAGTAGGGTTGATTAGGAGGACCCTGTTAGCAGACAAGAGTTTTCGATTCCTACCTTTGAGGTTTGTGGGGGTGATTTAGCACATCATTGAGGGTCGAGATGATCAGTTTGCATGGGGGACTTGTCTGTTGGCACAACTATACTGGGATATGCATGTTGTATCTACTAGGAGTCATTGAGTGTGACACACGTCGTACATTGCTATAGGTATGGGCCTGGGAGTATATTAGGGTTACCAAGCTAGTCATGTTGAGAGTAGGAGGGTAGGATGACAAAGCAATAGTGGCATGGGGATGGGGGATAGAGGCAGGAGTGATATTGTAGTATTGGGAGGTTGGAGATGTGGATGTCTAGAGGAGACTATTTGATGAGGTGCGAGATAAGATGATAGTATTGCGTCTGTATATGCTACAAAAGTTTAGGGATTGAGGGAGGATGAGGAGAGACACATGGACTACTTCTACACCTAATGTTATATCATCGAGAAGGATCCACGCATAGTTGAGTTACACAGGCTAGATCGAGTGACGAGACAGTTTGGAGTGAGGCAAGATATTCAAACAAGGTGAGTGACATTTCGACAATTTACATGAGAGTGGCCATGGGGGGATGAGATGGATTTGGTGGTGGTGAGGGAGAAGTTTGAGACACTGTGATTGGTGGCATACCCCAACAGGAGGGAGGGGGCGAGAGATGTAGGGATGATGGATTGATATGGTCATTGGTTTTGGCAACATCCACCTCCACGGATTACACTAGTGGTTCCTATTAAGGAGGCACTAGGGTTCAATTCAGAGGATGAGAGAAAATTGAGGGATGAGAGAGAGGGATGGGGTCTATGAGGACAGTGGAGAGGAGGACAGGAGAGAGGAGGATGATTGAGAGGAGGATAGGAGGTATTCAAAGCAGTCAAGGAGTCGGTGAGGGTAGGCAAGGGGAGGAGATGACAATGGAGAGCTTGGGGAGGAGATGGAGTAGAGGGGAGAGAGGACAAGGCCAGGCCTGCGGCGCAACAAGATAGGGGATAGGAGGCCCAAAGGGAGAGGAGATAGGAGGCTCATGTAGTCACAGGAGGTCAGTAATAGGAGAGATAGGAGGCACATGCATCCACAAGAGGGCAACAACGATAGAGACAGGAGGAGGCCAAGGCCAGAGGAGAGCAATTGAGGATGATGGGGGGAGGAGGAGGGGAGCCCCCGTGGTGATTGATGTGGATGAGATGGAGGCATTGACGGATAGTGAGGGGTATGAGCCACAAGAGATGGACATTGATATGGAGGTACATGATATCTCGCCACTATTGATGACACCACACAGGGGAGAGGATCTAACAGAGGTATTGCAAGGGGCCTTAGCGAGGTTACAACTTAGTGAGTAGCAATTAAGGTAGTCAGAGGCCGAGCATAGTAGATTAGAGGAAAATATGAGTGAGCTACAGGCATGATTTTCCTAGAGTGAGAGGAACTATTCAGATCTAGCCACGATGGTGACAGAGGTGGAGAGGAGGTTGCAAAGAGAGGGATGAGGCACGCAATGAGGTGGTTGACCTATAGTCAAAGTTGGAGAGGTTGCGAGAAGAGGTGTTCAGGGAGCATGAGGAGGGGGTTGCAGCGAGATGGGAGAGAGACCTTTTGGTGGCTGAGGAGGTGGTACAACAGGTTGTTAGAGTAGGGATAGGACAAGGGCCTACAAAGATTGGGGTAGGGACCACAGGAGATATAGAGCATTTGTGGAGATAGATAGAGCAGTTATGGAAAGAGAGAGAGGATCTACATCAGGGGTGGGATGAGCTTGGGGACATAGTGTAATATTTAGAGTAGATAGTTGGAGATATGGGATTGATGCAATGGAGAATGGAGGAATTGAGGGTGCATTTATGTGTGTTGTAGATAGAGAGAGACATGACATAGGCATTGGCGTAGGCTATGGAGGCAGAGAGAGATGTAGCTCTGGCATGAGTTCAGGTGTCACAGAGTGAGCTAGAGATGGCAAGGGCACAAGTATAGTCTCTTTAGAGAGAGAGGGATGCAGTAGTGTCATAGGTATCAGCTCTTCAGAGAGAGCAAGATGTAGCTGAGTTGAGACTTTAGGAATTGTAGAGGGATAGGATGCAGTGGTGGCTCAGGCACAGGCCACTCAGAGGGAGAGAGATGCCACAGAGGTGCGGATGCAGATGCTATAGGGAGAGAGGGATGCAACAATGGCTAAAGTACAAGCAACATAGGTTGAGGGTGGTGAGGTAGGAGAAAACATACAAGGATTGCAAGGACAATTATAGGTTGCACAGGCTGAGAGGGATAGGGCCACAAAGTAGGTATAATAGTTGATATTAGCACGGGAGGCCTGGGGGTAGGAGTGGAGAGCTATTAGTGCATATCAAGACAAGTACAGGCATGAGTAGAATGCCGCTAGATATCAGGTTGGGTAGAGAGATGTTTATATATAGGAGGCGAGCTACTGGAGGTGTGCCTATGAGCAGGTAGTTCCAGATTCGGCATAGCGCATAATGCGCTACATCAAACAAGTACCCCAGATGCCAATACCATCCCAATCATTAGGAACATGTACCAAGGGGTATCATGACTATCAACAGACTCCTTCTCCTTACGGTGGTTACCAGGGGACCTCGACACATAGAGGGCTAGTGCCTAACTCTCCTTAGAGATCAGATGTGGGCAGCTCATAGTAGAGTAGTCAGAGAGCAGATGGCGGGATAGCAATTTTTTGATAGGCGCAGGATAGAGGTTTAGTACATGTCAGCAAAGATCAGATGTGATCTACATCTCTAGATTTTGTACCTTATTTGATGATATACATGATGGACATATATTTGATTATGTTTGAGACATTATGATGAGATGTACATTGTATTATTTTGATCATGATATATGATAGCCCTTATTGACACTATGCGTTATTTTTTATGTGATGGATGATTTAGTTTATATATGCACATGTATATGATATTTTATGTTTATGTGGATGAATGTGATCATGCATGTATTAATGTTTGTAATGAAGGATGAGATGAATATTTGGTATGAAATGTACAATTAGGATGGATCTAACAATATGTTTTGTGGTTAGTAATGCATGTATTATGTGAATGTTAAGATTGACATGTATGGGTTAAATGAAACCAAGATGCTTAATCTAATCAGTCTATGAAAGATAAAATATGTTGTATCTATAATGTAAGATGCAATATGAATGAAACATGAATTCATATAATGAAAACCTAAATGTCAATGACGACTTGCATGGGAATGTTGCTAGACAATAGGTGTAATGTAGGTGTGATACTACACTTGTCAAGAACCATTAGTACCCTAAGAGGAAAACCAAGGGGAAAATGAATCAAAGTTTGGACAACCTAAATCATGAGTCATGGGTTATGAACAAGGCTAAATGAAGGGTGCATGCAATGAAATGAAATGCAGTTAGGAATGCAATTTTCCATCTTTGAAGCATTGATTTTTGCTATAGCATAAAATACCAAATACCATGATATATGAGACCAAGGCAAGTTGGCATCAAATGCATGAAACAAACACTACAAACAAGGTTATCCTAACCCCAAAGTCACAAGGACCTTAGTCAGGCTAGGTATTAGAATAACCACAAGCACAAAGGAATGTTCCTAATGTAACATAGGATTCTAGGGATCCTGGTGGGTACTACATGGGAATGACCCAACATATAGCAGCAATAAATTATCAAGAGATGCCCCCACATTAACTCATCAAAACACACCATAATATGATGGATCATGGCAGTTTTGATAAGTGAAAATAGGGAGCTAAAACAATAAACAAAATCCAAAAGTATGAAAAGATCATAATAAAAGTTAAATGTCCTTTGGCATAGGATCATGAGGATGGATGGGTTGATGTGGTCTGTTAGGAAGGATGCATCCTATTGAGACTGATGGTGGATACTAAACTAAAATGACCCAGGTGACACAATACATTTTTCATTAACCAAATCTCTTAAAACTAGAGGATTTTGTTTGTGGAGAACCAATTAGATAAGGGAATTATTGACAACATGACACAAGAGACTAGACAATAGACTAACACACCCTAAATACCTAAGGGCTCGGGGGCTGATCAAAGATTACCCTTGCCTACGTGAAAGTGTAGAGCCCTCATAGTTCAAAAAATACAATGGATAAAGCAGAAAAAGGACTAATGGAGACTGATGAGGGATGACAAAACAAAGCCCCGGGGGTGGATCAAAAGATCAACCTTACCTACGTTCAAGCACAGGTGCAATGTATTTTGGAGAAAAACCAACGATGACCAAACATGGATAAAAGAGAAAAGAGGATGATGGAGACAAATGATGGAAGACCATCATAGGATGATCGAAAGGCCCTGGGGGTAGATCAAATGATCAGCCTTGCCTATGTGAAAGCATAGGGGCAATGTAGTTTGACCAAGACCAAAGAGATCAATATGACAGGATGAGGCCTAGGTGGGGAGTGAAATGATGGATGATCCTAGATGCTGACACAAACCAACAAAAGGAAAAAGTGATGACAAAAGCTCAAATTAGGATAAAAGGCTCAGGATGATGGATAGCATATAATCATCCAATGCTCAATCAAAATATACCAAGCGACTAAGGATGGAATGGGGGAGGATGCCAGGATAGGATGGATGGAGTCACAAAGTAATTAGGACATAAGGTAGATACTTATTAATCCCTCTATAGATGATGCTTGTTATTAGGTTTTTACCATCCATACTTATACAAGGCTCCACCAAGGGTGGTTTTCACCATAGGATGAATTTATTTCTCTTTACTATTTTTGGATTTATTTTTTTGCAAGTAGGGTTACCAAGTAGACTGAGGTGTAAAACCTCTTTAGATGCATGATATTGATAGGCTCTTTTATGGGTTCTCCTTCAAGGGTATCAAGTCTATATGCCCCAAATCCATATTTAGTGATTATGATATAAGGACCCAACCAGTTTGCTTCAAAGTTTCTTTTCTTATCGCGGTCCTATTGAGTATGTTGGTTCTCTTTAAGGACAAGATCACCAATCTGGAACTGTCAAGGAAGAACCTTCTTGTTGTATTTACACTTGAGATGATTTTGGTAAGCTTGTAGATGATCATAGGATTTGATTCATCATTCATCAAGTATTTCTAGTTCTACAAGCTGTGTGACATGAGCATCTTCCTCGCTGATAATATTCTTCAGAGAAATCCTTAGTGATGGGATCTCAACTTTGATTGGAAAGATGGCTTCAACACCATACACTAAAGAGTAGGGGTGGTTCCTATACAGGTATGGATGGAGGTGTGATATGCCTAGAGAGCAGGATGAATATGGAGGTGCCAATCTCGACCAGTGTTATTGACCACCTTTTTGAGGATGCGGATAAGGGCTTTGTTGGTAGCTTCTACCTGACCATTACCCTGGGGGTAATAAGATGTTGAACAATGATGCTAGATATGAAAGGTGTCACAGAGGTGTTTCATTGCCTGGTTTTTAAAATTATTTTCCATTATCTGAGAGGATGGTGGATGGAATACCATATTTGCAAAGAATATGGTAAAGGATGAATTTTGAAATTTTAGTACTAGTGATTTGTGAGAGTGGCATTGCTTCCACCCACTTGGTGAAATACTCAGTGGCAGTAATTATTAATGTGTGGCCGTCAGAAGATGGTGGGTAAATCTTTCCAATCAAGTCAAAACCCCATTAAGAGAAGGGCCACGATACTAGAAGAGGTTGAAGGTCCTATGCGAGAGCATGAATCAAATTTGCATGTTGCTGGTAGGGAAGGTATTTCTTCATGAATTCACAAGCATCATGTTCTAATGTAGGCCAATAATATCTAGCTTGGATAATCCTTTTGGCAAAGTCCATACCATTTGAATGGGCCCCACAAACACCGCTATGTACCTCTGTTAGTGTCATATGGGTTGTTGTCTCATCCAGACACCTAAGGAGGGTTCCATCATACCTATGATGATAAAGCATATCACTAATGATGACATATTGGGTTGAATGTTGAATAAATGATTTTCGTTGGTTTTGTGTGAGGTCTTGGGGTAGAATATTATCATGTAGATAAGTATATATGTCTTGGTACCATGGGGAAGTGGGATATACAATGTCACACACCATGTCAGTCCCAGGGATATCATATGCTAGGATTAAAATTTGTTCCACAAGGAAATTGCATTCTATTCAATCTTTAGGCATGTCAATCAGGGAGCCAATAATAGCCATAACATCAACTGCTTTATTTTGTACCCTAGGAATTTGGTCAAATTGTATGAAGGTGAAATATTTCTTCAATTCATCCGCCATGCATTTTTAGGGTAACAACTTGTCATATTTTGTTAGGAATTCATCATTAACTTGATTAATGACCAACAATGAATTGCCAAAGACTCTCAAGTGAGTTATGTACCACTACTTTGCAATTCAGAGACCCGTGAGGAGGGATTTGTACTCAACTATGTTGTTGGTACACGAGAATGCTATCCTAAATGATTTTGGGATGTAGTTACCTTGAAGGGTAACAAACAAAATTCCTACTCTTGATCCATTATGAGTATATGAGCCATCAAAATACAATGTGCAAGTAGGTGCTTCTGTTACTATGAAAACTTCTTCATTTGGAAATTTAGTGACCAAAGGGTAAGCATCTACTAGGGGTTCCGCTGCCAACTAATCAGCTATGACCTATCCTTTTATGGATTTGTGATCCACATACTCTATGTCAAATTCACTTAGGAGCATGACCCACTTAGCCATGTGACCAGTTAAAGTGGTTCTAGATAACAGATAATTTAGTGGATCAATTTTTGCTATTAATTTGACCAAATGGTTGAGCATGTAATGTCAAATTTTTTGTGTACTGAAGACCACTACAAGGTAGGCTTTCTCCATGGGTGAATAATTTAGTTCATAGCTGATCAATGTTCGATTGATGTAGTATATTTCTCTTTCTTTTGAGGACTCATCATGTTGTACCAACAATGCCACTAGTGCGATTAAAGTGGTAGAGATGTAAAGTAGGAGGGGTTTTCTTGGAATAGGTGGCATCAAGATCTGTGGATGAGACAAGTACTCCTTGATCTTATCAAAACCTAGCTGACACTATTGGTTCCATTTGAAGGTGGAGTATTTTTTCATAAAATGGGTGAATGACTAACACTTTTCTGCAAGATGGGCTATGAACTGATAGATGGATTGTAGCTTTCCTTGGAGACTTCTTAGTTGATTCAAATTGCGCAAGGGAGGCATATCCAAAATAGCTTTCACCTTGGTGGGATCAACCTCAATACATCTTCAGGAGACTATGAAACCCAACAATTCCCCTAATGTGACACCAAAGACACATTTTTGGATTTAGTTTTAACTTGTATTGTTCTAACCACTCGAAGATATTTTTTAGGATGGCAGGGTGCTCTGCTCTAGTTTTGGATTTTCCTAGCAAGTCAACATAATATTCCATGATAATATGGATGAGGTCATGGAAGATTACAATCATTTCTCTCTGATATGTTTCCCCTGCATTCTTGAGACCAAAGGGAATACCATTGTAGCAAAAAGTACCCCAAGGTGTTGTAAAAGCAATCTTGTGTTGGTCTTCAGGTGCAATTCAAATATGATTGTAACCAGAGAAACCATCCACAAGGGACAACATCTTATGTCTTGCAGTAAGGTCGACCAACATGTCAATATTAGGCAGCGGGAAGTCATATTTCAGACAAGCTTTATTAAGATCCCAAAAGTTTGTGCAAATCTGTATGTCTCCATTTGGTTTGGAAATAGGCACTATGTTGGAGATCCAATCAAAGTATTCAATGGGTTTGATAAAATTGGCATCCAGTAATTTCTCCAATTCCTTCTTGACTAATAATGCTACCTGTGGATGCATTTTTTGGAGCTTCTATTTGACAGGGTTGGCATCTGGGCGAACATCCAAATGATGAACTACTAAAGCAAGGTCTAAGCCTAGCATATTTGCGTATGACCAAGAAAAGTTAATGATACCATCTTTGAGTAGCTGAACAATGACTAAATATTCTTGCTTTGATAGTGATTTGGCTACATAGGTGATCTTAGGGTTTTTAGCATTACCCAGATTAATTTCTTGAGTTTCTTCAATTAGGATGGATGACTGTGTGGATAATTGAGTTCCCACGAGGGGAAGATGAATGTCTCCATCCTCTAGCTCCTCTTCAAGGTTTTCACTATTGGATGCATCATTTATTTTTACTTTTTCTAGGTTAGGAAGTGCCTCAAGGAGGTTTTCACTAGATGACAATTTTTTTATTTTTTTTGTTTCTATTTTTGCAACTGGAGAATTCATCCTCCCCCAATCCCATGAGGTTGACATACATGTATAGGGATACATTGGTAGGTGTGCTATCACGTAGGTCCCAATCAATGAGTTTGGGATGGTGAAGAGAACGGATGATGGTAATGAGATATACACATTCAAACATGGATGGCAGGTTTGTGTGATCAACATCATTGTATGCATGTATGATGGATTCTTCCTCGGGTTTGTCTTCCAAGGGACCATCATCCATAGTAACACTATTGGAGGTATTAGATTATGTTGCGGGGCCTTTCTAATTTTTTTCATTACTAAGGCCTATATTTTGTGGAAGCTTTGATATATCAATAGGTTGCAACTATCCCTATTCTTCTTTACCTAGGCCCTTGCCTTGGTAGTTATGCTTTTCTATGAACTTAGCTGACCAAGGGTATACTTCTTGAAAGTATTCCTTTAGAGGAGGATCTGGTTGGGGTTCTTCACAATATACCCACTGAATGATATCCTCTATTGGTGCATCTATCTTTAAACTAGGAGATTGGAAAGTGGTAGTGGGAATGTTTTTAGCACTAAAGGTGATGGTCTTGTCTTCTTTTGGTGTAGATTGCAAAGATTGGCCATACGTGTGTGGTGATGGTGGCATGGTGGCCAAATTTAGAGCTATATGCATTTCATATTCACCACACCCATTTTCAATGATCTGGAATTTGGTGACTATAGGATTGGTGGTGGAAGATGGAGTGGTTGTTGTGGTGGATGATGGATTGATAGATGATGACTAAGATACCCCCATTTTGACCCCAGGACAATAATGTAAATGGGGAAACGATGCTTCTAAAACATGACAGTATTCAAATGGTTGTGGGTTGGCATAAATGGTGATCTCTTGTCCATTAATTGGGAACTTTAGCCACTGATGGTACATGGAGGGGACAACTTGCATGGTGTGGAGCCATGGGTGGCCAAGGAGGAGATTGTATGGTAAGTCTAGATCAAGGACATGACAAGTAGTGTACTAAACTACAGGTCCAACCTGGATAGAAAGACTGATAATCCCTTTAGAATTTATTTCCGCATTATCATAATCCTTAATCATGATGATTTGATTACTCAAATCCACTTGAGTATACCCTGCCTATTTTATGAACTTCAGAGTGCATAGATTGAGGGTTGCGCCATTATCCACTAGGACCCTTTTTATTTTATGGTGAGAAACCAGTACTTCGATGTGTAAGGGACGGTTGTGATTGGCATCAATATTTGGTATGTAATTCTAGCTAAAGTGTAGCTAGTAAGATAAAGCTAGGTGTCCTACTAAAGCTTGGAATTGTGTGGGATCAATATCATTAGCTATGTGAGTTTCCTGTAAAGCACTGTTGATTATTTCCTAATGCACGGGAGAAGACTTAAGTAGATCCAAGATTGAGAACTAAGCAGGGGTCTTTCCTAAGTGATCAAGAATGTTGTACTAAGAGTTTATAGGATTTGGTTGGGCGGGTGTGGAGGTTGTTGGGATAGTAATGTGGGATCATCGGGTAGCAAAAACACATTGGGGATCTTTAGCTTTAACATGTATTATAGACACACGGGGTTCTACCTACTCAATGTAATGGACAATACCATCATAATTGAGGGGTACATTCTTATAGCTTATGTTATTTGTGCTGTTGTCTTGGGGATTGTTATTGAAGGTTCTTGCACCTTGATTATGGTTAGGGAAGGCATTTTGATATATCTACAATTGAGCATTGGATGATGAAGCTTGACTAGTATTGAATTTGAAATCTCCTTGATTGATAAGATCTTGGACATAGTTTTTGAGACCTTGAAACCTATTTAGATTATGCCCTTTAATATTATGGAATTCACAATATTCATTCTCCCTAAACTAGGCTGGTTTGGGCTTAGATTCATCAAGTGGTTTGGTGATAGGATATGTGATCAGATAGTTGATCTGTAAAAACTTATTGAAGATGAAAATGAAGGGTTCTCCTAATTGAGTATACTGGCATTTTCCATTCCCTTGACTATTCTGGGTTGACTATTGAGGAGGACAAGATTCCCCTTATGGCATGGATATGGCATTAGATACAGATGGTTGTTGCCTCTGGGATGTATTGGCCACCTAAACATGTTTAGTGTTAGTGACACCAGCATTCACTATGTTTTTGTTCTTGTTCCAAAAGCGTGACTTATCAATGGATGGCCTTTCTTTTTCATGGTTGTGTATCTTGATGTGCCCTTTGGAAATAAGGTCACATTCAAGGATGGTCCTTTTTTCACTATTTCAGCGAAAGTGGTGACACAGTGTAACCTAAAATTATGAGCCATGTCGGGATGTGGGTTCTCAACAAAGAGGGTGACTATGTATTTTTCCTTGAGAGGGGTTTTCATTCAGCTTCCCAATGCACACCACATTTGAATGTAGTTGATAAAGGTTTCACCATCATGCTGCTTCTCCTTAAGAAGATCAAATGTATCAATGTCTTTTTCTAGATTGAAGGAGATGTAAGAAACATTTTTTTTTGAAAGATCTATGAAGGATTTGATGGACCCCCATTCCATACCCATGAACCAATCCAAGTTGTATCTCATCAGGCTTCATGGGAACAAGAACAAGAGGTAGTTGTCATTGTGCATAACCTCCTGACACTGGGAGGAAAACTCTTGGAGGCGGGATTTAGGATCTTTGTTTCCCTTGCATCTGTTGAACTTTGGTATCTCAAATTGCTTTGGGAAGGGAATTAGTGAGATGAATGGATCAAACAGATAGGGACATATATCTTCAAATTTGAAAGATTGCTTACCAGTCCTAGCTTGGAGATTCTTCAAAGTAGCTTTGATTTCCAACAGGTTTGCATTGACCGACAGTGTAGGAGTCGAGGCAGATGGGTTGGATGGATATTGGTGCTAGGATGATGAAGGATCTTGCTGAGATAGTGTCTAAAGGTTGATGTATGGATTATGATAGTGAGATGATGATATCCCTTGATGGTATGTTGAGAGAGTTTGTTGGTACTAGGGTTGTTGTTGCAAGGTATAGTATAGATTTGTTTGATAAGAATGTGTGGCAAGATGTTGAGGAGCTTAAATGTAGTGTTGTGGATTGGTCTATTGGTACTGAAGGTACTATTGTGAGTATTGGGAGGCCACATAGGGTGATTTTTACTAGAACTGCTATTGGTTATGATAGTAATAGTGTTGGTAAGGTTGTTGATGTGATGTCAGTTGTTGTGTGGGCCAAGATGGGATGTTGTGTTGTGGTTGAACTTGTGGACATAAAATAGATGTGAGGAATGGGGATGTGGTCTAGGTGAGAGGTTAGAATGGATTTCCTTGCGATTGGTGTGGTGTTTGTTTTGAAGAAATTAAAGGATTATGCAGGAGTGGTTGTTGATGAGGTAGCTGAGATAATGTAGAGGCATTCTACAAAGGAGGTTGTTGGGTACCAATGGGAACATTTGGTTGGGATGTACCTTGTGAAGGTAATTGAGGTGGTATGTTAGATTGGGGAGGTTGTTGAGATGTGTACGAAGGCAGTGGTAGATTTGTGGCCCCAAGAGGTGGAGGAAATGTAGTAAAAAGGTTCCCTCTAGTGTTGACTGTAGGTTGATTTGAAAGGGGTAGTGCTGTCAGCATTAATGGCAGAGGCTATGAAACATTTTGTGGCATGTCATAGGCAAAAGAATTATTGGGATCAAATACTTAAGGAGCCCCCATGACCGAGATTATGGCATGTGGGGGATTGTTAAAGTGATAAAGAATGATGTTGCCAAATTCAGGTTGATGCCAACCCTCCACTAGAGGAACATTGGGGATGTATGTGCTACCTAGTGCATTTTGTGAACCTTGGGGTATATTAGATGTGGAACTACTATATTTAGATAGGTCAACACCTGGTGGAGGTTTGACACCTTTTTCAATTACGTGGGCCAATATTTCTTCCCCATGTTTCTCAAATATGTGATCTATCATTTTCACATTGGTGGGGTTACTAAAATGTTCCTCGAGTGTGAGTTCAGGCTGATTGACAATGTTCTCATCTCTAGGTGGCAATGTGTTTTGACAATCAGTGTTGGACTATGATGATGTACCATTATGGGGATCTTGAGGGATATTCATATTATTATTGGGATCTTGTGAGACGTTTTCCATGTTGTTGGGATCTTGAGAGATATTCGGTTGGTAATTTTGGACTTGTTGCTTAGCCATTTTCCTTGTCTATGACCGGGTTTGAACGGGCATCCAAGATGACAGAATGGAATAGGATGCTAGGATGATCTAGATTGATCTTATTGGATGATGGATTAGCTAACAAGGATGTGGCTTGATAGGATTGGATTGAATGATTGATAACATATTCAATTTTGATTAGATCAAAGTGGATTGTTTTCTTTGATAGGATTGGAGTGGATGATTGATAAAGGATTCAATTTGATAAACGATCAATGTGATCGAATTGGATTGATTGATAAAATGGTTGGTAAAATTGGATTGGACCAAATCAATCGATAAGATGATTGATGTGATAGGATTGGATTGGATTGATAAGGGATTGATAAAACTAGGATGGTGAAGGGGTTCTAAACCAAGTTCAAAAATTCTCCTTGGTAACGTAAGGTGTTGATTGATTGATTAAGAGATGGATGTATGATGACAACACTGAATCCAACTTAGGATGGAAGTGGAATGATAGGGCCGATATGGATGACCGACTTAGGATGGATAACAATCCTAAGCTGGTTTTGAAAGATGACAATCAAGCTTAGAAACCTAGGTCAAGTCAGATAACGACTTCAAATGAAGTTTAGCAGAATGGAAGAATGATTTCCAAATTGAGGGAAATGACAATCCAAAATAGATGAGTGGCCTTTCAGAACAAGGATATGGGAGCACAAAATGAGAGAACGAATATCGAGATAGATTGATGGAGTCCCAAATTAGGTAGATGACAACTCAAAACTAAGAAACGACAACCCAAAATAGAGGAACAATTATCGGAACAGAAGAATGGCTATCAGAATGAAAGAATGACTATAGGTGAGTGGTAGTCTAAAAGAATCAATGGATACTTGGATTGGAAAAACAATGACTCTGAATGGATAAATGGATGTTCAATTGGGGGAAATAGGCCTTCAGAATGGGGAGACGAATGCTCATAATGGGTGAACAATCACTCAAAAGAACAAAATGGGCACTTCAAATGATGAAATGGGAGTTTGGAATGATGAAACAGGGTGACACAAATGATTGTTCAAGGGTCAAGTCCACCCCTAAAGGTCAGGTATGCCCCTACAAGAGGTTGCGTTCACCCCTAAAGGTCAAGTTCACTTTTTTGACTAAAGGCTAATCAAATCTGATTGAAACAGGCTGAAAAGGGGTTGGTTCAAAGGTTAGGTATCCCTGTGCAAGAGGTTAAGTATGCCTGTGGAATAAAGATTGATTGAAACTGATTGAATCAAGCTAAAAAGGGGCTAGTTCAGAGGTCAAGTATGCTTGTGCAAGAGGTCAAGTATGCCTGTGGATTGAAGATTGATCAAAGCTTTCTAAAATAGGCTAAAAAGAGGCTAGTTCAGAGGTCAGGTATGCTTGTGCAAGAGGTCAAGCTCACCGCTAGAGGTCAGGTACACCTGTGGACTGAAGATTGATCAAAACTAATTGAAACAGGTTAAAAAGGGGCTAGTTCAGAGGTTTGGTACACCTGTGCAAGAGGTCAGGTATGCCTATGGACAAATATGAACGTTTTTTTTGGATAAAAGACTAAGGTAAAGGACCCAAAGCACAACAAACAACATTCATAGGATAAGGTTGACTCGACTTAACAAAAATTACTGGTTTCACACAAAGAAGACAGTTCAAACAACATGATCCTAAGTCTAGTAGAAATGGGTAAGGCCAACAGAGTCTTTTATTCTAGGATGAACACGGTTGCTAGGGAGTCCATGATATACACCCGATACATGAGGCCCAAACTGTGAACACCAACCCATCACAAGCATGAGTTGAGAACCTTAGCGAGATACTAAAGGCTTGAACCAACTCTTCACATCATCTCAATGCTTCACCCATTATGATGTGGTTGGATTGAGGTACAACTTTTGCTCTCCCCCCTTTATATACCCCATTGGTATGCATGGTTGGAATTGTCCCTTGGGGTGATGAAATCCCCAAGCAAGTCCTGCTAAGAAAAGAAAAAGGGTGACTCAAAGGACTTGGTAAGCTACAATTTCTCATCACCCAGGATAGCCAAATGGCGCAAGGAGATTGGATACATCAAATAGATTACCAACAAGCACAACACACAAGGTAAATTGACACCCCTAGTTAAGCTATGCGTCTAAGTTATCAAGAAATAACAAGCAATAATTGATAAATAAAAAGCCTTGCAAGGAAACTTGTTAGTGATTTTTCTTCTTGTTCCTTGCAAAATTCTTATTAGATGCTTGCACAGACACAAAAAAGACAAATTAGGGGGTCAAAAACACTCAAAATAGTCAAAAGTAGTGTTTAAATTTCACTTTTTACCTTCAAGAAAAAGTTGTTTTGGTTAGGTTCACCTATTTGTTAGGTCAAGTACGCCTCTAAAGGTTAGGTACACCCCTTGATAGGTTAGGTATGCCCCTAGATAGGTTAGGTTCACCCATGGAAAAGTTAGGTATGCCCCTAGACAAGTCAGGTTCACCCCTCTGTGAAAACTACAAAACTTTTAGGTCTTTGTCAAGGTTAAGTTTGCCTGTTTGTTGGGTTAGGTTCACCCCTGAATGTTAGGTTCTCCCCTAGAGGTTAGGTACACCTGTCTAATAGGTTGGGTTCACCCCTCTGCAACTTGCACCTACAAATAGTAAAAAAATAGAAAACATGAAAGAACATGACCCATCGGTGGGTCCCACTAGACATGCCAGAAATGTGACCAAGAAAAAATATCATTCCATAAATGAGCAACAACAAGAAATGGAGTGCAAGAAACAATAAAAAAACCTAACACCTCAAGATTAGCCTAATTAGATTCAAAACAAAATATGATAACAAGAAAATATGATTATACCTTGTCTTCAATCATTCCTTTGGTTGGCCCTTGATGGTTGATTTTGTGTATGCTCCTTGGATGGCAAAAGATGCTGATATGAGATGCAAGATGGATGATAAATGAATGAAAATGGTATGATGGATGCAAGGAATGCAAGTTTTTAGCTAAGTATGGCTCAAATAAATTTTTTGCAAGAGTTTGGTTAGCACAATGATCAAACCCCTAAATGAGAGAAAAAATGGGCTATTTATAGAGGAAGTTAATTTCTCTAGAGAATTCAATGATTGAGATTCATCCAGCAAGGTCAAGATGAAGGGCTATGGTGAGTTGAGAACTCACAAGCCCTCACATCTTGACATGTGGAATGTGAGATGGATTAGGGATGGTGATGTGTAACTTCTAGTCCCCAAGTGGGAATGAAAGTGACTTTTGAGGAAGTTTAGAATTCCTCAAAATCTCCATAGAAAAAGGGAAAGTAGTTGGAGAAATAAATATGAATTAGAAAATAACATACTTGCAAGAATCTCATGGACAAGACAAGGTTCCAAAAAGGGAAGCCTTTGTCCACATCTGACTTGATGTGACAAGTCAAAAGATTCTAGAAGATGCATGGGAAGAGGAGATTTTAGGAGGAATAAATGTGAATTTAAAATTCACATGGGAAAGAGGGTTAATACCAAGAAAGGAAAATGAAAAGGTTGACTAAAAAGACATGCTAAATGTGGCTAATGACCTTGATTAAGGTTGTGCAAACACATGATTAGGATAATTAAATAAAGATTAGAAGCAAGTGGCAAATGTTGGAGGATGTGACAATGAGAGAGAAAAATAAGAATTAAAAATTGGCTTGAATTCAAAGAGGTTACATGACTAAATTAAATAAAGTGGTATACTTATTTAATTTAGAGAGGAAAGAAGCTAAAAGTATTTAATTATTAAATTAAATACTTTAGGAACCTTATGCAAATGATGAAATATTAATTAAATGAATGATTTAATTAATACCAACAAAATAGATGAGTAAAGGGATGAATAAGGAGACAACTTTGACCATATGGAAGTGGTCAAATTTGGATGTCTATAGCTGTAAATGGGTATTTAAGAAAACTTGCCTAGATGGTAGTCTTGAAAATTATAAAGCTCGGTTGGTCGCGAAAAGGTATTGCCAGGTGGAGGGAATTGATTATGGAGAAATATTTTCTCCTATAGCTAAGCTAACATCTATTAGATTTATTTTGCCAACTGCAACCACATATGACTTAGAGATTGAGCATATGGATGTGAGGACAATGTTTCTTCATGGAGAACTGAAAGAAGAAATTTATATGTCCCAACCTGAGCACTTTTTTGAAAAAGGTAAAGAAAGCCTAGTTTGCAAGTTAAAGAAATCTCTGTATGGTTTGAAGCAATTGCCTAGAATGTGGTACCAAAAGTTTGACACCTTTGTGTTTTCGTAGGGATTTGTGAGATCAAAATTTGATCATTGTGTGTATTACAAAACTAAAAATGATCATGTGCTTATTATTACCCTATACATGGATGATATGTTGTTCATAGGAAATAGTAAGACTATGATTTCTAATCTTAAGTCTTAGTTGTCTACAAAGTTTGAAATTAAATATTTGGGTGCAACAAGTTATATTTTTGGGAAAGAAATAAAAAGGGATAGAGGAAGTAGAAAGATTTGGCTCAGCCAGAGTAAGTATATCAATACTATCCTAGAGAGATTTGGAATGACTGGTTGCAAGCAACTAGTTGCTCCAGTTTTGCAAGGAATGAAGCTATCTATTGAAGACTGCCTGAAGTCTTTTGCTGATATGGAGGACATGGCCAGGGTACCGTATGCAAGTGTTGTTGGAAATTTAAAGTACAAAATGGTCTATACTAGGCTAAAAATTTCCCAAGCGATGGGAGTTCTTAGTCGGTTTATGGCTAATCCAGGAAGGCTGCATTGGGATGATGTGAAGAGGGTTTTCATATATTTGAAGGCTACCTTAGAGTTTTCTCTATGTTATCATGGAAACTTGGCAAGATTGCAAAGATATTTTAGCATTCATGGGTATGTGGATTCTGATTGGGTAGGAAACATTGACAGTAGAAGATCCACCAATGGATATATTTTCATGTTATTTGGTGGAGTGGTGAGTTGGATGAGCAAGCGATAGGCTATAGTTGCTTTATCCACTACTGAGGTAGAATATATGGCCGCAACACATGCCTACAAAGAAGCCATTTGGATTAGATGTTTATTTTTAGATATCGGGTTTAGTGTAGGGCAGATCACAATTTGTTGTGATAGTTAGAGTGCTATTTATTTGGTAAAAAATCCCTCTTTCCATTCTAGGATGAAGCACATTGATGTATAGTATCATTTCTTTTGTGATATGGTGGAGGATGGAAAAGTTAATCTGGAAAAAGTGAATACTCTGGAGAATGTTGTGATGCATTGACAAAGCCCATGAGCATAGACAAGTATAGGTGGTGTGTCAGTTTGATGGGCCTTGGGACTTATGATCTTCATTAAGTTTGAGTTTTGAGGAAGCTAGTAAGTCTTTGTCAAGTGGGATCTTATTGGAAAATGTGCCTCAACTTGCTAGCTTGAACCTCTATTAAAGACTTGGTGGATTTCCCCTTTATTGGTCTTCATTCTTGGGCTATTGCCCAAATATTGAACCTTGTAACCTATGTAGTGTGGTTCTGAAAGATGATAACTAGGCAAGATCATTACAATCTCCAACCTTGGAACCATGTCGCAAAGTTTAGAAGTTACTTACCTTCCTGACTAGCCAATCTCCTTCAATGTCGCGATGTTCAGGAATTTCCTAACCTCCAACTAGGGGTTGTGAAGTTTGTGTTTTCTCTGATTGAGTGACAAGACGATGGTTTTTTAAGACTAGTCTATGTGGATAGTGACAACAATGTACGCTAGTGACGTGGATGCCAATAGATGTGGGGACCACTTGGAGGTTGGGAGTTAAATATTTAAGTCTTTTATGGAAGACTTGTTGCAAATATTGTAGATTCCCATCTTGATTCTCTAGAATTTCACAAGTGGTGTACACATGTCTTAGTGGAGACCACAAGGAATAGTGAACAGTTGGGTGCGATAGTCAAATGCAATGGAAGAGTGATGTGTCAACACGTGGCATGATTTCATTTGTTGATTTTACATCACTATTGTAAATCAACAATCATTGGCTGAAAGCTATATTTCATGTTAGCAATATGTTTGCATTTATTGCATGAACTAAATCAGGGGTTGACGGAGTGAAAAAATGGCAATATTCTCTCTAGCTGAATTTATTACAAGGTGGATCAATGTGTGCTACATGGTAGTGTGTGTAACCTAAGATGAAGGAAGCTTGTCAATGAAGGAACAAAAAAAATTAAATGAAACCCTAATGGTTGTTGGTTGGTAGTTAGAAATCATTGTATGTCATATGAGCATTGAAATAGTGAGTGAGACAAATTGTATGTGTCTAGAGGTTGACCAAGGTGATGCTGCTATGAGTAAACATCTAAGAGTGAAGTTTGTAACTCTGTATGTAATTTATTTACTATAATACAAAGTGACTTTACTTGGTGTGGTGGGTTTTCTTCTTGTAAGGGTTTTCCCACATATATTTGGTCTTATCTCTGTGTGTGATATTTTTTTTGGTCATGTTGTTCTGTGAATGTGCATCTCCAATGTGTGTAACTTGCTAAATGTATGGTTTTTAACACTTCTCTCATGAGGATTTTGCATTAGGAAGGCATTTCCATACTGTTGCTTTCCTTACACTTGTCCATTTCATGCCTAGACTCACGGCCTCCCTGCCTGCATTCGGCCTCTTGGACAACATCCAACATCTCGACCTCTTAGCTTGTCTATGCCCTCCATTTTTCCTGATCTACTTCAAGAGAATGTCATCTCTCAGTCTTCATCACATCTAGCCTTTTGACCTATAGCTCAACTTCTCTTGTTGGCCTTTACCCTACTCTCAGCCTCCACATAGCCTCTCAGCCTCCACCTGGTAACTACCATTCAGCTCCAAGATCTAAGCAATTCCAAAGAGACTTAAGAGTCTCTTCTCTCTATTACATTTGACTCTTCAACTACTACACCCTTTTAGGGTTTCACCTTGAGTCACATGCCATCTCCAATGTTGGCCATCAAATAAGCAGTCAAATAAATCTCCAACATCAAAGTTAGGGTTCTCCATGAGTCACCTAGTCAACCATCGAGCACATGGGCCCACATGCCATCTATCCTCCATGTCATCACCACCTATTGGCCTTTGTCACAATCCTCCAACCTTATTGGGTCCCAAGTGTTCCCCACAGCCATTGGCATCCAAGTCGCTCTATCACAAGAGAACTGAACTTCAAAATCTCAACACAAAGGTTATGAAGTTCCTAGAACTCATGACTCGCTAATAAAGGGATCACCCAAAACTCAAACTTTTGAACTTAATGTCAAAGGTTACAAAGTTCCTAAATCCCACAACACACTAAAAAAGGGATCACTCAGTCACTTGAAAACCAAACTTTAGAACCTCTATCGAAGGTTATGAATTTCTCAAAACCCGCAACAATCCGACAACAAAGGAAGTAGCCTGCCCTTCATAGTCGCTAAGTCAAGAGGCTACAAAACTTAAAAACCCCATGAATTCAATTAGATAAACTTGAAAACCAATGACTTAACTCAAGAGATAATGAAGAGAACATAACTACTCGAGGATGTTGATGAAGCCAATAACTTGAGTCACACTTTTCAACAATGAATTGATTGCAATTTTGAAACATTCTAAGGATAAAGGTGGTATGGTACTTGAAGAATTAAAATGTTCAAAGACAAATCAGACACCTAACAAGGTTGACAATCAAAAGAAAAATCAAGGAAGTGACAAATAATTCAAGTATCAAAGAATCAATACTAGAAGACCTCCTATTAGACAACCAAATGCTCAAACATACCTATCCTTCAATGGTGTATTTTTTTTCATGCAATAAATTTAGATAGAAGACTATATAATGTAGAACTAAAATGAATTAGAATGTTGGATCCTTTTCTAGACAATGTTTTTTATGCAAGAAATTTGGACATAGAGCTACTAATTGTAGAAGTTGGATGATGAATAGATTTAATATTGGTAGAATGTTTCAATATTTCAATGGATACTATTATACATGAAATTTATTTGGACATAAGGCTAACCAGTGTAGATCAAGAATGAATAGAAGTCAATTTGGTTAGAAAAATGTTATATTCTATAATTGCAAAAAAAAAATGTACATTTCAAGATTGTGTAGAAGCAAGAATGAAAGGAAAACTAATCCAAAACTGAGGGATACACTAGTGAATAAATTTGATCCTACTAAAGTGAAGAAGGAAATGGAGAATATTTGAAAGAAAAATGAGGAACCTAAGAACAAGGATGGATCAAATACATTTGTACCTCCATCTAGTGCAAATAATTCTTCTAAAAACTAAGCCCATGCCAAGGCTTAGGGGGCAATAACAAAGAAATCTAACAACCCCTTGGAAATACAAGGTGTTAGGAAGTGAAAAAAAGATATATATGGTAAAAAAATGGTATGCTTAACCCTTTGGAAAATATTCTAGGAGAAAATATGCAAATTGGAACAATTTTGGACCTTTTTAGGGTTTATAGTACTTCAATAAAATGTTTACTAGATTTTTGGGAATTTGAAGCATTAAATGCAAAATTAAGGTAGATCGATAATGTATAAAGTGAAATCGTTAGTCATTTTTAATCACATTTGCACATTTGAAAGAGAGCAAAATGAATTGAGAAAGTGATTGAAGGTGATTCAAGGAAAATTGGTTCAAACCCTAGTTCCTATTGAGTGCAAAAAAAGGTATTTAAAGCTATTTGTGCTTTGTGGGTTTATATTAAAAGTGATTTTACAATAATTTAAAGGTAGAATTGAGGTCATAATAGCTACATCGACCATAGTTGATTTTACTAAAATATCTAAACCAAAGTTTAAGAAGTTTTCAAGGAATGTTTTTGAGAATGACCTCGATGGTGCATTTTTGAAGATCCCAATTAAGGTCCTACCAATTGAAGACACGAGAATCTATATACACTACAAAATGGAAGAGTATGATCACCAAGTGCTCAAGAATCAATGGTATAATGAGTTAAAAGGAGATGCATTTTTTGTGAAACTAGAATATGCAAACCCAATGAGAAAGAAGTTGGACATTTGGAACTAGTCTCCCAAATTTAGCAATAATTTGGATGCAAAGTATATGAGGATAGCCCTTATTAGAATGCATGATAAATTCATGTGGACTAATATGCTTGGATTGATTTCAAAGGATGCAATTAAGGTTGTGACTAGATTATGTGATACTAGACCCATACTAGTGTTGAAGTCTATGAAGAATGATGTAGTTATGCAACTAACCAGTGCCACATTTGATAGGAGAGAACTAACTACCAAACAAATCATAAATCCTATAGTGAAGTATGCATATACCATGATTGGCCTCAAAATATACTTCCAAAATAGAGAGAACTCAACATTTGCAACAAATTATGATTTGTATGAGTTGCTTTGGCAACAAATTATAGAGAACTTGCATAAGACAAAAACAAAAAAATATGCTTTCAAGTATGGAACACTGATTGTTTGCTTGTTTTTCTACTTTATGAGAATTGCATGAGACAAAATAAAAATGATATCACACCAAAATTTTTACTATATACACAAAATTGGACATTACAATGCATAGGTTGATGCATTAACTACACTCTTTTCTATATTCCAAAGGAACATGTATGAGAGAGAAAGAATTCCTAAGAGTTTAGTGGAGAAGTATGAAAATGACATAACATTTCTGGTAACCACTGATGAATGCATAGTAGAGGCACTAGAACCTAGAACAATATGGATTGAACCTATAGGATTTGAGATTACTAATAAAGAGGCTGAGAGATACATTGAAATATTGTTAAGCAGCCCTAAGGACCCCTCTTTGCCTAGACACGATACATATAAGGATAAATCTTCTTAAGTATACTTGGAGACTTCAACTCTTGCTATAACCAAAAGGGTAAACAAATAAGCTGAACAAACCTTTGTGAGGCATAGCCTCTAAAAGGAAAAGGTTGATAGATTAAGGGAAGTTACAAAAAAAAGAGAAGCTGACAGAGTTGGTGATTCCTCTGGACCATGTAGATTAGGTAGATCAGTTTCTACCCCTGCCTCTATATTGAAAAATCCTTTTGCCATAGCTATCAGGTATGTGCAGGATCATTATGGAAAAAATAGGCCCTTAAGTGGTAAAAAATTTAGAAAAATTAGAGTTAGGAAACTTGACTTAAAAATTTGAATAAGTTATCTATATTATTTCAAAAATATGTAAGAATAGAATCTGTAGAAAATTGAATGTAGTTTCTAAAATACTAGGCTTATTTTTAAAAATCTATTTGGTGAAAATTTGAAATTTCAATGCAGTAGTACTTAAATTTCAGGGAAAAAATAAAGTAGGTGTCTGTTTAACCACCATAACCACAATAAAATGGTAATATTTTTATAATATTTTATATATAAGTAGAGGACTCATGTCTTGATGTGGATGCATATTTTTTGTATTTTTTTTTCCAATTAAATAAATTAATTATGAATTTTTATTACAACTTTTAAAACTATTCAAACTTGTATGTTTGACCACCTTAACTCTTGGTCAAAAAATTCATGAAATTCTTTTTAATCCTATAGTATTTGAAGCATAGAATGTGATGCATGTTTCAGATTAAAAAATGTGATACCATTTGAAAGCTATAGATGTTTTTCAAATCACCTATTAATTAGGTCTTTAGTCATAATTCAAATAGAAAATGAATAATAATTATTTATTAAATTCAAATTAAATAATAATTTATATTGGTGGAAAGATGAGAATCTCTTTTAAAAAACCTTTTTGTTTCATCAATTTTGGGTAAAAAAAAAAGTTGTCAACCACATATCGTACACATACCCATCATATTGCCACTTTATGGCCCATCATGATCTTGCACATACCTTGACATCATTAAAGGTAAGAAGGTGGATCCCAATGCTTTGGATGTAGTTGATGTTTCTGCACCCTCCAAACCTAACATGCAGACACCAAAGAGGAAAAATGTACCTTTGGTATCATCTCCTACGACCTCTAAAAGAAGAAAGAAAAAAAAAAACATCTAGAGATCAAAACTTAAGTGATGTTGTGGAATAAGAAATTAAACTTGGCTTAGAGGAAGAAGAAAAATTGAAAATAAAAAGAAGTAGTGTCTCTACCAACAGTGAAGGTTCCTCACAAGAGGCTTGTACTGAATCAAAAAGGGCCAAAGTCAATATTGTAGATTTATCTAAAGAAGAGGAATAGAGAAGGAGAAAGAAGCTTCAAAAATTCATATGTGCAATAAGAAAGAGGAAAATAAATTAGATGAAAGCACATCAAATCCAAAGAAGAAGAAGTCCAAGACTCCTTCGATAAGTGCCCATTCACCTATAAAGTTGGAAACTTTTGTTAATAATATGCTAGAGCATGATTGCTTATTTGAAGCCACTACCAAATTTTATGGTGAAGCCGATGAAGAAAAGAAAACTATTATAGATTCTATTATTCAATATATGATTATTTTGGAAGCAAATATGGAAAACATGAAGGAGAAGGTAACTAATGTTGTATGGAAAGCTCTAGTAAAAAGAAGACATGAAGTGGTGAAAAAAAAAACAAGATCAAAATTGATGCCTTGAATAAGATTGGATCCTTGTTTTTTGAGGATGATAAGGCTACCCTACTGGAAGCATACACAAAGTAGTTCACGGTAAAGAAAAGAATTACAATTCTTATGGCTAGGAAAAAGGATAGAATAGAGAATTTGAAGCAAGAAACTTTCAATGCAATGAAAGACATGGCACAAAAATACTAGATGATTGTTGGTTCTTCATCTAATACAACTCAAGTGAAGGAGCCTAGTAAAGGTAAAGCTACTAGTGCAGAGGAAAATATTTCTCCCATATCTAATTTACATATTTTTCAAGTAGTGATAGAAGAGGTAAATGTTTATTTTGTAGAAGAGACTCCACATTTGGATGTTTTAAGGAATACAGTTGATGATACACATGCTCCTCTAGAAACATCTCCTCCCCCAGAAGACATTGTGAACACAGCTGAAAAAAATAATGAAGATCAAAATGAGAATGAAGTCAATGATAATGTTGAAGATCAAGATGAAAAACATAATGAGGACACTGAAAATGATGGTGAAGAGAATAAAAATGGAGAAGAAGAAGGAAAAATTGAAAAGAACAATGATAAGAAGGATGATGAAGATAAAAAGGAGGATGAAAAGAAAGATAGGGGAAAGAAAAAAACCTCTAAAAAAGAAGAAGAAGAAGAAGAAGAAGAGAAAGAAAAGAAAAAATAAGAATCTATAGTTGAAAGAAATGAAGAAGAATCCAAAAAGGACCACAAAGCCAACAAAGTCACTAAGAGAATCCTCTAGCAACACTCTCAAGGTTCGTATGACAATCTGACATATAAGGATTTAACTATAATCCCTCCCCAGTTGGTTCAACTCTCATCATAACAAGACTATGTTGATATAAGTAAGATCACACCTAATAAGAGAATGGATATTGGAGACAACTTCATTTCCTTTGGGAAAAAAGGAAATTATAGAAACCCATTAGAAGGGTATTGAGCGAATCAATGATGCCATTAAATTTTTACTGGATGCAACCGCCAATACCGCTATTCATTATTCTCTAACAAGGTCTATTGAGAAATTTTTTATTGATTCATTCAAGGAACATACCTCTAGCTTAAAGGAGCTAGTTACAAAACAAGTTGAGTCAAGGATTGTGGAGAAAATATTTGCTTGAGATTCAAGATAGATGTGCAACTATACATAGAAAGGTGATGATTTGCTTGGAAGAAGTAAAGGAATGTGAAGATGAGGCTTAGATATTATTCTTGTATTGCATGGGATGGTGAGATGCTACTCAAGGCATTAAGGACCTAATAGACTCAATAGAGTCATAATTAACCAATGCCTCTAGAACTTATGACCTTACAAAAGATAGAAACTATGCCTCTTGGACATCCATTTCATATTTACAAAACAAGTTTTTCACCATGTAAAGATATAAAGAGGATGTTATAAGGTGATTTGTATAGCTTGGAGACCTGGTAAAGTTCAAGAATATACCTATAGCAAGTGCTCTCACTGAAGTTAAAAACCTTGAACAGATAAATCCTTATCCAACTATTATGGAAGAGGGAGAGGAGAGTTTGGTGGAGTTGGAATCAATACATAAGGCACTTGTTACTAATAAAAAGAGTTGGGATGAAGGGAAATATTCTTGGGAAGCCATTCTCAAGGAACTTGAATGTGATTTCTCCTCTGGGTGAACATATTTCACCTTGTATATTTCAGTTGCCTTCATTTTTTTTTCTTGTACATATGATTGGATGTAATTCTGGGGATAACTCCCTAAGGGGAAGCTAGTCATTTCATTTTAGTTCTCTTTCTATTCAATGTATCATTGGAACACCCTTTGTCCTTGATGTCAAAGGGAGAGAATTCTAGAAAATTTTAGATATTGTGTTTGAGGAGAATTTTTTGAGAAGTTTTACTGGAGAAGTTTTGATGTGCATACAAGTCTTTGAAGATAGGTTTGAAGTTTAATTTTTGAGATTCATTTTTTTGGCACATGTTTCCATCAATGATAATGGGGGAGATTGATGAATGAATGAAGAAGGAACCCTTTTATGTGTTTTCATTGATGCAAACATTGTTTGTTGATAGTTTTTGTTTGATGTGGTAAACAAGTTTTGTGACACTTTGATCTGGTAATTTGGTCTAGATTCACTCATGTTATAAGATCAGCTTGTGAGGTTACAGTGTGTTGTTTAGGACTACTAAATACATCTATGTTCAAGATTTCAACAATTTTGGTCAATCAAGTTGAAAGATACAAATGATAGAAGTTCAAAAAACTATATTCTATCTTATATAGTACAAAATGACAAGTTATCTAGTCCACATTCCTCTGGTGTTTGGATTCAAACTCTACAATTTGTTGGGAAATAGTTTATTGGTGTCAGTGCTACATATAGTCCAAATGGAATGTGCTTATATGATCTTATGGATGATTGATGTTGGTTTGATCAACTCATTTTGTGATTATGTCTAATCCCTGACTAACCTTATACTTGAATTTGTGCAAAGAAGTATAATATGTATTGTGTATGTTAAGGGGATCTATTTTAGATCCATTCCAACCTAAATTCAAGTTTTGCACTTTTTTTTTTAGAGTGAAGAAGTTTTGTTTTCAAGTATGAAGCCAACAAAGTGCTTTTGAATTGAAATAAGGTCGTATCTAATTGAGTCTGACCCAATTAATGTAAGTGGATGTAATATTGTATATATGTGGAATAGTCTTAAATTGCATAAAGTGATAAGTAGGTGTGGAGTGTGAAATTTGATATTGTGCAAACTTGCAAATTTTTATGTGAAAGATTAGAGTAAGGGAAGATTTGTTGTGTATGTTGAGCTATTGTTGAGAAGAACAACATTTTGTATTCAAAACTTCATTGGAACTGAATTTAGTACATGGAAGGTGCATCTTGCATTAGTTCACACTTTTGGCTATGTAGCCACTTTTGTTTTGTACTTATTTAAGGTTGTGAGCCATATAATGATAGTGAGTTCCGACAGTGGGCCTTGCAATATATTATGATCAGTTATAATATGTTGTGAGCTAATCCTCACCATTTTTTTTCTATTTTTTGGTTTTCCATGTAAAAATCTTAGTGTTCATGTGTTATGTGGTGTCGTGATTTTCTTCATGTACTCACTCATAGTTGAAATTAGATATGTTTTGATAATCAGCTAGATTATAACTAAATGGTTTAATAGAATACTAATTCACCCTCCTCTCAGTACTCTGGGTGTTCAACAATAGCTCTGATGTCAATTGTTGAAATGAACAAGACAACTAAGAGGGGGGTGAATTAGTTTTAGCAAATTAAACCATCAAAACCCTCAATGGTAATCAGATCCACAAGCATGCATTAAACCCTTATTCTATTACTTTGATTAAACATGAAATGTAGATAACAAAAACTGAAATCATAACACCATACAAAAGAGAACACCAAATTTACGTGGAAAACCCAATGAGCAAAAAACCACAGTGAGGATTATCTCAAAGTATAAGTAGTAGCAAAAACTAGTACAATAGGGCTCACTAGAAAAATAGGACACATTGTCCACAAGGCTCACAACCAAATCTCACTACCATAGAAAGAATAATTTCACACACAGATAACTTCTCAATGCAACAAGGAGTCTACCACAATTGTTCACATAGTTTCGTAGTCTAACATGAAAGATTTCAGATTCCTTCAGCTCATTGCCTCCAAGAACCCTAACATGAAGTTCACACACATCACTCACATCAATCTCACATCTATCTTACTTCTTCCACTTTTCTTTCCTTGCTACTTGCATCAACACCATACATATTTATATCAAGTTCTACCTCAAAAAAATTCTCCAATGTTGGTGACTAGACATTATCCATACAAATTCAGAATAGGTTGGCACCTAAACAATCCCATGGTGGATAGGAATGAAATGTGACCTACATAAATCCTTAATTAAGATCCAAATAGATCCCAATACACTTCAACCTTCTTCCACAAGCCTCACATGTAGTGTTAAACACAATGTCTACCAACACCTGTGAAAACACCATAAAAATTAATTACACACTTCCTTAAACAAATCTGAAAGCTAAAAGTTTCAAAAAACATAATTCACTTGAACTCAATCTATAATAATCCATGAACTACTTAATACTCATCAAAAACTTCATCCAAGCTCACATCATACAAGTACTTCAACTCAGAGCAATTGGTAACCCTTATTTTCAAACTAATAAATGAAACTCACTATATATTGCACCAAATCAAGTAAAAATTTGAATACACAAATATAAAAACATTATAAGAAACTTCCCAAATTTGAAAAACCTGAAGCTAAACCATGGAGAAACATGGAGAGAATACATTTCTCCTAGGCTACAAAAAACATCACTGAATAACTAGTTCACAAACTAGTAAAAATATCTTGCACTTTACAATGATCCAAAAACCAAAAATTTGAATATAGAAACCTTTGAAAACCTTGAATAATCTATAATATATGTATAGGAATAGCATCAAAATAGAAAGAATATGGAGCACAATATCAGGGATTACTAAAATGTAGTTTACTCTATTTATAATTTTTTTCAATAACCTCGGCATCTTCAACCCATAGTTGACATCAATGACAACATCAGTTAGTAGACTTCTTTTTGAAATCAACAAAAACACATTCATTCTTGCAACAATCTCCCCCTTTGTCATTGATGGCAACACAAGATGTAAAAAATCCACCAAAGACAACACACACACACCCTCCTTTTTAATGATTAGATATCCTACACAACATTCCTAAACTTTCTCCCCCTTATAGGAGTCTCTCTCTCCTTCTGATTAGATAAGAATTTTCACATGATTCTTTCTCCCCCCCTTTGACATCAATGGCAAAGAAAAAATGTTTGCATTATTCTCCCCCTTTGACACTTAAGTAAGAAACTTGCTTTGAACACTCCCCCTTATCAGTATACCCAAGCAAATCAGCAACTCAATGACAATTCATGACACTACCTACTCCCCCTAAGAGGTAGCCACCAACATTAGTCCATAAAAGAGATAGATCCTTAGATCCACTAGATTGATGCATCTCCATATGCATCTAGTTCAAACAGGGAAGGGTGATCTTCTCCCAAAGATACTTTTAGTATCCTTAGGAAGAGCCTTGTAAATATATCAACAATCTAATCCTTTGTAGGAATATACTCAAGCTTTACTTCATTCTCCATAACCTGTTAGGGTTTAGGTAGATTGGATCAATAAACATTGTGTCATAGAAAAAAGGACCTCTTGCTTGACATGGGAATAATTCATGATAAATTGGACTTAATGAGGCCTTGATTTAGGTGTTGTAAGGCATTTTATGCATCCACACTAGGTCTTGGACCCTTCTAAACTAAATAATATGCATTTAACGATGTCTTGTAAAGGTGTTGTAAAGTCTTTTAAAGGACTTTCACACTTTTCTAGAATTAATGAACTCATTTTTCCATTATAAAATGTGCTTAATAACATTATCACATCAATCTAGAAGGCTTGTAAGATAAACTTAATGTTAAACTTGTGTTGTAATGTGTCTTGCACATTCACATTGGTTCTTGTGCCTTTCTAGGCTATGTGGACCTCATTTAGTGTTGCAAAGTGTATTTAATCACACTTTCACATTGAATTTTGTGTCCCAAGCTCTAATTGGCATTCACATTATCATTAATAGTCCCCTATTAACCCATATTGTGTATCCTAAGGCTTAAATTGATCAAATAACTGACAAAGTTTCAATTTAAACCTTATTTCCTTATCTCCTGGCTTCTTAGCTGTCAAAATGACCCCTATGGGACCCATTCACCATACATGGAAAATCAGCCCCATCCAAGTGGTACCATTCACCATGGGTGGTAAATGAGTCCCATTTGCCCCAATTTTGACTTTTGAGCAAGAAAAAGTGAAATTTAAGTTTAATCTTATTTCATGCCAGCATGTGATGAGGTATTAATGGGTAAAATAGGTGAAAATTCCTATAAATATAAGTATTTTAACCCTAATTCACATCTCTTATGATTCATTCATCCACCAATCTTCCATCTCAAGTCAAGCAACTTAGGGTTTCTTCATTTCAAGTCTACAAGATATCAATTTTCATACATTCAAGGGAAAATTGTTCATATGTTGCCGCATACTTTCAAGATCAAACATCATGGAAAGGTAATCAACTCCATTGTTGCATGTTTCATTACCTTCTTTCATCATTTTGGTTTAATTACCTAAAATGGGTTTGACCAAAGCAAACCCCCATGTCATAACATTCAACATTTCTCTCTCTTTTCTTGTGTGTTTGTAGATTTAGGTCTTTTGGAAGCTTGGAAATCATTAAGAATCAATTTTCAAAGTTTCTCAAGTCTTCTCCTCATTGATCAAGTCAAAATATCAACAAAAATTCATTTTTCAGGTTCGAAAATCATAGTTTTAGAAGTAGACACCTATAGAGAATCAAAGTGCAGACCGAGAGCTCTGGATTCCATCTTTGAATATTCAAAAATTAAAAATTGGAATCATTCACCATGAGTGGTGAATGAGTCCCACTTCCAAGTCAATTTTTATTTTTCTACATTTTTAGATACCCTTTTGTGAGAAACGCGTTATTGGGACTGATTCACCTAGAATGGTGAATGAGTCTCACTAGGCTTGAAAATCAGGATTATCAACATTTCAAAGGCTATTTCTAGTCTTCATCCACATTCCAAGTGCACACTTTTGGTTTGGTTCATTTATGTTTAGTTTTGCATTCATTTCTAGGTAATTTTGCATTACACAATGTGTTTTCAAATATCACTTGTTTCTTAGGTTTTGCATTCATAATCAATCAATTACTTAGTTTAGTTGCATCTAGATCATCTCATTTCACCTTAATAACATTATAAACATCTTAATTTGAGTGAACCACCTAGATTTTGGGTGTGGGATCTATCTCTTTCCATTAGATGAAAGACCCTAATTGATCAAAAGAGAGTCATAACATTTCACACCCCTAAAATCTATAGTTCAAACATTAACAATTATATGAAAATTAAATAACCCAAAAATAACAATGAAGAATAACAAAAAAGAGATCAACACAAAATTTTAACATGGTTCACCCAATATGGGCTACATCCATAGAAACTCAATCACCCAATGATTTTATTATCGAGTGCAAAATATATTACAATCTCACAAATCACCATGCTGCAACATACATCCCAACTTCATCTATCAAGCTTTCTGTAACCTTCTAGAATTATGGTTTTACAAAGTCATTTTTTCATTTAACATGTTAACATGAATACCTTGACATGTTAATGGGTAAAAATCCGTGATGTGCCAGCGAGAAAAAAAACATTGACGTGTCAACAATTTTTTTCAGGGTGATGCCCCAAACCCCATTGATCGTTATAAGTGTATAGTATTTGCATGATCAATCACAACATAGAAAAAATCTCCCACTTGGAGACTAATCAAGCTCCAAACCAAACATAACCTTTTCTCTAAAAAAGTGATACCTAATAGATATATGCTTTGTCCTTGAATGCATCACTTGATTATTTGAAATGTTAATTGTACTTGTGTTATCACAAAAGATAAAAATAGTTTTTTCATATAAAATTTTGATATCTTTCAAAGTTTGTTTCATCCATAATACCTATGTATAGCATGATTTTGTAGCAATATACTTAGCCTCATTAGTGGATAAAGAAACTAAATCATGTTTCTTACTCAACCATGACACCAATCTACATTCAAAAAAGAATGCACCATCACTTGTACTTTTCCTATCATCAACACAACCATCCCAATCAACATTTGTATATGCAATTAATGTGAAATTAGTATCCTTAGGATAACACAAGCCATAATCTAGTGTGGCTCTTAAGTATCTAAATACCCTCTTTAAAACTACAACATGTGTTTCTTTAAAGGATCTTCTTGAAATCTAGCTACAAGAAAAACTACATGCATGATATCCGATCTAGTAGCAATCAAATAAAATAGTCCACCAATCATGGATATATACTTTTTCTAAGAAGCCTTAGGTGAATCATCATCTTTGATTAGTTTACAACCAATCACCGTAGGAGTACAGACCAGTTTGGTGTCATCCATTACAAACTTCTTCAACATCTCTTTGACATATTTAGACTATGAAATGAAAATCCTTGTATCTATTTGATTGCTTTGTAGCCCAAGAAAGAAATTCATCTCCCCAAACATTGACATCTCAAAATATTTATGCATTTCTTCTAAAAACTTCTTACACATAACCTAATTTCCACCAAAGATAATATCATCCACATATACCAAGTTACTATCACTATTTTTTCTTCCTCAATTTTAAAGTAAAGATTACAATATGCGGTGCCCTTACTGAATCCTTGTTGTATCAAGTATTTGTCCAATCTTGCATACCAATTTCTGGGAGATTGCTTCAATCCATATAGAGCCTTCCTCAACTTGCATGTCATATCTGGTTGACCTGACAATTTAAATCATTCTAATTGTTCCATGTAAACCTCTTCTTCCAATTCTCCATTCAAAAAATCATACTTTACATCCATCTGATAAAATTTAAATTCTTTGTGTTGCAAATGCTGAAAACATTTTGATAGCTTTCATCCTAGCCATAGGAGCAAAATTTTCCTCAAAATCTATACCTTCCACTTGTGAGTGACCATTACACATAATTATTGCCTTATTTTTTACTACTACATTCTCATTCATCATTTTTCTAAATACCCATGTATTTCCAATTATGTTCTTGTTTGTTGGTCTAGAAATCAATTCCCAAGTTTAATTCTTTTCTATTTTCATAAATTTTTCTTTTATTTCCTTCATCTAATATTCATCCTTGCATGCTTCTCTACCTATTTAATTTCAAATTTAGAAAGTAAACACAGATTTACATCAACTTCAATAGCTTTGCGTCTTGTTAATACACCTTTCCTCTTATCTCCAATGATTTTTTCTTTAGAATGATTCTTTTGAACATACTTAGGGGTTTTAGGGTTCTTCTTCACTTCTTCATCTTCATTCTACACTTCTTATTTATTATCTTTTTCTTCTACTTCTCTGCATTCAAGTTCATCTAACACATATCCATCTACTGCAATATAATTCTACAATTTTTCATCAACTTTAACATTTGCACTTTGAACTGTCAAAAACATGGTATCTAAACTATGTTGTCTCTAAGCTTATACATAGGAAAGACTAATCTTTGATCAGCCCTTGAGACACAAAAACACAAAAACATTTGAAAAAGACACAAAATCCAAAAACATTCATAAAATCTCATAAAATCTAAAAACATTTAAAAATCTGGAAAATCAAACATTTGAAAATATAAAATCCAAAAAAAACCTCAAAACATTTCAAAACATCAAAAACATCCAAATATTTGAAAAAATCCATTTGTACCATTTTTCTTTCACCCGCAATAAATCACTCATCCATAATAAAACAATCATCACCTTTATTCTTTGGAATTACAAATAGAAACAAGTACAACAATCAAGAAAAGCAAACTTCAAACACAAAATCAAAATTGAAGCAACAAACCTTTAAATGCAAAATCAAATTCATGATCATTCACAAACATGTCAATCGACCTTGTATCAATAGACTTTTCAAACAACCTATCAACTTGCCACCATCCACTAACATGTCCTAGGATGTGTCCTTCCTACAACAGGAATTATCTATTGGAAAAACACTTTTTATAAACAAAATGACATGCCACCATCCACTAACATGTCCTAGGATGTATCCTTCCAACAATGGGCATTATCTTTTGGCAATAATTTCAATTCTTATCCTAAAAAAATCAAATCCCTTTGGCTAAAAGTATGAAGAACATTGACATGTTTGTGTTCTTAATCTTTTCTTTTTGATTTATCTTATTGTGCTCATTCCAATGACCTCTTGATGATGTCTAATCAAAGTGATTTAGAGAGAAAGGATAGGGGCATCAATCATTATATTTTTGTCTATTGTGCTTATTGGATGTTCTTGTAATATAACTTGGCAAATACTTGCTTTGTTAGGTGCATCCTAACAAGGTTTCTATATGTCAAGTGTGAATAAGAATACTCCTATCTATTTTTCGAGTCAAAGTCCATCACACTAGGTACAACACCATCCAATTTCTTTATATCTTGATGCATCATGCCTATGTGTGTTATCAAACATAAGGTAAGTAGCCCTTTTAAAGTCCCAATTCTTGTTAAATAAATCATGCATCTCTCACAATCATCTCTAATAAATTTGGCTTGTTGAATCCTCTTGTCATCATATCATTTCTTCTTTTCCATGCTAACATCATACTGAGATAATTAATGCATCCACCATGCATCCAAAAATCATTAGCATACTTAAATATTTTAATCATAGCATATCACGTAATCCATCTCATCCATCTTGAATGCATTCATTCATCATTTAAGTTGTTTAGGATAATATAGATTGGTTATTCAAAGCATCTTAAAAACTATCTCATTTACATCATCATCATAACCATCCATGCATCCATCTTGAACCTCTTTGTTGCGAGATCAACCCTCAAATCAAATCTTTTCACTCAATCTCTCGAGGGGGCAATGTAACAGTATACTTCTTTCCACTGGGGCATCCAAAAAAATTATAATTTTTTTTAATTTTGATTGCAGCAAGTTTATTCTTTGAACCAATGTAGCAAGTACATTACTTCAAAGAGGGGAAAAATGTAGACATACAAAATTAACATCATGCATTCCTCATATTTAATCAAATCATATTTTCCCATCAATTAAATAAATCAAGTTTATTTGATTGATCTCCTAAAGTTTCTTTATTTAATTAAATCAAATGTATTTAATTAAATGGATAATGCATCGATTTCCTCCTTTTTGATTTAAATAAATCCATGTATCTAAGTCAAAGGTCAAATCACCTAATCCTCTCTTAAATTAATCTAATCTAATTCATGTCACATCCTCTAGCTTTTCCCACTTACACAATAAATCAATTTATTTGATTTATTATTTCATCTAATTTCATTCAAATATGGCATCTTTAGGGAATATTATTCCAATTTGAATTTTCCCTCCCACATGTCTTGTCCTCCAACATAGCATTAACTCCTCTTACATTGTCTCTTACATATCCCCCACTTGGCATTTAAGACTTTTTTTCTCCCTCCAACAAGCCATATTTTGAATTTCAAATATCCCCCTCTTTGGCACATTGACCAAGATGTGCACAACCTCCCTCCATTGGAATGCTGACAAGTGGCACAATGCCATTGGATTATCTTTTATCCCACATTCCTCCTATCTTGCATTCTTCTATCATTCTATTCTATACATAGAGACCCTCTCTATTGATTTAATCCTCCACAATCTTCTTTAGAACTTGATCACTTATCATCTTGCATCATCAACATATCTAGAGCTTATCATAAAGGGGTTGGGAAAGGGCTATTTTCCACATCAAAATAGCACCAATCCCCTAATAAGATGCTGGTTTGATCATTTGAATAATGATTAATTATGTTTTGCTTGTTTTTCATGCTCTGTTTCTATTATTCTTTCTTTCAAATGAATTGTATAGGGAGTTGTTTATTCTAGTTTACTAGCAATGGCTAGCATGGTATGTTTGATCTATTGTTATTGATTGTAGGTTGACCTCTCACATTTTGGTGCCTACCGTTTGTTTATTTATTTTTAAATAAACTCACCATCTAACACATGCATGCATATTTGATTTTGTTTATGCTCCTCTTTAAATATCTCATAATCCTTGTGATAGGGATCTAATACATAAGTTTAGAATGATTACCTTGACGTGTTATCTTTGACTTCAAATCTACAATATTTAAGTGTCTCCTATCTCCTTTGATCTACTTTGTAGAGATTTATTTCCTTAACTGAGATGAATTTTATTTCACTGAGATTGTCATATCTTAATTTTTGGCTAAGATAGAAATAAATTTCTTTTAAATTTGCTACAGGAGAACTTGTAGCACTGTTGATTTATAGCCTCTACAAATACCTAGTCACCATTTGATAAAAGAATAGAGATCAATTTGATGAATGAATATGTCACCCCATTTATTTGATTTTGTTCGATACTAACCAAGCCATTCCTAGGTATACATGTGGTTATTAATTGAATGTTCTCTTTTTCACATGCACCGGTATGTGAGATAAATCATTTTATCTGTACTCCAAGCTTTGTTTTATTCTTATTAGCACTTGCTTATTTGCATTTTGAGCTCATTGTCATGTAGAAAGAGGAACCATCAGAAGAATATCTATGTCTTAGTTTTCTTTACTGCATAGAATTTTTCTTCAAATTTTTCACTCTATATGTGTATATGACATATCAGTCCAATTACCATTTTGTTTTTCATGAATAACAAAAACAAAATAGAAAAAAATAGAGATATTATTTGTGAATTGTGACTGTAGATTGGTGATTCACTAGGATGGCCGCACCCTCCACATAAGGAAGCGGTGACCCTCACAAATCATGCCCCCCAAATCTCAAACACAAAATCATTAAATCTCAAACACAAAATCATTATCCAAATTTATTGCAAGATTTCTACGTAATGAAACCAAATCCCCCATTGTTAACCAATTAAGGCTCGATGCCATAACCTCAGTGAGGTATCTCTTGTGGGTGTGGTAGTTGTCAAGGTATTCATCGTCCTGGGCATCACGAGCCCTTTTTTTGTTATGGACGGGATTCAATTCCCACCTCATTTTTTTTCTACAACAATATCAATCAAGGGGTTGAGATGCTTACACAAAAAAAGGGGTGTATATATTTAATTTTGTTTCCTTGACTAAACCCATGAATCTAACCTACAACTTTATTATCATTTCACTGATTTAGCGGCTACCTTCACTCATCATTTTTGTGTTTCTCTCACTCATTGATTTTTGGAGGAAGGATAAAATCTGACAGTCAAAGATAGGGGGAAGTGGTGATCACACTTGGATTCATCCTTTGGAAATACTACTTGGTTCTTTGTTGGTTCATCATTTTGGTGTTTAATTTTTTAGAAGGAATCCAAAACCGCATGAGAAAAAAAAAAAGATCATGCCAAGTATACATCCAACCTACAAATTTCTCCTTAGAAAACAAATGGTCTATTTGTTGAGCTACAAGCACAAGATAACTTTTATTATTAAATTGTTTGCTTCCAAATTGATTAGTTTATCATACACATGATAATTTTGTTGCCAAAGCTCTTTTATGATCTTTAAATTGATTATTGTCATACCAATTCTATTGTAGATGGTAGATTCCTTATAACGTGTAATAGTTTTCTTCTAATTCTAAATTGATTCAGTTCACAACCATCAAATCATAGAGATTGCACAGTAGTATCTAATTTTCCACAGATATAGAGTCAACAAGCTTTATCAACTCAATAATTTGTTGAAGATTTTTTCATAGCAGTATCTGTGGTTGTTGATTTAATCAAATGTCTATAAATTTGTTAGTCATTTTCAATTTAATGAAGCTTTGACACATAGGAATGAAAGAAAGTAAAGATATTAAATGTAGGCCCTACAAAAAATTATGATACATGAGGTAAGGAAAATGCATTGATTAGACTCTGAGGGATCTCATCTCCACAGCTATCAAAACGAGATTGATATCCATGTCATTCCATAGGCACAAGCTTATTTAGCCTTCACATTACTGGAACACATTGTTGTGAAGGATCATGTCAAATTTACAATCACATTGGGAAGAGGTTTACCTGCAATCTTAATACAACTACTTTTTCAAATTCCTACTACATGTTTCAGCACTTTGAACCTAGTTTTCTTTGACATGTCATTAATGCCTTTCAACAAGCATGTCTCTTCATCCTATTTGCATTCATGGTGCTACCTCTTCTAGCTACAAGAAGGTAATTGATATGTTATCATTCAATGTGCTCATTGATATAAATCTTATGATATTGTGGACTTTAGATTGTGTCAGGAAATTTAACTAGGAATTTAAATCTTCTTTTATTTTTTTGATATAAGTCACAGTCCATAATAATTGCATGTAATCTAACTTATATCTTCATGTGACAAAATTATGACATGATCTATATACAATTTAATTCATGATTACTACTGATCAAGCTTTTACAAATTACAAATGTACCTTGTGCAGGATATTTGGGATTCGACACTATTATTTATTCATCCTTTTGTTAAGCAAATTTAAGTTTTGGTGTTGATCACTTATAGCATTGGCATTGGGAATTTTGCAGATTTCAATTTGGCATTTACAGAAGAGTAAAAGGATTGGAATAATTGAATCAAATGTCCTTTGTACTTATAATTTTCAAAAAAAATTCATGCTTTTAAAACTCTAATTTTATTAGTATTCTAACTATTGTTTGATTTTTCAAAAAACTCTGCAGGACAGGGGGTTTGCATCAAGAAACACTGGTGTGATTTCTCATGTGAGAATCAAAAAGAAAGATTTGAATCGGAAAGTGGGAACTTAACTTGTAAAAATCATTTTTAAATGCTTATTAAAATAGCCTAGAGCATTCATTTTCTACTTTTGTTTTCCATTTTAGGCCAACTCACTTTAAATTTGGGTTTAAAATAAATCTTTGTTTTGATTTTTTTTGAATTTGGGCTAAAATTGAACATAGAAACCTATTAGACATTACTTTTTGGACTAAAAATTGAACAAAACAACTTAAAATTTTCATCTTGGTGCTATAAAATTAATCAGTTACTACTTTGGGATCTAAAATGAATAGGTGTATTTTGTGTTTTGTAATCTTTTTCACAAAGTAATATCATTTAAAAAGGCATATGCACTTCTCTCACACCTCATGGCGATCTTGAGAATCAAGTCTTTTTGTGATATTAAGTTCTCAAAAATATTTCCTTCATATTTTGATTTGGGTTTAAAATTGACAAACTTTGTGAGTGTAAGTGGAATATGTTGTGTGTGTTCTCCCTTTGTTTCTAAATGAAGGTTGATCAAACTACGAATATGTTTGATTGATTTTTTTTTATCTTAGAGGGATTTCCTTGTGGGAAAAAGTACTCACCCAATGGAATGACCCAACCAGTAACACACTAAAGCAAAGTGTATTTCCAGCTAGGATATAACAGTGGGTACTAGAACAAAGTCCAACATCATGTGGTTTGTCCTGACAAGAAGGGCAACAATGGTCTCTCACCGCATGGGTCAATCTCCATGAATAGAAATTTTGAATTAAAACCCTTGTGTAGAAAGGCCAAAATACCTATCTATTTGTTGGTGCAAGAATGATCATTTTGAAGTTGTTCCACAATTTTATGGCTTTTAGTAGAGATGGAAAGTATGCCATGGGAGATTCATGGGTACCGATGCATGGCTAACCTGAGAAGTGAGTACACTATAAGGGGGAACATGTGTGGTCAATCATCTAACCATCCATTGGAAGTAAGCATAACTGGACTTGTCCAAGTGGGGACTCAACAAATACTGTCTCAAAAATACATAGGGTTGTGATTATTCTTGAAATCAAAGCACATTGCTTGATCGAAAACATTGGAAAAAAAAATTTCAACATGAGCATCAAATCTCAAACCCTTTAGGATATTCTCATCCTTAGAGGCTTCTAAGCATTTGGATTTCATCTCAATTTCTCTTGCTAAGGTCAACATTAGGAAATTTTTTCCTTGATTTTCTAGATTTCCACATAATGGACTTTGTGGGATGAAAGAGAATTAGGACATTGGACATATAGTTTCAAAAGCTAATCAAGAGCGTGTTTGTAAAAAGAACCCACTAAGAAAAGATAAAAAACAATTGGACCCCACACATGTGCTTGGCATCTTTTGGTCATATGGTTTTCATGCAAACACTGGTCTTTTGGTTTTGAACTACTCTTAGAGAAAAGCATGTTCTTCAATATCTTGGTCTAGTAAAAAAGTCCTTAGGTTCATTTAGGATCAAATCATACACTTCATTCATCCAAACATTTATCAAAATCCATCCCACCAAACAACTTTAAAGCTTTGGAAACATCATTATCTAGACTTGGGTACATCCTTAAACCAAATCAAAATCATTTGTTTAGTTAGGTGTGTTTGGATGAATCCTTCCACACACACATAGTTAAATTATCACCTCTTTGAACACATTTATCCTAACAATCACATCTAAACATCTGAGGGTTTACAAGTTCATTACCTAATCAAAATAATCAAAATCAAACCCTAAGTCTAGCATTGATCCAAAGTTCCTAAAAGTTTGACACCCATATCATTCACCCCTTTCACCCTTCATCTCATCATTAGTCTTAAACATCTTAGAGGTTCACTTTTGCAACAAGGTCAAAACACAAGAGGAATATGGAATATAAACTTGATCCATACATCATGAGCGGTCTAAACCAACCAAACTATCAAAGTCTTACAATGCCAATTGATTATCAACACTCACATTTATACAATCTGTACATGGGATCATTATCTCCTACAAACCTCAATGGTACAACAAATGTGAGTATGCCTAGTCAAAAGTTTGGAACACCTTTCCCACAAAAAATAAAATGTTAACAACTCCATGTATTTGTCCAAGTCAAGGTAAGACCATGCAAAATCAAGTTAATGTGATTCCCAACCACAACAATGTTCAATTTCAACCTATAATGCCAAATATGAACATCATCCCAAATCAAAACATTGTCCAAAATCAAAATTTCCATGATCCCATACAAACACCACAAATATACATTCCAAATCTACTTGAACAAAAGATTCAACTGCATCAAGGGAGTCAAGATCAAAATCAAGACCAAACTTTGCTAGATCAAATTGCTTCACTTGCCAAAATAATTGAAGCATTACAACAAGATCAATACACTCTTCCATTGGTTGAACCATATCATCAAAGCATTGAGTTGTGTCCACAACCACATCAAGAACAATATCTCCAATGTCAAGAGGTTGGATATCAAGATCAACACCATCAACAACAAACTCAATCTTTGCATCTCAAAGATCAATCATGACATCTCGAAGATCATTCATCACATCTCCAAGATCTATCACAACAAGAATCATCTCAACAAGCACAAATCTCATAGGGTAACAAAAAGAAATACATACCACTTGGGGGATCAATCGAATAAGTCCTGCAACAATTGGTACAAGAAAATCTCATCAAGCTCCCTGTTTGTGGGAACTATCAAGAACCCCTAGTTAAACTGCCAGGGTATAATGAGGATCACCATTGTGATTTTCATAAAAAAAAGGGACAAACAACATCAAGTTGTAATTGACTCAAAAATCTCATCCAAGACCTCATTGATCAAAAGATAATCACTATTGGGGATAACAATGAAGATTCAACCACTAGTGATAGCAATGACAATCTCCCCACCACAATTGTTGAAAACAATGATCAAGATCTATCCATCAAAGAGCACATTGAAGATTTTTTTATCTCATCCGAAGATCAAATCAACATATATCAAGAGTCACTTTTCAATCATGATCAAAATCCACCAACAATACCCAACAATGATCCAATTCAAGAAATTTCAACATCACTTGACCCTATGGTTGAAGACATTGACAGTATCTCTACCACAATTATTGAAAACAATGTTCAAAATTGCTCCATTAATGAGCACATTGAAGGTGTTTCTACCCCATCTAATTATCAACTCACCATAGATCAAGAGCCACTTTTTAGTGATCTATTTCAAGGAGTGTTAGAATTATTTGATCCCATTGACATAATCTATGATCCATCGACCAATGATCATATTGAAAATTTCTCTACATCAACTTATGAGTTAGAGCAAATATCTCAAGAATTTATTCCAAAGCATGATCAAAATCTTTCACCAAGGTCTAGCAATGGTCCATTCCAAGACATGTTAACCCCCTTTGACCTCATGATTATAGATATTAAAGGAATTCTCAACTTGACACTTGATCCAAGTCCACTCAAATATCAAGAGGATATTGAACCAATTACCATGACTAATGATGATATCCAAGAACCCTTTGAAATAAATCCATCCTTTGAAATTGACCCATGTCAAGAACTTGATCCAAAGCATGTTGAAAGAAATTCTGAAACCATTCAAGATCAAGAATTTGTATCTCCAAGATACTACGATGATCTAATGGATACTCTCCTATCTATACAAGATTATTATATCCACATAATACATACTCCTCCATCTACCCATGAGATGCTTTCTTTGGATAGACATGTAGATGATCTTCATTTAGAACATGATTCCTTTACTCCTGACATTATTACACAAAAAGAGCAGGTTATTGATTCCTACACTCAAACTGAGTTGTCAACATTAGGATCAAATATATCCCAAATTCAGACTAAGGACATCATGAATAAAGATATCCAACATTATCCACTCAAGGAAGTAGATTAGACAGAACAAGATATTCTAGAGTCAATAAAGCAACAAATTGAAATAACATCATCTACAATGGTCATTTATCAGAGAATTCTTACTGAACAAGACATCTCAAAGTAGGCAGAATCAAGGAACAAAGGTGCTACTACCACCATACTAGGGGCAACTATGTCTCAAGAAAACATCAACATAGGGAGCACGAAAAATCCTTATGATGAAACCAATGTCAATATTACAACCAACCATGTCATGAATCTCCATCCACCCATCACATGATCCACAAATTGGGACCAACATCAAAGGAAATATTTGAATCAAAGCACGAAGAATGTTATCAAAGAAAAAGAAGCTAAGAAGCATATCGGAAAAATCAAAAACAAGTGGATACCAAAGAATACAAAGAAATATTATCCAGTCTATCAAACTCCATTAGTCAAAGAAACTATGGGGAAAAATAAAAAAGAAAAAAGTATCCATCAAAGATGTCCACAAAGGAAAAATAAGGCTTCTCAAGCAACGTACAAATTATATCAAAAATTTAGTCCTAACTCCACGAACACTTTTGTAACCACCCATCATTGCTCACCTTTCCAAGTTTAGAGATTCAAGGGTTCCAAACTATCAACCAATCCATCTTTGATCCCTAAACACACTCCATCCACACCTCCACACATGATATCCAATTCTCACATTGAACATGTATTGGTAGCGACCCTTCATTATAAGGATTCAGAAGGCACTCTATTGCGATGTGCACACAAAGACAAAGTTAACTCTAGTATCAACAAAGCAGATCAAGAATCTCAAAAGTTTCATTCAAGTGCATGTATCTTAGCAAAGTAGCTTCTTCAAATAGGATATAAATGGCACATTATGACAAAATAATCTACACCAACACCACTAGGTGGTTCAACATGAGCTTAAAATCTTTCAAAAAATAAAAAAAATTTAAAAATATGAAAATCCAAAAAAAAATTAGAAAAAGGGTTGAAAACAGTAAAGAAAAAAAAATCATCCTCTAGTGAAAATCGCATGGGCGACACTTTGGACAAGTCCCATGATGAAAAACTAGAAAATAGGCATCATGTGTAGAAATGAGCATCTACATGTGCCACTTCAGGTGAAAGCATCTCATCTCATCTATAATAAATTCAACATTCCATCCATCACAACCATAATAAATTCCTTCATCCATGAACCATTTATCCAATCCATGTGCATACATCTACATCCATAGTCCAAGTTATCATGATATTGATAAAGTTTGGTGCACACTTTATGCTTTCTTATGGTAAAATCTTGACATGGGCCATTTTCATTGATCCTATCCTACCCAACATTATCTGAGCCATGAAGCATTATCCAAATAATCATTCTTTACCCAAACACCTTATCTTAGTACAAGATAATCCATATCCCTCCATCCATACATCTATCTAAGCATCCACCCATGGCATTCCATACATTGCTAGACACTGGGAGCAGGTTTTTGCATCTTGCTTCAAGAATAAATCTTGACCTATACCTTCCAACTTATGTGGTGATCTGAACATTGGCAAACTTGAAATCAAATTGGTCAAGTACTTGTGATCCAAAATCCAAATCACTATCCCATGTAACATTTTGACGAGAATACATTCCTTATCAAGATTCATCTTTCATAGAACATCAATCCAAACAATCACTACCAGTTGCATCTAATGTGTACTTCAACGTCACATCAAATAATCCAAAACATCTTTTGTTTCAAACCAAGCTTCAAAATCCTAACCAATCAAATCTAATCAATCCATCATCATCTTGGGAGATCCTTCCCAATCCTTGTGTTGCTTAACACTATCCTTGCATTGTTGTGTATCTTCAACAATGTTATCATCATCAATCCTGATCAATCACTATCCTTGCATTGTTGTGTATCCTCAACAATGTTATCATTTTCAATCCCTTGATATCTTGGGATATCCATCTGAATCCTCATGTTGCTTAACACTATCCTTGCATTGTTGTGTATCCTAAACAATGTTATCATCATCAATCCATCAATCCAAACAATCAACCCTAGCTTGGTTTTCAACAAAATACCAAAACATAGCATTGATATCATCACACATATCTATATCCAAATCATCAAAATCATTTGAAAAATACAAAAACATCCAAAAAACAAAAAAAATCCAAAGCATTCAAAACATATCAAAATCAAAAAGTCAAAAAATGTCAAAAACATGATATTTGAACTATGTCATCTTTGATCTTAAAAGTAGGCAAGGCTAATATTTGATCAACCCGTGAGACACAAAAACATAAAAACATTCGAAAAAGACACAAAATCCAAAAACATTCATAAAATCTCAAAAAATCCAAAAACATTTAAAATTTTTGAAAATCAAAACATTTGAAAACACAAAATCCAAAAACAGCCTCAAAACATTTGAAAACATTAAAAACATCCAAATATTTGAAAAAATCCATCCCTCCCATTTTTCTTTCACCTGTAATAAACCACTCATCCATAATAAAACAATCGTCACCTTCATCCTTTGGCAATAAAAATAGAAATAAGTACAACAATCAACAAAAGAAAACTTCAAACACAAAATCAAAATCAAAGCAAGAAACCTTTAAACACAAAATAAAACTCTTGATCATTTGCAAACATGTCAATCGACCTTGTATCAATAGCCTTTTCAAACAACCTATCAAATTGCCACCATCCACTAACATGCCCTAGGATATATCCTTCCTACAATGGGCATTATCTATTGGCAAAACACTTTGGATAAACAAAATGATGTGCCACAATCCACTAACATGTTCTAGGATGTATCCTTCCTACAATGGGCATTATCTTTTGGCAATCATTTTGGTTCTTATCCTAAACAAAACAAATCCCTTTGGCTAGAGGTATGAAGAACATTGACTTGTTTGTGTTCTTGATATATTTTCTTTTTTATTTATCTTATTGTGCTCATTCCAATGACCTCTTGATGATGTCTAATCAAATAAATTTAGAGAGAAAGGAATGGGGCATCAATCATTATCTTTTTTTTTGTTGTGCTTATTGGACATTCTTGTAATATAACTTGGTGAATACTTGCTTTGCTAGGTGCATCCTAGCAAGGTTTCTGTATGTCAAGTGTGAATAAGAATACTCCTATCTATTTTTCAAGTCAAATTCCATCGCACTAGGTACAATACCATCCTGGTTCTTTATACCTTGATGCATTGTACCTATGTGTGTTATCAAACATAAGGTAAATATCCATTTTAAAGTTCCAATTTCTGATAAGAAAATCATCCATCTCTCATCATCATCTCTAATAAATTTGGCTTGTTGAATCCTCTTGTCATCATATCATTTCTTCTTTTTCATACTAACATCATACTAAGATAGTTAATGCATCCACCCTACATCCACAAATCCTTAGCATACGTAAATCTTTTAATGATAGCATATCACATCATCCATCTCATCCATCTCGAATGCATTCCATCATCATTTAAGTTGTTTAGGATAATATAGATTGGTTATTCAAAGCATCTTAAAAACCATCTCATTTACATCATCATCATAACCATCCATGCATCTAGCTTGAACCTCTTTGTCGTGAGATCAACCCTCAAATTGAATCTTTTCGCTTGATCTCATAAGGGGGCAATGTACCAGTATACTTCTTTCCACTGGGGCATCCAAACAAATTAGATTTTTTTTGAATTTTGACCATAGTTTATTCTTTGAACCAACACAACAAGTACATTGCTTCAAAGAGGGGAAAAATGTAGACATACAAAATTGACATCATGCATTCCTCATATTTAATCAAATCATATTTGCCCATCAATTAAATAAATCAAGTTTATTTGATTGATCTCCTAAAGTTTCTTCATTTAATTAAATCAAATGTATTTAATTAAATGGATAATGAATGGATTTCCTCGTTTTTGATTTAAATAATTCTAAGTATCTAAGACAAAGGTAAAATCACCTATTCCTCTCTTAAATTAATCAAATCCTAATTAATCTAATCTAATTCATGTCACATCCTCTAGCTAGCTTTTCCCACTTGCACAATAAATTAATTTATTTGATTTATTATTTCATCTAATTTCATTCAAATATGGCATTTTTAGGGAATATTCTTCCAATTTTAATTTTTCCTCTCACATGTCTTGTCCTCCAACATAGCATTAACTTCTTTTACATTGTCTCTTACATGTCCCCTACTTGGCATTTAAGACTTTTCTTCTCCCTCTAGCAAGCCATCTTTTGAATCTCAAATCTCCCCCTCTTTGTCACATTGACCAAGATGTGCACAACCCCCCTCCATTGGAATACTAAAAAGTGGCATAAGATGCTATTTTGATCATATGAATAATGATTCATTGTGTTTTTCTTGTTTTTCATGCTTTTGTTTCCATTATTCTTTTGTTCAAATGAATTTAATGAGTGGTTTATTTTAGTTTACTAAAAATCGCTAACATGGTATGTTTTATCTATTGTTAGTGATTACAAGTTGACCTCTCACAACTTTAAATGCCTTGAATTTATCTAATCCATCATATTTTTCTCTAAGAAAAGTAACCAATGTCATTCTAGAATAATCATCAATCAAAAGAATAAAGTACCTATCACCTTGTATACTTCTCACCCTTGTAGGACCACAAAGATCTGTATGCACTAATTCCAACATTCTGATAGCAGATTGTTCCTTTCCCTTAAAGCTACTCCTTTTTTGTTTTCCAAATTGAAAACACTCACAAACAATATTGATAGGCTTTGTTATTCTAGGTAAATCTCTTACTGCATGAACTAAACTAATTCTTTCCAAATTATTGAAATTCATGTGACACATCCTCCAGTGCCATAACCATATATCATTAATCTAATACATAAAGAAATTACCATAAATACCCTTAATCTAATGGATGTTTCCATTTGTTCTCTTACTAGCAGCAATCACCATTCCAAATCCTTTTTGGATCTCTCATGCTTCATCCTTAAACACAAGCTTATATCCTTTTCTACACATTTTTCCAACACTCAAGAGATTATGTCTTAAGCCCTTAACATAATAAACATTGTTAGTTTTATGTTTACCATCAAAATTGATTGAACCTATTCCATAAATCTTAGCTCCTGAATCATCTCCAAATTTAACTAATCCTCCATCATACTTTTCAAGTTAAACAAGCTTACTTTTGTCTCTAGTCATATGATTAGAGTAGCCACTATCAATAACCTAGTGATTCTTATCCTCTTTGACATTAAAAATAGATACCAAAGTACCTTCAAATTTATCCTTTATCTCTGAAACACTTTCCTTCACACAAATTTCAGGGTTACCAGAACCAACTTCTTCTTTTATAGCCAAAAATAGACATTCATTATTATAAAAATCTCCATAATTAGATTCATCGTCATAAATATTGGCATCTTCTCTCACATAGTAAGCTTTCTTAATCATTTTTCCTTTATTTTCCTTATTCCTATTGTTTATAGCTCTTTTTGGACATCTTTAAGCATAATGACATCTCTCCCTCCCTCTCTCCCTCATTTCCTCCTTCCATCCTTCCCTCTCTATTTTTTCTATTTTCCCCCCTCTCTGTATCTCCACTCTCTCTTCCTTCCTCCCACCCAACTTCTCTCCCTCTCTATCTCTCACATTTGCACACACCTTCCCTCTCTACTCTCTATCTAACCTATCCATCTTTTCCTCTCTCATGCTCCCTCCTCTCTCTTAATCTCTCCACTTTCCTCCTTCCCCCTTCTCTCTCATTTTTTCTATCTCATTTCTCTCTCCCTTTGTCCCTCTATATGTCCCTCCTTCCCTATCTACTTCTCTCTATCTCTCTCCCTCCCTACTCTCTCTCTCCTCTCTCTCCCTCCCTACCTCTCCCTCTCCCTCCCCCTCTCTCTCTACACTACACACACAATGTATAGTTCAAAGTAGGAATTAATTAAATGTGTGTTTCCCTTTCAAAACATTTAATTAGGCTTGTGAATGCATAATTGGGCCAACTAAAGGCTTAATTAAGTCTAATTAATTAAGGGGATGCAAACATAGTGTGAAAATGTAAAGTTGTACATTTTTCTACACTACAAATATAAAGAAAATACATGATGAGCATCAATATTATACAAAGTAGATTTATGAGCTAAACAATCTTCTATAGAAGAACATTATTCAATTGCCTTCATCCTCTTCTTCCACTTCAAAACCTTCACAATAAACATCATCTACCATGGCATATGGAGTAAAAAAATGAAATAAAATGCTCTCTTTGCATCCACAAATCTATAGTCCAATAAATGGCTTCTTGATTCAGGAGCCTCACATCACATGGCTTCATCTTTGAGTATGTTTTCTTCATATGAGGCTTATACATTTCCACATATTTTGATAGGGAATAACACATATATGAGTGTTACTAGGAAAGGATACATAGATGTTTATGATGGCACATTTCATGATGCACTTTATGTCCCTTCATTATCTTCCAATCTCCTTTCCATCTATCTGATTGCACACTATGGGGTAGGTAAGACAATAGAGTTCACACTGAATTGAATGCTTCTAAGAGACTTACATAGTAGAGAGATAATTACAATTGAGATAATAGATCATATCTCTTAATTGTACATGCCTTCTCTCATTTTTCTCTAGATGAGCTTGTACTACCATTAATTGGCCTTAACTCTCATTCACCTAAAGTGGATCAGATATCTAAGTAGAAATTAGTCACTTGAATCTATGTGTACTTCAATCGTCCAACTTAGTTCTTGAGATTTGTATTGAGCTTCCTCCTCTTGCACCTCATACATCTTCAAAGAACAACTCACTTCACCAATCCTTCACTTTCAACTTTTTGGGATGACTCCTTACCAAAAATTATAGAGTTATTTGTTGAGTCTCCTTTTATAGATATTGGGCACACACTTGAGGATATTCACTTCCTCTTTGATGATATTTATGGCCCACTAATCATCACATAAACATTATCTTTGGAGGTTGTTCTACAAGTATTTTCATAGTTTTTTGGATTTTCTCTAGTTGATTTGGCTTCATTTGATTGAGATATGTGGAATTTTGAGAATTATCTATGAAATTCATCATGAGACTGTTTATTTTGAGAGATTTTATTCTACATGCACCATTGGATGTGTTTCTTCCCAAGGGGAGGAACAATTTGGATCATCTTAAACACTCTTCTTTAAACATTCACTGTTGGAACAGAGCTAGTTCGTTTTGAGGGGGATTCATTGTCTCATTTCTCTCTCTTATGGGGGGATCTTGATTTTACTTGTGTGATTGAAGGAGCACTTGGGGGGTGATGCCAAAAAATTGGTTTACAATTCCATTGAGGAAGCAAAATTGCAAAAAATTCTCCCATGAAAAAAAAATGGGTTTTTGGGTGTTTGAACGAACTTAGGGTCCAAAAGAACCCAATAAGGGTTTGCTCAAACCCCCTTTTGACCAAACCCTATTAAATGTTGGGTCCCACATATTTCACATTACTTAGTGTAGTGTCAGAAAAAGGGTCCTTTGACATTTTCAGCACTCATTTGGGTCTTTCTTATAGATTTTGGCTTAATTTTGCCATGATTTAGTGTTGTAATGTTGATAACACATTCACATTAGATCTTGTTCCCTTGTGAACTAAAAGGATTCAAGTGGTACCTTACCTAAGTGTTGTAAAGTGTTATAACATACTTTCACACTTTTCTAGGTTTTTCATTAATAATTGGTCTTTCTTATGCTTTAATTGGACCCATTTTGCATCCATAGGCCTTACTTATGTGTATTTTTTAGAATAATCCCAATAAACATCATTTAAAGCATCAAAATCCTGAAACCCACCTTAAATGTCTAAGATGAGACTCATTCACCATTTTGGGTGAATGAGTCCACTTAGGTGGGACCCATTTTCCATTCTAGGTGAATGAGTGCCCTTAGGTGGGACCCATTTGTCTAGGATGGCGAATGAGTACCCTTTAAATTAAAATTCAAATTTAATTCAAAATTCTAGCAAAATTTTATTCTCTAAGATCTAAGGTCATCTTGTGATGTTTTAATTTTAGGAATTATTTCATAACTAAGTATAAATACAAGGTTCTTTCTCTTATTTTAATCCCAAGTGTTGAAGTATTCATACCTAGCACTCAAGTATTCATGCATATAGTTCACAAGAGCATTTGAGTGTCCATAAGAGCATTCAAGTCATTTCAAGAGAATATTATCAAGCATTCAAGAGCTCCTTCAAGTTTCTTCCATCATTTCAAAGATTGCTTGCATCATGTTGTTTTAGAGCTAACAATTGTGGTGTAGGATTTGTGGGCATTGCATTCAAGAACTATCAACATCAAGCTAGAGTTCAAGTCCACATCCATTGGAGCCATTATCTACATGTTTGAAACATACTATTGCAATGGTTTGGTGAGTTTTAGCATTTTATTTTGTTCATTCATCATTCTCCATTCTATTTCATTTCATTTCAAGGGTTTAATTAACAAGGGGTTTGACCAAGGAAAACCCCTATTCACTAAACCCTCAACATTTTCCCCTCTTCTTGTGTGTGATTTCTAGGGCTAGGTTGCATATTTTCCAAGAAGTTAAGATTGGAAAAGTGATCAAAGAAAGTCAAAGTTTTCAAAGTCCTAAGAGAAGCTTGGAGAAGATCTATAGGTTGAATTCTACAGTTTTGGATCCGAAAATCTGTTGGGAAGAGAAGAGTAGACTAAGGGCTATAGTTTCCTATTTTGAATTTTCATAAATCCAAAGGTGGATTGATTCACCATTATTGGTGAATGAGTCCCACTTCCCAAGCCTAAATAGAAATTTTGCAGATCTGAGTACCCATTTGTCTGAAACCTATTCCTACATATTTTTTAGAAAACTGGATTAACTCGCCCAACTTGGCGTATGAGTCATAGTTGGCATCAATAGTTAGTTTTTTAGAATTCCAAAGCTTCATCCTTCTTCAACTTCCCAAGTGTACATCTCCAATTTCACAATTTTCTATTTTATTTTACTTGCATTATTAGGTCATTTAGTATTAGTTTTCATACCACACTGTGTTTTCAAACATCTTACATTTTCCAAGTTTACACTTGGTGGTGAACCCTCATTTGTTGTTATTATTTCCTTAGAACTCTACCTTTGTCATATTTCAATCTCCTTTGCATTGAAATCTCAAGTGTTTGTTCTTGAGTGAATAAGTGTCATTTTGTCTCTCTCCTTTTAGGTCCAAAACCCTAAAAGCGAAAGAGAGCATAAAATCATCCTATTAATTTTGATTAACCTACATATAGAGCATTATATTTTTGATTTGGAGTGCATTTACATCATAGATTTAAAGTGCATTAACATTGCATTAGGTTTTGCATTGTTTAATTTGAATTCTAGGGCTTCAAACTTTGCATTAGTGAAAAGTTCATTTAGCTTGCATTATTACACTTAATTTCATTTAAAATTAGAAAAATTATACATTTTCATTTCAGGTTTGCATCAGAAAACTTAAAAAGCATAAAATTCATTTCAAAAATTCTAAAACTTTATAAAAAAATTAGTACCAAGACTCATTCGCCACCTTGGGTGAATTAGTCCCTTTGCATAGTTTTCACTGCATTTTCTGGCATTTAATCTTCATTTTATGAGTTGCTATTTGTTGTTGTCATCTCTCTATTTAAGCATGCATATTTCCTATTTTATTCAATTCATTCCATTTAGTTTAATTTCATCCATCCTGTGCATTCTTAAAATTAAAATTGCATTTATGACATTGCTGCATAGTTTAGAACCTGAAACTTGCATCATGGATATGTGTTTCACTAAGTTGTGCATGTCATTAAAATAATTAGTAGATATGTCAAGTTGTACCTTTGGAAATGACCCTAATGACATTGAACTCACTCATACTCCTTCAACTCCTAATGCATGTCCTCCTTGTGTTGTTGACATCATTGGAGAAGATGATGACAACATGAATAAGTTCCTAAACAATTGCCTTGACAACCTTGAAGCTAATGCATCCTTTTATCCATCCATGAACCAACCAAATCCTCCTACAATACCACCTCTTGATATTTTTGGTCACTTACATCTTGAAACAAAAGTTGAACCTAAGTTCCCTACAACAGGTGAACCTAGTTCTTCTATACAATCAAACACTCAACTCTTTTATGATAACAAAGTAACAAACATGCCAATCAACCTTGAAGAAACATATGGAAAAGGCTTCAAAATCTTGATCAATCAAGGATGTGATATAATGAGTGAACATAAAATTCATCAACTCTTAGAGAAAAAACCAACAAATGAAAACACAAAGGGGTTGGGCTATCAAGATCCCTCTCATAACATCAAGCATCCTAGAGAATATCTAAGGCTTCATGATGATGGTATGGTGATCTTTGATTCCCCTCCCAATATAAATGTCCTTCCTAAAGAGCAACCCTTGATTAATAAAAATGACAAGGATGAGAGGATCACTTTGAGTCCTCCTCTTTCAATTAGAGAGAAGAGTGAATCTATTTGAACCATGGATTTTTGGGTGAGCTATGTACTTCTCTTGCTCAATTAGGGTTTTTCACCTAAAGGAGAGAGATGGACCCCACACAAAATATAGGTGGTTCACTCAAACTAATGAAAGTACAGTGAAAATATGCCTAAGTGTAATGATCTAGATGCAAAGGACTGATAAAATGGATTGATTATTTATGCAAAACTAATGAAATTTAATGTATTTGAAAACATAGTGCGATATGCAAAAATGAACTAGAAACATAAACAAATGAAATTATAATTGAATGAGACTGATCAAAGTGCACCTAGAGATGGAATGTTGGAAGATTTTGGAATCTAATAGAAATCAATGTTGATGACCAGTGGAACTCATTCACATTGATGGCAAATCAATCCTTCTTCTGGTAAACTTTACTAAAATTGATTTCTAACTACCAGGAAAAAAACTCTAATGAAATTGAATTTTCTAGCCTAAAGGTGGGACTCATTCACCACTGATGGCGAATCAATCCTCCTCTAGAATTCTACAAATTTGAGGGTTAACTCTATGGGTCCAGATCTACACTTGTCTTCTTGTTAGGTTGATAGAATCAAATCTATAGTAAACAGGCTGAATGTTGTCTCCAAGCTTGAATTAGGGTTTAGTTGACTTGAATCACTTTGATGACTTGATGACCACTTTTCAACACCTATTTCTTTGAAAAATATTTCTACAAGACCAAAAAAAACACATGCAAAGATGGGAAAAATGGTTAAGGGTTAGAGTATAGGGATTTTCCTTCTCAAATCCCACTTTGGTAATCAAACCCTCGATAAAGAAATGAAATGAAAAAAAAAGAATGATGAATAAACAACATGTAAGTGTCCTAAACTCACCAAAACCTTATTTTTGAAGTTTGAAGATATGTCAATGGCTACTCCAAGATGCTTGATAATTGCTTAATCAAATGATGCAATGATGCTTTGAATGCAAGAATGCTAGTTGATGTTGAATGAGTGAATGAGATGAATGGGGTCAATGCAGGTTAAAATGGATGGAAAAACAATTTTTATACACGCTTATTCCCTAACAACTCAAAATACATCACATGATGACATAAGGTCTTAATGAATAAAAAACCAAAATAAATTTGAATTTATTTTGAATTTTGTGCCAAGAGGGACTCACTCAGAACCCATGGAAAATGGGTCCCACCCTAGGCTTGCAAGTGGGTGTTGGGAATTAAGTTTCTTTTAATGTTGTTTTTCAGGTTTCTATTCAAAAACACACTTAATTAAGGCCTATAAGCCCATAAAGGGGCCAAATAAAGCATAAGAAAGGTGTAATTAGTGGTGACAAGCCTAGAAAAGCATGAAATCTTGTTACAATAATTTACAACACTTTGAAAAAAGACTTGGTAAGGATCAAAAAAGGAATATTTAGATGAATTATAATAACAAGAGTCTATAAAAGTGTAGAAATGTGTTACAACAACCTTCACAAGATAGCATAATTTAAATATTCAAGACCTAATGTGAATGTTTAAGTTACATTGCAACATTAATTCTAAGCAAAATAAGTCAAGCATCATAGGAAAAAGACCTAAATGACCATGAAAATGTTCAAGATCCATTTTTCTACGGTATAGTAAAAAATGAAAGAGGCCTTACAAGTTAGAAAATTTGAAGTCTCCTCGCCCTCCACTCAAGAGTGAATGAAAATTACAAATTCTTCTCAACCAAGGATTAATAATATTACCCCTTATGACCTAATTTTTTCTATATCCTAAAGATGCCAAAGTTCCACATTATGCATATCATCAGGTCCTTGGACATAGTAGTGATGAGTGTCATTCATTAAAAGAAATATTGAGCAAGTATCACTTTGATGGTAATAATTGCTATCTATGATCGCATAACACACTCCCCTACTCCTTGTCATGCAATAGTTGTAGAAATTCTCTTCTCAGTACTACATGACCTTTCCCATCACCTACCTTGACTCATTCTTGTCTCACACTGAGTGGGGGAAAGCATTTGTTAACCTTTTCCTAGTAGTGAATTTTTCGTTGTCCCTTCGGTTTATCATCTACCTTCCACTTATACAAACTAAGCTTGGGAGGTAGATGAATTGCTCATAGGTTGACTTGGATTTTCCTTACTAGTCTTTTTCATTTTCTCTTTCTTTTTATTTTGTGTGATTGCATGTGCATAATGTGATCCCCAGTGATGTTCTGTTTGATGTTCTCTCTCTCTTTGTGACATTCCTCTATTTGTTCCTTCATTCTTCTCTATGTCATGCATTGCTTTTTCCTTTTTATCTTTTATCTTTTTCTTTTGTTTTCCTTTTGGGTATGATGCAAAGCATTGAGACATTCATGTGTCCTTCATGTTGACCCAAAAGGCTTTCTTTCTTCTTTTTTTCCCTTTTCCTTTTATCTTTATCTTTTTCTTGTGTTTTCCTTTTGGGGATGATGCAAGGCATCAAGAAATTCATGTCTCCTTCATGTTGACCCAAAATATTTTCCTTTTTCTTTCACCTTTTATTTTTCATTTGTCTTGTGTTTTCTTTTTGGGGATGATGCAAGGTGTCAAGGCACCCTATGTCTCTTCCATGTTGACCCAAAAGGTTTTTCCTTTGTTTTTGCTCTCTTTGTGTCATTTTTTCAATTCTATGTGTATTTTTGGATTGATGATAGTTCCAAGATCTCTAAAAACATTGTAGCAAAGAACATACTAACCCCAAATCCATAGATCCCTTATGTGTTTGGTGTTTTCATTTTGGGGGCAAACCATCTCTTTTATTTCCATCTTGCATTCAACACAACTTTACTCCAAAACATATGACTTGGCATAGGGCTTTCCAAGTTGGATCTCATGTCGTCTTTCTTGTTTTCATTTTTAATTTTCTACTTTAAAGTAATTTCTCACAACATGGCTTTTAGAAATTCCTTTAAATTGGGGGCATACATTCGCATTATTCTTTTTCATTTTCCTTTTATTGGTTCTTAGTGGAGCCTTCTTAATTCATACGATGAATTTTATCTCTTTGTGGATGAAATTGGGTATGATTTCCTTCATGAGAATCTATCTTAGCATATTACATTCCTCTTAGTGGCCTAATGTGATGCACTACATCCCCTAAGTTGTAAATCTTCTATTCTTTGATTAGTCCTCTCTTGGAGACATTAGGCAAAATGTTCCCTAAGTTATAGACCTCGAATGAACTAAGAAATAATCCTTTGAAAATCCTTCTCATGTTGCACTTAAAATTTGTTATATGTCCACCTTGTATAACATAACTTTCATGCATGTGGATCCATCATGTTTTTCCATGAGCTCCAAGTGTACAATTTTTTGCTTATCTCATGAAGCTCGAAAGACCAATTTTCTTTTTGTGTGGCAACTTATTAAAGTTACCAAGAGGTATAACTTTGGTATGGTTGAGTAGGAAGCCCAATCCAATGCATGAAATTCCTCATAGCCACTTACATGTGAGTGCATACCATCCTTGACTGTATGTTTCTCACCTTTTATGACTTCTCACCTGGTGGATAACCTAAAGTTCTGTCACCTCAGAATGAATGTGCATTTTTCTAGATAAACAACCTAGATCTGATCCACATCATGACAGACAAATGGTCAAAGCTTGACCTGATCCTTTTCTTTCTTTTCTTTCTTTTTCTTTTTCATCTTTGGTAGTGTATGCTTGGCCTTGTGATTGTTATTTAGATCATTTTCTATGTGTGTTCCTTTGTGCTAATGTTTGGTTTTCCAAGGGATCTTGATCCTATGCACTTGATCACCCCTCTTGATTTTTGTTGTATCATCTTTCTAAGAATTCATTCATTGGAACCCCTCTTGGTGTGTGATTGTCTACTTTTGTGCGAGTTTGATAATACATTCACATAAGGTCTTGGGCCCTTGTGAACTAAAAGGATTCAAATGGTACCTTACCTAAGTGTTGTAAAGTATTGTAACATAATTTCACACTTTTCTAGGTTTGTCATTAATAATTGGGATTTCTTATGCTTTAATTGACCCCATTTTGCATCCATAGGCCTTATGTGCATTTTTTAGAATAATCCCGATAAACATCATTTAAAGAATCAAAATCTTGAAACCCACCTTAAATTCCTAAGGTGGGAATCATTTTCCATTTTGGGCGAATGAGTCCCTTTAGGTGGGACCCATTCGCCTAGGATGGTGAATGAGTCCCTTTCAACTCAAAATTCAAATTTAATTCAAAATTTTGGCAGTTTTTTATTCTTTAAGATCTAAGGTTGGCTTGTGATGTTTTAATTTCAGGAATGATTGTATAATTGAGTATAAATACAAGCTTCTTTCTCTCATTTTTATCCTAAGCATTCAATTATTCATGCATATAGTTCACAATAACATTTAAGCATCCATAAGAGAATTCAAGGCATTCAAGAGCAGATTATCAAGCATTCAAGAGTTCCTTCAAGTTTCTTCCATCATGTCAAAGATCTCTTGAATCATGTTGTTTTAGAGCTATAAATTATGGTGTAGGATTTGTAAGCATTGCATTCAAGAACTATCAACATCAAGCTAGAGTTTAAGCCCACACCCATTGGAGCCATTATCTACATGTTTGTAGCATCCTATTGTAAGGTTTTTGTGAGTTGTAGCATTATCTTTTGTTCATTCATCATTCTCCATTCTATTTCATTTCATTTCAAAGGTTTAATTACCAACAAGGGGTTTGACCAAGGAAAACCCCTATTCACTAACCCCTCAACATTTTCCCCTCTTTTTGTGTGTGATTTGTAGGGATAGGTTATAGATTTACTAAGAAGTAAATATTGGAAAAGTGATCAAAGAAATTCAAACTTATCAAAGTCCTAAGAGAAGCTTGGAGAAGATCTACAGGCTGAATTTTGTAGTTTTGGGTCTAGAAAACTTCAGGAAGAGAAGAGCAAACAGAGGGGTATAGTTTCTTGTTTTGAATTTCCAAAATTCCAAAGGTGGACTGATTCACCACTATTGGAAAATGAGTCCCACTTCATAGGACTGAACAGGAATTTTGTAGATATGTGTACCCATTTGTCCAAAACCTATTCACACACATTTTCTAGAAAACTAGACTAAGTCACCCAGCTTGGCATATGAGTCCCATTTGGCATTAACAATGAATTTTTCAAGATTCTATTGCTCCATCCTATCTTCTTCAACTTCCCAAGTGCACATCTCTAGTTTCACAATTTTCTATTTTATTTCACTTGCATTCTTAGGTCATTTAGTATTAGTTTGCATATCACACTATGTTTTCAAACATCTTGCATTTTCCAAGTTTACACTTGATGGTGAACCCTCATTTGTTGTTATCCTTTCCCTAGAACTCTCCCTTCATCATATTTCAATATCCTTTACATTGAAATCTCAAGGGTTTGTTCTTGAGTGAATAAGTGTCATTTTGTCCCTCTCCTTTTCGGTCCAAAACCCTACAAGTGAAAGAGAGCACAAAATCATTTTATTCACTCAAAATTTAAAAAAAATAGAGAAACTTTGTAGAAAGGGGGTTTTACTCAAACCAAGGTTTGAATGAATCCAAGTTCGAGTGAACCTCCAATGGGGATTCGCTCAAACCTGGGTTCATTTGAACCCCCCTTATCTCCCTCTAACACCAAGAATCTCTAGAATTTTTCCCTTCAAAGCTCGAGTTGGGGATGAAAATCGAGGACAATTAATAGACCCAACTAGATGATGGTAGTCCTTGGAACAAGCTATCCATCGAATATAATTTTAATATGTTTTGGTTTTATTATGTATTTATTTTTTTAGTTTGATTAAACATAGGTTTTTTCACTAAAAATCAAGCTCTCTATTCTGCACATGTGAAAAAATAGAAGATTATCAAAATAAAATTCTAAAAAATATGTGTAGGATAGGCATTGATTTCCTTGATCTAGTAAAAAAAATGAATTTCGATACATACAAAATTTTTTTATGTTGTATATGGTTTTCCTATGTCTGAATTGTAACTGGTTTGACTTCAAAACTTGATTAAGCAAAAAATATTCAATAAAACACAATGAAACCAAATGAAAGGGTTAGATATCATAGTCGCAAATTTAAATTCAAAAAATTTATAATTTTATGCTTCATAGAAAAAAGGTTATATTGTATACAGTGAGCATCACTCCTTAAAAATGGTGTTTACTGATAAAAACTAATTTTCAAAGGAGATGGAAAAAGAAGTGGAATCTAATTCAAAAAAATTGAAAAAAATATATTTAGAATCTATAGAAAAAATGTCACAAATCACTAGTTTGCATCATCTTCAAATTCCTCACGGTTTAGCCACTATAGGTGCCTGAAAGTGAAGATTTAGTTAGAAAAAATCAGTTGAGTGTCTAGTTTGGCCAGAAATTGTAAACCAGTATTGTGGGATCATCCGAGGAGGCATTTTGAGTCCTAATTTTCTTTTTCACATGTAATGGTATAATTTCCTTTATCTCTCTTTTGGTGATGGGGTATGTACAGGATCATCATGCAAAAAACAAGCCCTTAAGTGGCAAAAAATTCAGAAAAATCAATGTTAGGCAACGTGATGTAAATATTTTAATAAGTTATCTATATTATTTCAAAAATATGTAAGAATAGAATTTGTATAAAATTGAATGTAGTTTCTAAAATACTAGGTTTATTTAAAAATAAATAAAATCTATTTGGTGAAAATTTGAAATTTCAATGCAGTAGTACTTAAATTTCAGAAAATAAGATAGGTGTTGTCTGACCACCCTAACCATAATAAAATGATAATATTTTTTTGTAAGATTTTATATATAAGTAGAGGACTCATTCCGATGTGATGCATATTTTTTTGTAAAATTTTCCAAGTAAATAATTAATTATGATTTTTTTATTACAACTTTTAGAAAATATAAAACTCAGACCACCTTAACTTGGTCAAAACTTCATGAAATTTAATTTTTTTTTTTAATCCTATAGTATGTGAAGCATAGAATGTGACACATGTTTTGGATTCAAAAAATATGACACCGTTTGAAAGTTATAGATGTTTTTCAATCAGCCTATCGATCAGGACTTTAGTCGTAATTCTAATAGAAAATGAATAATAATTATTTATTAAATTCAAATTAAATCATACTTTATATTATTGGAAAGTTGAGAATCTCCTCTAAAAACCCTTTTTGTTTCATTAATTTTGGGTGAAAAAAAAGTCATCAGCCACATACCCTACAAATATTGCCACTTTTTGGCGCACAATGATCTTGCACATACCTGATGATTTTTCCAAATAGTTTTTCTCCTTTTCTTCGATTATGAGATATTTTAGTTACTTGTTCATGAGTACATCATCAGGCCTTGTAACCAAGACCCATTTTACATTTAGCATAGCTTCCTTTATCAATTTTTTAGTTTTTCCTTAATTTAATCTTAAGGGGGTGTTCGAGTAAATAAGTCATCACCTAATAATTATTTTTTTATTCAACATATTTTTACATTAATTGTTTAAGTTAAACTTAGGAGTTTCCTTTATATTATTAGATTAAGCTATATTTTCACATGTCTCATTACATTTGATGATGAGACTTATCTCAATCAAATCAAACCCTAATCTAGGTTTTTCTCTTTTTATTTTATATGCATTCACCTTTTATTGTAATCATTCATTTAGGCTATTGCATCAATAAAATTTTGCATGTTGTTCAACACATCATTCTTCTTAGATATCTCTTTTGTGATAGGATAACTACTTGCAAATGATTTTTCAGAGCTATGGGGTTCAGTCATAAACTCCAACAAAGATCAACCAAACTAACCAAATAAATATTAGATTAAATTCCATAGATATATAATTGCTAGCTTTAGATAAATAAACATAGGACTACCCTTCACAAAAATAAGAAAATACATCTAGGAATTGAGTCCAAATTTCAACATATACGAATGAGGAAGAATAAAATAATGAGTATGTAATGGAGGAGGAAAATAACCATGGCCTCCACCCCCTCTATCATAAACTAGATTTTATACATATTGTATTTATATTAGTATTAGGGAGTAGGAAAATTACCACAACCTCTACTCCTATAACACAAACTAGAATATATGCATATTATGTCCAAAATAGTGGGAAAAGACAAACTACCTCAACCTCACTAAACCCATAAACATGTATGTTTTCAGCCTTTAATAAATTATTAGTTAGAGGTCAAAGATGGACTTTTTCCACATCATAGGAACCTTTCTCATTACAAAAGCCAATGAAGGAAGGAATTTATAATTAATAGGGAGAGTTACCTTAAGACCTTTCATAATCTCCTCTATAATCCATTACATATTATTTTGTATAAGTTTGAGTGTGTGAAGATAGAATAAGGTATTATTAATGTTTACCTCAACTTGATGATCCATGTTGTCAATATAATAGTGAAGGATAAATAGATCTTGCTACCATTGATAACATGAACACATAGTTGAGATAGTATTCCATGTCAAAAAATTCCTAACTACTCCTAATGTCACTAGGATCCAAAATTAGGTGTTTTATTGCTTCTCATATACCAATGCATGAATTCTTATCAACCTCTTTTTCTACCTTGAATATAAGAACCTAAATCCTCAATTCTAGGCTTTTAATTTATTTCTCTAGAAAAGAAACCAAATCACCAGTCATCATTCCACTTGAGACTTTAGGCTATAAATTCTTCATGTTTCCCCAATTCGCTACCACCTTCCCTTTCTCCATGCTAATACTTTTGCAATCAATTCCTACCATGTCCAATCCTAGACATGGAGTTCAATTTTATCACAAAATAGAGCGAGGATAATAAGGCTGAACTAGAAATAATGGGCCAAAATATCCACTACTACAATAGGATCTAATACAAATTTTCCCACTAAGAGAGGTGCAAGAAGTTGAGTCCACAAAATGTTCAAAAAGTTCAAGTTTTATTTTCTGATTTTTGAGATTTGTCACAACTGGACAAAATTTGAAGCACTTACACATAGAATATTAAAAATTTCTAGTATTATGAATGTAGTATTTTGATTTTGGTTTTCAAATATGTAATTTATTCTAATGCTTAGATTATAGAAATTAATTTTTAAAAGGCATGCATAAAATCCACTTTCTAGAGTCACTTTCTAGGACCATACCATGCACATGTATGACCACCATAATTTGATGTAAATAAAATTATTTTTCTAATTCCTTTTTAGGAAAGATGCATATTATAATAAATATTGAGAAGGATATTTTTAATAAATATTTTTGAAATATTTTTTATTAATTATTTATTGCCCCTAATTGTTGTTTTTGAAAACTCCTTACATGTGCCCACCATAACTTGAGATTAAATAATCACTTTTTTGACTTTTTTTATTTTTTAAAATAATTATATGTAGATTGGTGTCATATAATTTTATTTACAAGAAAATTATTAAATTAGAAACTATCAAAAATATAAAAACCTTCTATTTCAAGTTTATGGACTAGTTTCTTGAAAAATTAATTAAAAAATATATAAAAAAAAAATTCAATCATAAAAAAAATCACATATTTGAAAACTAGACATCATTATATATAATAGGTTTTAATTTCATAAAAAAAAAAATTGAAAAAAAGTCATCAGGTATTGTAACACCAAATTTCTACAACTTTTATTTCTATTCCATGTATATCAGCATGAAGTTAGTTAAAAGAAAGCAAACAAAATGGCACTCTTTATGAAATAATCCCTTATGCTCTACGAATATAAAAATAAAAAAAACTAATCGAAATCCTAAGGAGCATAGTGAATAATCTAGTCCATAGTGGATTGGTGCTTCTATGGAAATAAGCCCTTTCCCAATCCTTGCTAAGATAAGCTAAATGATTAAATGCCTTGAAGATGGAGTCATGGTGGGAAAAATCAGTTCTCTTGAAGAGAGTGACTTTACATGAATGATTGTGTAGTTGTGGAGGATTTGATCAAGAATGAAGCCTTTCATTTATACATTATTTTGATGAGAGAAATAGCCAAATGGATGAATGTGGGACAAATATTGGACCAATGAGATGAGGGCACTTGTCATCTTGTGAGTGGTTGATGCATGAGCACATTTTGGTCAATGTGCCAAAGAGGGGGAGATTCAAATTTGAATTTGATGACAAGATGAGTTAAATGCTAAGCTTGACTTGTGCAAGAGACATGTAAGAGCTTATTAATTGCTTTGTTGGATGTACATGCCAAATTGGGGGGAGATTCAAACTTGGAGAAGATTCTCCATTTATGCCAAGTTGAAAGTAAACAAAGATTTTGATAAATCAATTAAATGCAATTTCATGTGCAAGTGGCAAAATCTAGAGAATACAAGTGATTAGGATTAGCATTTAATCATGGATTAGATTAATTAAGATGATGTTAGATGTTTTTGATCCATTTGACTTAGATTTAGGGATTTAAATCAAATCAAAGGGAGATGAAAGGTGATAAAGATTTAGTTAAATAAATATTTGATTTATTTAGCTAAGGGGGATAGTGATAGGATCAAATTAAATAAAGTTAATTTATTTAATTTTAGATGGATGATCCTTAGAGATTAATCAATTAAACTTGGTTTATTTAATTGATGAGCGAATATGATTAGTTAAATATGCATGATGTCAATTTGACATGTCTACATTTTTCCCCTCTTTGAAGCAATGTACTTGCTGCGTTGGTTCAAAGAATAAACTTTCCGCAATCAAAATTCATTTTTTTTTTGATTTTTTCAGTTTCCCTAGCGAAAAGAGGTACACTAGTACATTGCCCCCTCAAGAGATCGAGTAAAAAGATTCGATTTGAGGGTCGATCTCGCGATAAAGAGGTTCAAGATGGATGGTTATGGATGATGATACAAATGAGATGATTTTAAGATGCTTAGAATAACAAATCTACATTATCCTAAACAACTTAAATGATGATATGATGTGAGATGGATGAGATTGATGATGTGATATGCTGTGATTATGCAAATGTATGATTTTATGAGATGCTTAGACTAACAGATCTATATTATGATGATGATGAAAATGCAATGCATGTGAAATGATTAGTGTTTCCTATTATGTATGATATGAATGATATGTGGTATGCTGACGGTTTGTGGATGCATGATGGATGCATTGGTGATGTTGTGTTAGCATGGAGAAAGAAGAAATGAGATGATGACAAGAGGATCCAACAAGTCCATGATCTGACGAGACTTTATTAGAGATGATAATGATGATAGATGATGATGATTTGCTTATCAAGGATTGGGATTTTAAAAGGGATACTTACCTTATGTTTGATAACACGCATAAGTACGATGCATCAAGGTATAAAGGACCAGGATGGCATCATACTTAGTGGGATGGAATTTGACTTGACAAACAGATAGGAGTATTCTTGTTCACACTTGACATACAGAAACCTTGCTAGGACATACCTAACAAAGCAACTATTTTCCAAGTTATATATTACAAGAACGTCCAACAAGCACAATATAAAAAAGGATAATGATCGTTGCCCCATTCCTATCTCTCTAAATCCTTCGTTCAGATATCATCGAGAGGTCCTTGGAATAAGCACAATAAGATAAATCAAAAGAAAAGACCAAGTATGCAAACAAGTCAATGTTCTTCATACCTTTAGCAAGAGGGATGTGTTTTGATAGGATAAGAATCCAAGGTGATATCCAAAATGATGCCCATTGTCGGAACAATATATCCTAGGACATGCATTGTATAGGATAATGATGGTTTGATAAGTTGATTGATAGGCTATTGATATAAGGTCGACTGACATGTTTGAAAATGATCAAGAGTTTGATTTTGCATTTAGTGGTTTGTTTCTTTGATTTTGATTTTGTGTTTGAAGTTTTCTTTTGCTAATTGATGTGATTGTTTTTGTTTGTGTTGCCAAAGTATGAAGGAGATGATTAGTTTATTATGGATGATTGATTATTTTAAGTGAAAGCGAGATGAGACAGATGGATTTTTTCAAATATTTGGATGTTCTTGACGTTTTTGAAATGTTTTGATGCTATTTTTTGGCGTTTTCAAGATTTTACAAATGTTTTGATTTTCGAATTTTGCAATGTTTTGGGCTTTTCTAAGATTTTATGAATGTTTTTTGGATATTGTGTTTTTTGAATGTTTTTGGATTTTGATGTTTTGGATGTTTTTGGATTTTTTGATGTTTTGGATGTTTTTGGATTTTTTGATGTTTTGGATATTTTTGGATTTTCGCATGATTTTGACAATTTGGATATGGACATGTGTGATGCTATCAGTTCTCTGCTTGGGATTTTGTTGAAGACCAAGCGAAGGTTGACTGATCAAATCGATGGATTGATGATGATGATAACATTGTTGAGGATACACAACAATGCAAGTATTTGATTGATCAGGATTAATGATGATAACATTGTTGAGGATGCACAACAATGCAAGGATTGATTGATCAGGATTGATGATGACAACATTGTTGAAGATGCACAACAATGCAAGGATAGTGTTAAGCAACACAAGGATATCCTGAGATGATTATTTTTTGATTGGAATTGATTGATCATGATTGATGAAGCTTGATTTGGAACAAAATTTGTTCAAATGATTTGACGTGATGTTTGAAGTGTAAATTAGATGTGACTGATAGTGATTATTTGGATTGATGATGAAAGATAGAGCCTGATAAGGAATATCTTCTCGTCAAAATATGCCATGGGCTAGTGATTTGGATTTTGGATTACAAATTCTTTGACCAATTTGGTTTCACGTTTGCAAATTTTTGGATCACCACATAAGTTGGAGGTTATAGATCAAGATTTATTCTTGAAGCAAGATATAAATATCTGCCCCCAATGTCTAGCAATTTATGGATAGATGCCTAGATAGGTGTATGGATGGATGGATATGGAAAGCACACAAATGATGTCAAGGATTATCTTGCGATAAGATAAGGTGCTCAGATCAAGAATTCTCATTTGGATAATGCTTCATGGCTCAGATAACATTGGATAGGATAGGATTAGTGAAAATGACCCATGTCAAGATGTTTACCATAAGCAACTGTAAAGTGTGCCCCAAACTTCATCAAGATCAAGATAACTGAGATGATGGATGCAGATATATGTGAATGGATGAATGGATTTATTATGGATAATATGGATGGAATGTTGGATTTATTATGGATGGGATGAGATGCTTTCATCTGAAGTGGTGCACGTAGATGCTCGATTCTACACATGATGCCTGTTTTCCAGGTTTTTATCATGTTCTTGCCCAAAGCACCTCCCATGCGGTTTTGACTAGAGGACGATTTTTTTCTCTTTACTATTTTCAATCCCTTTTTTGATTTTTTTTGGGTTTTCATATTTTTTGATTTTTTTGGTTTTTTTTGAAAGATTTTAAGCTCATGCTGAATCACAAGGTGTTGTTGATGTAGATTCCCCTGTCATAATGTGCCATCGATATCCTACTTGAAGAGGTTGCTTTGCTAAGATACGTGCACTTGAATATAAATTTTGAGATTCCTAATCTTCTTCGTCGATACCGGAGTTAACTTTGTCTTTGTGCACACATCACAATAGAGTGCCTTCAGAATCCTTATGATGAAGGGTCATTTCCAATACATGGTCAATTTGAAAATTGGATATCATGTGTGGAGGCATGGATGGAGTGTGTTTAGGGATAAGAGATGGATTGGTTGATAGTTTGGAACCTTTGACTCTCTAAACTTGGGAAGATGAGCAATGATGGGTGGCTATGAAACTGTGAATGGAATTAGGACCAACTGCTTGATACACTTTGTATGTCACTTGAAAATCTTGATTTTTCTTTTGTAGACATCTTTGATGGATACTTTTCCCTTTTTTATTTTGCCCCATAGTTACTTTGACTGATGGAGTTTGATAGGGATAATCTTTCTTTGTATTCTTTAGTATCCATGTGTATTTGATTTTTCCATTATGCTTCTTAGCTTCTTTTTCTTTGATAATGTTCTTCGTACTTTTATTCAATTCTTTCTTTTGATGTTGGTCCAAATTTATGGATGGGGTGATGGGTGGATGAAGATTCATGATGTGGCTGGTTGTAGTATTGACACTAGTTTCCTCATAAGGACTCTTCGTGCTCCCTATGTTGATGCTTGCATTAGATAAAGTTACCCCCAGTATTGTGGTAGTGGCACCTTCGTTCCTTGATTCTGCTTGTTTTGAGGGTTCCTGTTTAGAATGCATTATCTAATAAATGACCACTATAGATGATGTTATTTCGATTGGATGCTCTACTAACTCTGAAATATCTTGTTCTATCCGATCTATTTCCTTGAGTGGATAATGTTGGATATCTTTATTTATGATGTCCTCAATCTGAATTTGGGATATATCTGATACTGATGTTGACAACTCAATAACCTGCTCTTTTTGTGTTGTAATGTTTGGAGTAAAGGAATCCTGTTCTGAATGAAGATCATCTACATGTCCATCCATAGAAAGCTTCTCATGGGTGGATGGAGGAGTATGTGCTATGCTGATATGATCATCATTTGTGACATCTTGTATAGATAGGAGAGTTTCCATTACATCATTGTAGTAGCTCAAAGATATAAATTCTTGATTTTGAATGATTTCAGAATTGCTTTTGGCATGCTTTGGATCAATTTCTTGACATGGGTCAGTTTCAAAGAATTGATTACTCACAAAGGGTTCTTGGTTGTCTTTATTAGGAATGGGAAGTGGATCAATATCCTCTGGATCGTTAAGTGGATTTGGATCAAATGTTGAGTTGAAGATTCCTTCAATATCTGAGAACATGTCTTGGAAAGGACCATTGCTAGACCTTGGTGAAAGACGTTGATCATGCTTTGGAATAAATTCTTGAGATATTCCCTCTAACTCATTAGGTGATGTAGAGACATTTTTAACATGATCATTGGTTGATGCCTCGTTGGATGAGGTGAAAAAATCTTTGTTGATGGATAGATCTTGATCATTGTTTTCAACAATTGTGGTGGAGGGATTTCCAATGTCTTCAACCATAGGGTCAAGTGATGTTGGCATTTCTTGGATTGGATCATTGTTGGTTGGTGGACTTTGATCACGATTGAAAAGTGATTCTTGACATATGTTGATTTGATCATTAGATGAAGTAGAAATACCTTCAAGGTGCTCAGTGATGGATTGATCTTAATCCTTGTTCTCAATAGTTATGGTGGAGAGATTGGCAATTCTATCATTGTCCCCAATAACAATTATCTTTTGATCAATCAGGCCTTGGATGAGTTTTTTGAGTTGAACACAATCTAATGTTCTATGTCCCATTATTCTATGATAATCACAAAGGTGCTTCTCATTATACCCTAGCGGTTTTATGGCTGGTTCTTGATAGTTCACATAAACAGGGATTTTGATGAGATTTTTTTGTACCAATTGTTGCAAGACTGATTCGATTGTTCTCCCAAGTGGCATGTATTTTTCTTGCTTCCTTGCACTTTAAATTGACCTTGTGGTGATTGATCTTTGAGATGTGGTGATTGGGTTTCTTGTTGATGTTGTTGATCTTGATATCCGACTTCTTGCCATTGGAGATATTGTTCTTGATGTGGTTGTGGACATAACTCAATGATTTGATGACATGGTTCAACCAATGGAAGAGTGTATTGATTTTGGAGAGAAGATATCTCTTGGCTCAATAATTCAATTAATTTCGTGTGCAAAGCAAGTTGATCTAGTGAAATTTGATCTTGATTTTCAATTTGACTCCCTTGATTTGGCTTTTGTTCAAGCAGATTTGGGATGTACACTTGTGGTGTTTGATTTTGGACAATGTTCTGATTTGGGATGACACTCAGATTTGGCATGAGAGGTTAAAATTGAACATTTTTGATGTTAGGAATCACATTGCCTTGATTTATGTAACTTTGATTTTTCCTGGTGTTACCTTGACTTGGAGTCGTTAACATCTTGTTTGAATTTTGAACAACATTTGTATGATTTGCAAACATATTTATCCCAAAGTTTGTCAGATTCATGTTTGGAAAACTTGTACTTGGTACATTCTCATTTGGCATGTAGGGATTTGGTGGGATGACGTTGTTTGTTTGAAGGCTCATGCATTGATTGTTGGGTTGACAAAATTGTTGGTTTGGATTTAGATCTACCATTGGGAAATGTGTTCCAATCTTTGATTTGGGCATACTCACACTTGTGCCATTGAAATTTGTAGAAGATAATGATCCCATATATGGATTGTATAAGTGTGATTTTTGATAATCAATCAGCATTGTAAGGCTTTGAAAGTTCAATTGATTTGGATTACTCATGATGTATGGATCAAGTTTGTATTCCATTTTCTCCTTATGTTTTTACCTTGTTGCAAAAGTGACCTCTAAGTTTCTTAGGACTAATGACAAGATGAAGGATGAAAAGGGGTGAATAATATGAGTGTTGAACGTTTAGGAACTTTGGATCAATGCTAGACTTAGGGATTGATTTTGATTGTTTGAGTTGGATAATGAACTTGTACAAACCCTAAGATGTAAGATGTTATCTTAGGATGAACTTGTTCAAAGGATTGCTGATTTAATTAGAGGTATGAGAAAGGATGCATTCCCATACTCCTAACTAAACAAGGTGATTTTTGGTTTGATAATTTACCCAAGTCTAGAATGATGTTTTCAAAGCTCTAAAGTTGTTTGGGGGATGAAGATGATAAATTTATGGGATGGATGAAGTGTTTGATTTGATCCTAAATGAACCTAGGAAGGAATTGTCTACTAGACCAAGATATTGAAGAACATTCCTTTCTCTAAAAGTAATTCAAAATCAAAAGATCAATGTTTGCATGAAAACCATATGACCAAAAGATGCCAAGCACATATGTGGGGTCCAGTTGATTCAATCTTTGCTTAATGGATTATTTTTACCAAAAACAGACACTTGATTAGATTTTGAATCTAGATGTCTAATGTCTCAACTTTCCCCTTATCCCACAAAGTGTATTATGCGGAAACCAAGGAAATTTGAGGCAAGAGTTACCTATTATTGACCTTAATAGGAGAAAATTGAGATGAAATCCAAATGCTTAGAAGCCTCTAAAGATGAGAATCCCAAGGGAAAGCAATAACATGTGAATTTGTTCAAGGATATTTGCTTCTCCTAAAGAGTTTGAGATTTGATACCCATATTGAATGTTGGTTTTCTGATGTTTTTTATTAAAGCACTATGTTTTCAAATTGACTCACAAGCAATGTAACACCCTAGCTCAATTGGTACATTTTTCTCGGTGGGCTTTCCTCATGCCCTTCATAGTAGAAGAGATTATTTTACATGCAACCAAGGAAAAAATATAAAGGTATGCTAAGAATGGAGTCTTAACCTCTATGTTTCAACCAAGATCGGACATGGCAAGTAACTTATTGGAATCTAAGTTCCAATGCACCACTTCAATAAACTCTTTGGATGGACTGGATGGTTACTACAAACAAGGTTCTTAATGATGGGACATCAGGGACATGGCACCTTGCGAGCATCCAACAAGCCACTAAAGGATTTAATCAATCCTACTAGGGGCTCTTATGTTTTTAATGATAGTACCCCATTCTGAAAGACACTGTATGGCTAAGGCCTACATACCATGAGGACTTAACAATTTAGACTTATCCATTTATATACCGGCCTGAATGAAAACCGATTGGTGTCGCCTTCAAGTTCTCCTTCTAGATGTGTCTCTTAGGTAGGCCCCTCTAAAGATGACTCAAAAGCAATAAAATGCATTTTGAGTGTTTCTATTGCACCCTAGATCACACGAAGCGCAAGGGGAGAGGATACACACTCAAAATGCACCAAAGACAAAATCACACAATTCAGACACTTGTTCATTTTAGCCTCAAAGCAATGATGAGTTCATTTTAAAGCACCAAGATGAAGTGTGAAATTTGCTTTGTTCAATTTGTTAACCTTAAACAAAATCTAGTTAATGTTGCCTAAAGTTCGTTTTAACCTTTTTGCAATGAAAATTGAAAGCCTTTTGAAGTGTTCATTTTAAAGCCCAAAGAAAAAGTGTGAGTTGATTTAAAACAGAAAACTAAGGCGTAGATGAAAGCCTTAAGCATTAGAAAACACTTTTGAGTTTCAAGTTTGATGCCCAAATTTCCTCCAAGTTTCTTCGAAGATCACTTCTAGCAAGCTCCTTGTGCAAATGAAAAATCCCTCCTTTCTTGCCTTTCCTTCGTCTTCTTTTTTCTTTCTTTGTTTTCCTATTCCATCAAAAAAGACAATTATATGAGAATTCAATTTATTTTGATTTAACTTCAAACAATAACATGATCCTAAGTGATGATAATAAAAGGAGGATTTATAAGTAAATCATTAATGATTCTATTTGAGAAGGCATCACACTTGTTAGACTCCTTATCATAATCTTCATCACTAGAGATATTGAGTCAAGAATAAATCTTTCAAAAGCATATCACAAGCTCAAATTTTAGCTATCTAAAAATGACCATTATCATTCAAAAGAGCATATAAATATTGAAATAAAATATGAAAATAAATAAATCCCTGTCATTGTCAACATCATGCATCATTGATTTTCCTGTAGCTATTTCTGCGCATTCTCTACTCCATAGTACAGTAGTTGTCCTGCATGAAAGAAATAGATGAGCAAGAAATGTTTGAATTGAGTGAAAAATGTGTCCTTTACTTATCTCTACCAAATCAACTCCCAAAAGAATTTAAAATTCAACAAAAAACTATTTTCTTTCCCTATAGCTGGAATATTATCAATTTAGATCAACCTACTGTTGGATTTTAGTAGACTTAGACATCAAAATTTGGGGTGATATCAATAATGAACAATGATAGGTACCAATGGCACAACAGTGGTAAATAAATATAATCACATGGGACAGTCTTCCTACAAAAATGATAAATATGGCCAAATGATTGTACGTTTATGGCTATCAAACTAATAAGTAAAATGCAATTGGTGGGTATAAAATAGAACAGTGGATAAATGCCCTTTTTTTTTCTATTTTTAAGAGCTTCCAAGCTAGCATAATTGGTAGTTGTATGTTTGAATTCAATAACCTTTTACGGCGTCCCTTCTACCTACGTGCAAATGGATCTAGACATTCATCAAAGCATAACATACTGAAAAGATTTTGTCAGATGCTCAATTTATTGTGTTAGATGAGGTCGTTCAGATATTTGTCATCAACTTTGACTAGGATGTTGAAGCGATTTATGCAGAGGTCTCCCAAAAAGTGATAGATTATGTTGTCTTCTACCAAATTGCCTTCCTGCCACTGATTAACTATTGGTAGATACAAACTCCAGTTGTAAATAATTAATAAGCTTTAGCAAGATCACACCACAATATCTTAGAAATGCATTTAACTGATAATAATGACATTGCACATCATAGGCTATGTAGATTATCCAAAAAAAAAACTCTTAGTAGAATTAAATGACTATTGGAAGCAGATAACCATCTAGGTACAAACTTTGGAGTATTTATCAGGTTCAAACACACAGTGCGATGGGATTGGCATGATGGATTTGTTGGATTCAATCAATGTCTTAAAGACATATAGGTGCAAAGAATATAGGAGCAGAAAATGAAACAACAGGCCTGCACTATAATATCCCGCACCATGTTAGGTATCCAGTAATAATGAAGGGACATCCATCAATGTATAATAAAAGCAGAACTTTTTTTTTAGTTGTTGAACGCAGCAGCATAGTAAAGGCACACAAACTGTTTGACAAATAAGGCACGTAGACTTTTTGACAGAATGTTTCAAAGACATGGTTTCAAGTTGCAAAGGCCTTAAAAACTTTCAAACAAATGAAGGACTACGCTAAAGAAGTTCTGATCTCTATGCAAGAAATTTTCAAGCAAAGGCAGCCTACGACCAAATGGGAGCATAAAGAGGAGCAAAGGAAGTTTAAAGAGGAGTGCAGGAATGTTTCTCCCACCAATCAATGAATTCGAACATTTTGAGGGGAATTACATGAAAAAATCACTTCACAACTTGGGGGAAACCATACAGTCTCTCTTGGGCTTCAAAGAGGACTTAACATTCACATTGGTTGAATCAGTGCACTTAATCATTGAAGGGTTCTCCTCTGCCACCAATTCTCTAGATTCTACTAGTAGTCCTACATATCTCAAAGATGCCAAGCTATCTCATAAAGAAAACTATGATTTGGAGGTTTCCATTTTGAAACTGGAAGATGAGCTAGCTGCACTCAAGGCCTATCTTGGATAGTTGGATTCTAAGCACAAAGAGGCCCTAAACAAGCTCCTAGATTTGAAAGGAGCATTTGTTTCTTTTGTTGGGTGAGGCTTTTCCTGTTAAGTGATAAGCAGGCATATCTTGAGCCTCTTGTAGTTCTAGACTTTGACAAATTGGTCATAAAATTAGCAGGAGGAAAGACCCGAGAATATAAATTTGACAAGGTTTTCCTTCCTGGGGCTTCCCAAGATGAAATCTTTGCAGAAGTTCAGCCAATTATCAGATCTGCTCTAGATGGACACAATGTATGCATTTTTTCTTATGGGCAGATAGGAACTGGAAAAACATTTACTATGGAAGGAAAACCAAATTGTCCTGGTATTGTTCCCTATGCAATTTAGGAAATATTTCGTCACACCTCAATAAATAGCTATCGAGGTGGGTGAAGTTTGATTTGTAATATATCTTTATAGATTTAATTTAAAGCGGCTAGGCAGCTTGTAGATTTTATCTCAACATTAAAAAGAAATTAACTCAAAGCCTATCTAGCTATATTGTATTACCATCAATGATATGACATCAAACCGCGCGTTGAATGAATGACTGGAAGCTTAGAATGTCGTGTGAAAGGAGCAGGGTTTCACAATCCTTTGGTTAAGCAATGTTGCAAGATTGTTAAGAATAATCACCAAGCATTAGAAAAGGAAACATTGCAGAACATATATGTAATGACTAATTACAATGCTTCCAAAAAAAAGAGTCTGAGATAACTTGAATCGTCATTCTTTTCTACCACAACCATGATTACCAAACAATGACCTTCGTTTAAAATGTAAATAGTAATGCTTGAAATAAAAAAGTTTGACATCTACATGATTGGTAACAAAGGAAACAAAGCCTTAAGTTTTATATGGAAAGCAATGAAATACTTTATGTTTCCAAACTAATGCTTGAAATAAACAGAGATAAACAAAACCACGGTGGGCGCCAAATGTAACACCAAATTTATGCAACTTTTATTTCTATTCCATGTATATCAGCATGAAGTTAGTTAAAAGAAAGTAAACAAAATGGCATTCTTTATGAAATAATCCCTTATTCTCTATGAATATAACAATAAAATAAACTAATTGAAATCCTAAGGAGCATAGTGAATAATCTATTCCATAGTGGATTGGTGCTTCTATGGAAATAAGCCCTTTCCCAATCCTTGCTAAGATAAGCTAAATGATGAAATGCCTTGAAGATGGAGTCATGGTGGGAAAAATCAGTTCTCTTGAAGAGAGTGACTTTACATGAATGATTGTGCAGTTGTGGAGGATTTGATCAAGAATGAAGCCTTTCATTTATACATTATTTTGATGAGAGAAATAGCCAAATGGATGAATGTGGGACAAATATTGGACCAATGAGATGAGGACACTAGTCATCTTGTGAGTGGTTGATGCATGAGCACATTTTGGTCAATGTGCCAAAGAGGGGGAGATTCAAATTTCAATTTGATGACAAGATGAGTTAAATGTTAAGCTTGACTTGTGCAAGAGACATGTAAGAGCTTATTAATTGCTTTGTTGGATGTACATGCCAAATTGGGGGGAGATTCAAACTTGGAGAATATTCTCCCTTTATGCCAAGTTGAAAGTAAATAAAGATTTTGATAAATCAATTAAATGCAATTTCATGTGCAAGTGGCATAATCTAGAGAATACAAGTGATTAGGATTAGCATTTAATCATGGATTAGATTAATTAAGATGATGTTAGATGTTTTTGACCAATTTGACTTAGATTTAGGCATTTAAATCAAATCAAAGGGAGACAAAAGGTGATAAATACTTAGTTAAATAAATATTTGATTTATCTAGCTAAGGGGGATAGTGATAGGATCAAATTAAATAAAGTTAATTTATTTATTTTTAGATGGATGATCCTTAGAGATTAATCAATTAAACTTGGTTTATTTAATTGATGAGTGAATATGATTAGTTAAATATGCATGATGACAATTTGGCGTGTCTACAGGTATATTTCCAAAGTCAATTTTTTTCTTGATGTTTTCATGATATTGTACTTGCAAGTCTAAGGCTAAGGTGTGAGTTCACAAGCCTAAAACAAAAGAAAAGGATTTGGTTTCAAATTTCAAATTTTATGAAATGCATAATTGCCCTAAAATAAGTACTCATTATATAATATTGTGTAATTAGAAATGGATAATTATTTTAAAAAACAAAATGGGTACCTAATTTCAAAATTTAGGTTCGAGAGCTTAAGCCTAACAGGCTCCCATTTTTTATGAAATGGGTGCCCATTTATGTCTAGATTTTTCCAAGCTCAAAAAATTCTCCTATATGTGGACCCAACTTCTTGCTTTTATCCACCACCTTAAGTAATAATTGTATAAATCAATACTTCATCTCCTAATCTATCCCATCATAGATCATCATCAAATATTAAACTTGTACAATAGACTAGTAAGTTGCCTCTCCTTTCACTATTAGGGGATGGACATGTGTTTTTTATTGTATATATATGTGTATATATTTATTTTTATGTGTACATGTATGTTTATGTGTGTTTTTGTGTGTATTTAATATGTATATGTATATGTGTATGTGTGTGTATGTGTATGAATCTATATCACACTTGTTGCACATATACTTAGGTTCAATATCTTAACTTATAACTTTATTCAAGGATTGTGAAAGATAAGTAATTTATGATTTATGGAAAGGTATTCATATATCAAAAGTTGAGAATATGTAGACCAATATTATTGTGAATATAATGAATATTATAATCAATAAATTTTACCAAACCATACAACTTATCATGTGTAGTGTAGAAAAATATATCCCTTTTACCTTTTTAAATTTGTTTGGGCCCTCTTAGTTAAATTGGAATTAATTATGGCTTAATTTGGTGTTGTAAAATATATTTATTTACACTTTCACACCTAGTTAGGTGTCTTTTAATTAATTAAGTGTAATTCTTCCTTAATTGACCCTTTAATTCATTCAACAAGCCTATTTAATTAAATTTTTCGAAGAGGAAACCTAACATTCAATAATTCCTTAACATCACACTTCTCATTGAGCAATGTGTGTCCTAGGTTTAGTGACCTAGGAACTATTCACCTAAGGGTTAATGGGTCCTCCCTTAGACCTAGGACCTAAATTTAAATTATTTTTTCATGGTATTTTAATGTTTTCAAGTCTATATTTAGATGTTAGCTTGTGATATTTGAATTTTAGGAAATTAAGGATACATATCTATAAATATAAGGTTATTTCATATGTTTCACCTAGAAGATTTTAGGAGCATTATTGGAGCAATTCAAGATAATTTCAAGAGAAATTAAAGTTATTGAAGAGAAAAATTATTAGAGTTTTATTGCAGTAAGCAAGATCCAATTTTCATGTCAAAGTCTTCTTGCATCATGCATGTTTTTGGAGCTAATATGATGATGTAAGTTTTATGATCCTATCAAGAATTCAAAGCACTATTTCAAGCATAGATTCAAGGTTCAAGATCCACATTCATTGAAGCCATTTCATGCAAGTTGTAGATCTACATTCCAATGCTTATGCAAGGTTTTGTTGAGTGGTAACATTGCTTTGTTCATTCTTCAATCCCTCTTTCATTTTTAATTTCATTTCAAGGTTTGATTACCAAAATGGGGTTTGACAAAGGAAAACTCCTATTCACCAAAAATAAAATTATTTTCCCTCTAAATTTGTGATTGCAGATTTAGGTGGAAGAAATCTAGAAGATCCCTTGAAGAGAAAAATTGAAGAACTTATCAAAGTTGCAAAAATTTGTCAAAGTTGTCATCTCCTCACAAAAACTCATCTACAAAATTTATTTTTTGTCTTTTTGAACCTAAAACTTGGAGAATCTAGAAGTGAAGATATAGGACCAATGGCTCCTAAAAGTTACAAAGAAACACTAACTTAGGACCCATTCACCCCTGAGTTAATGAGTCTTAGATCAAGTTTAGAAACTCACTTTTGATTAAAGGTAAACATAGATATACCCTTATTTGATATATAATATGATTGTAGGTTATGTCAGTATTTAGTTTAATATTTCTATTTGAAGTGTTAGATTTCATTTTGGTGTTGATTTACTATTTTTTAGTTTTTCTCCCCAAAGTTTTGTTTGACTAGGACCCTTGTCCTAGCATAAAAACGAAATTTGTAGATTCACACTTTGAATTTATTCACCTAAGGGTTGATAATCATTTTATTGTGTGGATTTCATTTCCTAATGAAATAGAGGAAGATATGTTCATATCCCCTTCATTTCCATTTCTAGATACCCAACTTTATTTTCATCATTTCATTTTGGTGAACCCGATGTGAAGAGCATTGTTTATTTTTTATTTTGGAGTGCATTTTCACCCTAGATCTAGATCTTACATTTATTTGCATAGCATTTCATTGAATTGAATCTTATTTAGGGTTTCTTAACTTGCATTAGCTTGCATCTCATTCAAGGCTTTAAGATTGCATGTTTGCATTCTTTAAATCTTAAAAATACAAAAAAAAATGTCAATCGTTTTGAAAAGCATTTACATAACAATGCAAATTATCATTCACTTATATTTGAAAATTGAATCAAAATTGAACATCAAATTAGCTCTCCTAAGTTTTCATTTGGTCATATTTTACATTTGCATTCAAGCTTAATTTCACAAAAAATTGAAACCGTAAATCAATATATAAAACCAAAATCTAATAGCCATAGGGATCAACTCATAAATATATATAAAAACATTTTTCCAAACCCTAAGGTAGGACTCACTCACCTAGGGGTGAATGATTCCCTGATCAAGGTTGTTTCCTAAATTTATAGGCATTAAATCTTTGTTTTTGTGTTCTATTTTGTTGTTCTCATTTTTCCAATTTAGTTTGCAGATTTTTTGTTACTTGGAATTGATCATATTAAGATTCGTTTGAAAAAATTCATTGCATTTTTTGAATTCAAAATTGCATTTACAAGACATCATTTTCAAGTTTTCACATAGCATTATTAGAAAATTATCTTGTTTGAAATCTAAAAATTGCATTTACATATTTACATTACACTTTACATCCTAGGTTTTTTCATTACATTTCACCTTTTGTCCATTTTGGGTGATCTGATAGGGAGAGGGGTTGGAGGAATCAATCACTGATTCCCGCTCTGGGTCTCACTTGGAAGACCTCCTTGGTGTTATGTTGCACCACCTTAACCTATAGGAACTCTTCTTGACTAGGTTCCCTTGGTTCTCCTGGCCAACCTCTCTACCCTATCTGTTTTCAACAATCAAGCTATCCTTGATGCAATTCCTCCATTCTTCCTTTAACCTTTAATCCTTCCTAAAGGTTAATCTTTCCACAACACTCCACTTGTTCTTGCATGGGTGGAGAAGGTGTTGTAAAGCTTCAAAATGATCAAACTAGGTTTCTTGTTCCAACACAAGACTCCAACCATCCATCACTCTCATCAAACTTTCACCTAGGGTTTGGAAAGGGCTACAAGCCCAAGCCCCAATTAGGCCTCTAAACAGAGATAAAATGCCTTTTTGTTCTAAACCCACCAAATACTTAAGTTCTTTGTAAATAATTTGTGGTTCTCATGCCTACACCTCCAAGATTTTTAGGGTATCAGGCCTGCTCAGGCCATACACTGTCCATATCCTGAAATGGTCAGAACCCTAGGGTTTCTAAACTTTTCATGGTTATTTCCAAACTGTCAGAAATTTCTCCTATCAAATGGATTGATAAACTCTCCTCCTATTCACCATACATAGCCAATACCTTCAAAAAAATTCACAAGAAATAATTTCTTCAAAAGCTTAATTCCCCTACAAGTTACAAGACATTTTCTCCAAGCCTGCCCTAACCGGACCTACACTGGCTCGCCTAAGGCATCATTTTGCTGGCCACTACTGAACTCAAAAAAAACCTAAATGCTACCATATTTACAATGAGGGATCCTAGACATGAATCCCAAGGGGCTGTACAAATTGTACAGTGGGAAAGTGCTCTAGAGCTCCATTTCTTTCAAAACTACCTGTTACAGGCCTGAACAAAAATAGTAAGCAAACTATGTATAGACAAAGGATGAAAATGATTGAAAAAGGTAGAATAATGGAACTCCAAGATTGAAAAAAGTTAAATCTACATGCTACAAACTAAACAACAGAAAAGTTACTCCATTTGAGCTCGGTTTGAATGCAAAAGAAATACAGAAAACTGTCCTCAAACGCTATTTTTTTCAATTTTACAAAAATTTCACTCAACAATAATACTTCCAACCTTGCCTCAAGGTTGAGTCATGCCTTAAATAGTCTTCCAAGGTAGTTGGGATTCATGGGTCGAGCCTTTTAGATGACCTAGATCAAACATTATAAAACCCACTGTGTTTTGCAATCTTTGACAACTTTTCACCATATAGCAAAATGGTGTTGTAAAACTATTTAGCACTTGTCAAATTCTTTCCCAAAGTTCAAAAACAACCCAAAACACCCAACACGATGGTCAACATGACCTTATGACAACACAACAAAAATTGAACTTCCTTGTGGACTTTAGGAAAACCCATGTTTCCCAGGTGCTCCTACACCAGGTGTACATTGAGTTGGTGAAACTTGTATTGGCTTCACAAATTCATGTGCTATTAGTAATACTATTGTAAGATGTAGTTTGAGATTCATGTCATCCCATGATACACCATTCACTGTGGATCTTGGGTTTTCCATCTCTTTCACTCATAGTGTTGAAATTATTCAACCCTCTATGGATCATACCCTTGGGTATGTGCAGGATCATGATGGGCCAAAAAGTGGCGATATGTAAGTGATATGATGACCCATGTGGCTGATGAATTTTTTTTTAATCCAAAATTGATGAAACGAAAAGGGTTTTTAAAGGAGATTCTCAGCTTTCCACCAATATAAATTATGGTTTACTTTGAATTTAATAAATAATTATTATTCATTTTCTATTTGAATTATGACTAAAATATTGATTAATAGGCTAATTGAAAAATATCTATAGCTTTCAAATGGTATCACATTCTATGCTTCTCATACTATAGGATTAAAAAAGAAAATTTGAATTTCATGAAGTTTTGACCAAGTTAAGGTGGTCAAGCATATGAGTCTTTATATTTTTAAAAGTTGTAATAAAAAATTCATAATTAATTATTTACTCAGAAAAATTACAAAAAAAATGCATCACATCGGGACATGAGTCCTCTACTTATATCTAAGATATTATAAAAAAATATTATCATTTTATTGTGGTTAGGGTGGTCAGATAGACACCTACATCTTATTTTTTTCCCTGAAATTTAAGTACTACTGCATTGAAATTTAAAATTTTCACCAAATAGATTTTTTTAGAAAAAAATTAACTTAGTAGTTTAGAAACTACATTCAATTTGCTACAGATTCTATTCTTACATATTTTTGAAATAATATAGATAACTTATTCAAATTTTTACAAGTTGTCTAACTCTGATTTTTCTAAAAATTTTGCCACTTAAGGGCCTGTCTTTTCCATGATGATCCTGCACAAACCCCCTTAACACTTCATTTCCAATGACTTCCCTACCCACAAAAAATTTGCATGATGTCAAAACAATGGTTTCTTATGTCCTACAAGAGAACATAAGAATAGATGTAGAAATAGAAAAATTACAAAACTTTGTGAATTTTGAAAACATTGCTAGTAGTACAATTCCAACTTTAGATAATGTGAGGAAAATTCTTAAAAATAAACATGGAATTTTTTGTAGCCTTGCTTAAATAATCAAACATAATATTCAAATTAGAGGTGTTAATGATCAAGGTAATAATTCTATAGAGCTGATGCACGAAGTTGGGTCCACAAAAAGCTCAAAAAGTGGAAGTGTTTTTGCTGTTTTATAGAATTTTTCACACTTGGACTGAAAATTTGAGGCACTTACACAATGAATCATAAAAAAATTCAGTAAAATAAAAGTTATCATTTTGAATCTAGTTTCCAAATATGTAAATTATTCAAATACCCAGATTATAGAAATTGAATTTTGATAAGGATCTATAAAAACCACTTTTTAAAAGTCCGTATTTTTTTACCATACCATGCACATGTACAAACACCGCCTTTTGACCCAAAAAAAGTATTTTGCTAATTCCTTTTTGGGAAATAGAGCTAACAACATGAATATTAATGAGGAATTCTTTTTGTAATTTTTTGTTCAATATTTTTTTGATTGAATTTTTATTGGCCTTAATTGTTGTTTTTAAAAATCAATGTGTACGGTTAACATAATTGGACCTAAACTAAACATTTTGTGAATTTTTTTTCATTGTGTAGAGAATTGTCTGAAGATTGATGCCATATAAGGTTTTTTACAAGAAACTTAACCAAAAAAAAGTTATTAAAAAAAAGACTAATATTTCAAGTTTAAGGTCTAGTTTGCTTAGAAATTAATTAAAAATTAACAAACATAATCCAATCTTAATAAAAATTATATATTTAGAAACTAGACATCGTGTTCTCTAATGGGTTTTAATTTTATAGATTGATTCAAAAAAAAATTCTATTAGCCATATCACCAAAGTTGGACATTCTATTTAAATCTTAGTTTTTTAGTTGCAGGTCAAAGGCTAAGGCTCAGATTGCCAAGCCTTTCCCAATCCTAAAACCAAGGCTACATGTGGGTTGGGAATTCAATTTTTAAATAACACGTATGCATTATTTAAATGAAACACATACGCATCTCATAATGCATACGTGTTAGCTATTTACCCATTGGGTAAATGTAATGTGTATGAGTTATATAACGTGTACATGTTCCTAAAAGAGAATTCCTATGCATTTTATAACACGTACACATTTCTTATATAGTCATTTTTCCTAATTTGGAAAATACTAATAAAACACATTTTTCCTACAACATTTATTTTCTGCAGTATGGTCTAAAAGCACCATTTTCTATGTTTTTTATTGCAAATTTGTCTTGTGCGGGGCATATTCTATTCAAATTGTTAGAAGAGACAAGTGCATGTTGAATTTTTTGAAGTGGAATCAAGTACAAGAACATTTTACAAGAAGATTTGGAAAAAGAGAACTTTTGGATGTATTCATGATGTTTTTGTACTTCAAAGTTTATAAAAGAAAGCATCTTCATACTACATAGTTTTATTTGAATATTTTAAGGAGATGGAAATTTGAAAATAGGTTACTTGAATCATTTGTTTTTTATCAAAGACGGTTTGGTAACCATGGGATCAAAGCAAAGACAAAAAAAAATGTAGAAAGTTAATGATACCCAAAGAAATTCAAGCAAATAAATAAATAGAGGAAAAAAGACAAAGATATAGAAGAGAAAGGATTCGTCAAATAAAAAATTTGGAAGCATCTAGTTCCAAAAATGTTGAAGAGGAAGCCATAAATGATGAAATTAATTTAGATGATGCAATTATGGAGACAAACCCAACTATTCCTTCAACTTTAACTTTGAATGATATGGAAATAGTACCTATTCAAACAACTTTAGGTATGTCTTCAAATCCACCTCCCAATGATATGGAAAATGAACCTATTCAAACAATCTATCCATGTATGTTTTCAAACCCAAGTCTTGATAATATTGATATTTCTTTTTTAGATGAAGTTGGATACACCATTGATGATATCAATAATTCCAGGGTTGAAACAATGCAAAAACTAAAAAATGATGAAATTATATCTTATGAGAATGCAAATGAGAATGAAATCCCTCATATTGATGAAAATGAGAATGAAATACCTTTTACATTTGAAAATGAAAATGAAACCCCTTGTGTGAATGAAAATGAAACCCCTTGTATGGATGAATGTGAAAATGTTTTTTTTACAATTGAAAAAGATCTGCTAGATGACCTTCGTGGTAAAGTTTCTTGGAGAAAAATTAGAACTTATGGAAATAGAATATATAAAATGTGTTTTATAGAAAGAAATTAGGATTCCAATGTCAACTCACGGTGCAATTGATGAGAATGTCAAAAATGAGAAATGTGATCAAAAAATTAGGTATTTTTGTAAAACCAAAAAAGAAAAATGATTTAGTAGAACAAGTCATATCTAGTGTTTCTCATGCTATTGATTTTATAGGTAAGAAAAGTTGATCTAAAGATAAGAATGTGGTTCATCGTGCAATAACAATTTCTCTAGTTGATAAAGCAACTTCAAATAAAAGAATTTTAAGTAAGATTAGTAAATGTATAACAGTAAATACTAAAAATTTGATAAGAGTTGCTAAAAGAATAGAAAGTATTGAAAAGGATTCAATTAATCAATGTTGGAGTTTTAGTGCTAGACTCCCAAGATTAGACATGAAATTAACTAATGAAATTAAATCTTTAATCAATAAATTTTGGCATGATAATACAAGAGTATCATCTAACATTAGAGATGTCTTAAAATTAAGGTGGGTTCCAAAATTCATGAACCTCATCCAAAGCATCTCTTAAATATGACTCAAAATTAATTATATAAAAAATATTTAGATTCTTCAATCTTACCATTGAATATTAACATAAGTCAAAGATCATTCGAAAAGTGTAAACCTTGGTATGTTAGAATTAATAAGTAATGAATGTCTTGTTGTTGTAAGACTCATGTAAAATTTCATTATTATTATGATAGTTTTTGATATGTACAATGTGCTTTTCATGCTAACCAAATTACATGTAGGACATTTGTGGTATTAATATGCCACTTGAAAAAATCAAAGATTTATAGCAGGTTTGTTTTGTGAACCCCCTAATGGAAACTTATTTTATTTAAAAGCATGTATTTCTAGAGAATCCGATAGATGTGGCAACTTTTCATTATTAGGAGAATGTATGGATGAAAGTAGTTTAGATGAATTTGGACAACAATTAATGGATGTAAAAAAAATTAAAAATGTTGAGTATTCTTTAAAAGATGGAAAAACTGGAAAACGTTGTGAGCTAATTGTGGAAAAATTTAGTGTGCATGCATTTATTAAAGAATTTAAAGATAAGATTGTACCTAAATATATTCAATAGTTTTAGTATGCTCATTGGCTTGATAATCAATTTCATTTATGTAAAAACACATTCCCAATTTGAACTATATTGTCAATTGTTGATTTTACTAAAAATTATACTCTTGCTCCACAAGAAGAAATTCAATCACAATATTATAATTCAATGCAAGTAGCTATATTTTTTCATATTGTTTATATACATTTAAATGATAGTAGAGAAGATAATAGAAATTTTTTGAGAGAGTGCCATTTTTATGTAAGTGATAATAAATTACATTCATCTAATTTTGTTCAATATTGTTTTGATATATTTTATAAAAATTTAAAAGAGAGAGGAATTCAAATGCTAGAACATCTCATATGGTTGGATAATTGCACAAGTCAATCCAAAAATTCTAAAAAAAAATATTGGTTATGTAGAGTTCATAAGGAAAATAATGTCCAACACATATGGAGTTTTTTTGAAGTTGGTCATGGTAAGGGAGAACACAATGGAGCAAGTTCATGTGTGAAAAGAGCTCTTTCTAGAGAGCAACTAAAATTTGAGGATAAAATGAAATTTAGAGATGCACATGCAATTGTAGATTGGTGCAATACCAAATTATCTACAAGAACAAGTGAGAGCTCAAAAATTCTATGATTCTTTTGGTTAGTTGAAGAAAATGATATTTTTTCTTGACAAGATTGTGAAACAATTAATGGATCTACAAAATGGTATTTGTTTAAGAGTTTGAATACAAACACATGGACAATATGGACAAGGGAGTTGGAAGCTTTTTTCAATTTTTTATTGTAGGTGATTGGGAGGTGTGTGAAAATACGAAATGGTTGAACAATGGCAACAAAGAGACTTAACACCTACATCAACACATGTTCAACATGGAACAACAATTGAAGATAATCAAGTGTTCACATTAGATGATTATGATCATGTTTTGGTTCTTGTACAAGAAGGTACATTATTTATTGAGTTGAATTTTATATGTATTCATGTTTATATGTGAATTAAATATAAGTCACTCTTTATTGAATTTTTTATTTATTTTTGCAGGACATGTGTATGTTGTTGTTGCACCTAAGGGGAATGAAGAGGATACGAAGTATTCATTGGCTAGATGTGTTGAGAGAAAACATAAGTTGGTAAATCCTAGAGTAGATGATGACAACTTTGAGTATCCAACGGGTTCAGTGGTTGTTGTTGGCACCTGGCTTTGAAAATATTTGATAAGAAAGAATGGCTTGCCTACATTTGAAGATTATGAAAGACACAAGAGCATTACACATTATTCACATTTGATTTTGGAAACCAATATAAAACTAGTTATATATCAAGGGATGCCTACTAATAAAGTTTTATGGACAATTTCAATGGATGATCATGAGAAAATCATAGATGCATTACAAAAAAGAGAGGATGCAGATGGTACAATGGATTAAATAAATATTAGTAAGTATATAGTTGTATATATATTTAATTGATATGTGTATTTTTCTTTAGTCATTTCCTAATTAAATTTTTGTATCATTTTTCATTTCACATCTCCCAAAACTAGATGCTTTACAAAAAAGAGAGGAAATGCATATATATTACAATGGAATTCAAATCTAGAGACAAGTAACTATATATAGTTCTAGATACATTTAATTGATTGTATAAATATAAAACTAAATTTTATTCATTTTCATTTTATAAATTTTTTTATAATTGATTTCATATCCCCTTAAGCCATTCTCTTAAAACCCCTTAATCCATCCTCTTGCATCCCCTTAAGTATCACTATTAATTCCCCTTAATCCATTCTATTAGGACCCCTTAATCCATCCACTTGCATCCCCTTGAGTCACTCTCTCAACACACCTTAAGCCATCCTCTTAGGACCCCTTAATCCATATCCTCATATATCTACCCTTAATTTATCCACTTGCATCCCCCTAAGTCATCCTCTTAGGACACCTTAATCCATACCTCATAGATCTACCCTTAATCCATCCACTTGCATCCTCTTCAGTCACTCTCTCAACACCCCTTAATCCATCCTCTTAGGACCCCTTAACCCATATCCTCGTATATCTACCCTTCATCCATCCACTTGAATCCCATTAAGTCACTCTCTCAACACCCCTTAAGCTATCTTTTTAGGACCCCTTAATCCATATCATCATATATCTACCCTTAATCCATCCACCTACATCCCCTTAAGTCACTCTCTCAACACCCCTTAAGCCATCCTCTTAGGACCCCTTAATCCATTCCTCATATATCTACCCTTAATCCATCCACTTGCATCTCCTTAAGTCACTCTCTCAACACCCTTTCATCCATCCTCTTAGGATCCCTTAATCCATATCCTTGTATATCTACCCTTAATCCATCCACTTGCATCACCTTAAGTCACTCTCTCAACACCCCTTAAGCCATCCTCTTAGGACCCCTTAATCCATATCATCATATTTCTACCCTTAATCCATCCACTTGCATCCCCTTAAGTCTCTCTCTCAACACCCCTTAAGCCATCCTCTTAGGACCCCTTAATCCATATTCTCGTATATCTACCCTTAATCCATCCACTTGCATCCTCTTAAGTACCTCTCTCAACACCCATTAAGTCATTCTCTTAGGACCCCTTAATCCATATCCTCATATATTTACCCTTAATCCATCCACTTGAATCCATTTAAGTCTCTTTAGGGTTCATGAGATACTTAGAATAACAAATCTAAATGGGTTAATGGTTTAGGGTTCATCACCTAGTCTTTAGGTCATATGGTTTAGGGTTTAGGGTTTCTAGGGTTCATGAGATGCTTATAATAACAAATATATATGGTTTTTAAGGGTTTAGGGTTCATGAGATGCTTAGAATAACAAATCTATATGGGTTAATGGTTTAGGGTTCATCTCCTAGTCTTTAGGTCATGTGGTTTAGGGTTTAGGGTTTCTAGGGTTCATGAGATGTTTAGAATAACAAATCTATATGGTTTAATGGTTTAGGGTTCATCTCCTAGTATGTAGTCATATGGTTTAGGGTTTATGGTTTCTAGGGTCTATGTGATGATTAGAATAACAAATCTATATGGGTCTTAAAGGTCTAGGGTTCATCTCCTAGTATTTAGGTCCTACGGTTTATGGTTTATGGTTTTGAGACATTCTCTCAATTCCCCTTAATACACCCTCTTACATCCCTTTAAGTCACTCTATCAACTCCCCTTAATCCATTCTCTTACATCCCTTTAACTCATTCTATCAACTCCCCTTAATCCATCCTCTTACATCCCTTCAAGTCATTCTATCAACTCCCCTTAATCCATCCTCTTGCATCCATTAAGTGACTCTCATAATTCCCCTTAAGCCATCCTCTTAGGACCCGTTAATCTGTATCCTAAGGTTCATGGAATGCATCTCCTCAATCCACCCTCTTACATCCCTTTAAGTCATTCTATAAACTCCCCTTTATCCACCCTCTTATATCCCTTCAAGTCATTCTATCAACTCCTCATAATCCACCCTCTTGCATCCCCTTAAGTCATCCTCTTAAAGGACCCTTAAGTCATATCCTCTTACATCCCCTTAATCCACAATCTTGCATCCCATAAGTCACTCTCATAATTCCCCTTAAGCCATCCTCTTAGGACCCATTAAGCCATATCTTAAGGTTCATGACATGCATCCCATTAATCCACCCTCTTACATCCATTTAATTCATTCTATCAACTCCCCTTAATCCACCCTATTATGTATCCCTTCAAGTCATTCTATCAACTCCCCTTAATCCACCCTCTTGCATCCCCTTAATCCATCCTCCTGAAGGACCCTTAAGTCATATCCTCTTGCATATCCTTAATCCATAGTCATGGATCCCTTAAGTCACTCTCATAATTCCCCTTAAGCCATCCTCTTAGGACTCGTTAAGCCATATCCTAGGGTTCATGGCATGCATCCCCTTAATCCACCCTCTTACATCCCTTTAATTCATTCTATAAAATCCCCTTAATCAACCCTCTTACATCCCTTTAATTCATTCTATCAACTCCCTTTAATCCACCCTCTTGCATCTCCTTAATCCATCCTCTTAACTCCCCTTAAGGAATTCTCTTAGGACCCCCCTTAATCTATATCCTCTTAGGTCCCCTTAATCCATCTGATGGAAAACATCATTTGAATTTGTATGGAATTTATAAGATCCAATTTTCTAACTTTGACTATATATTATACTCTTCTCACATGAATTACTTAAATGACTCATAAAAAGTATATTTACTTTACTTACATTATTTTTTTTTTAGGTTCTCATCAATTCGGTCTACCATGCAATTGTCATTGTAAAATTATTTTATCAAGAGACTATGTAAATATCAATTTGTGGTCTTGACCTAAAATTTGATAATCTTTAATTGTATCTACATGCACATATATGTTTCATCATGTTATATAGTTGTATTAAACATCAATATACATTATATAAGTTTCTTCGATGTATGAAATTCAATGAACTTATTAGTCACTTTTTAAATATCTTGTTCCAATTTTATAGATTGTAAATTTCATGTCTTGTATTTACCACATTTTATATAATTGTTCAATTGTATAGATTATACATTTTGTGCATACAAGGAGATAGATTTTTGTTTATTGATTCCAATATTTTCTAGAATTGGAAAATAGTTAAACTTACCTACCCTTAGTTTATTTATGAATATGATCTAAATTGTTTAAGGAATGTTTTAATGTCACCTAACCATGTGATAAATTATATATATGAAATTTGATTCTAGATAAGAATTTATATAGTGCATGTATTACTTGAAAACTAGATAAAATATCTATACATACATGAGTGCCTATAATCATCAAAATGAACATAACATGATCATAATTAATTGCATATATAATCATTATATTAAAGTCAACTAATATAAATAAAAAAAAACATGATAATATTAATCAATATAATGTATGTGAAATAGTCCATGAAATAACATGTTCAAAATTTATATGTCAAGTCCAACACATATAGTCAAATAAAACTAGAGATCTATAGTCCATAAAATTTAAAACCATCTAACTATCAGGTTGATCAGTCATATCAATTCTCCTCTTTGTTCCATGTCAACTAGATGTACTTGCATCATGTTGTAAATGAGTACAAGAAACTTGAAATTATATTTAAATTTATTTAGAAATTTTGATATAATTAAACATATTTAAACCTGAAAATATAAAATTTTAGACAAAAATAAATTTAATTAAATATCTAGGAAATACAGTAAAAGTGATTTTTAGTATGCATAAATTACCATATGATCATGTGAATTTATTGGCATATTTTTTTCAATGGGTAGCATAACTGTCAGTTGAGAAGATCCAAATGCTTGATCTACTATATCCTGCATATTCATATAAAGCAAACAATATGTTAAAACCTCAAATATATATATTTAAAAGATTTGTAAAAATTGTATAGGAGATTTAATAAAGTTTACAACCTCGAATGATATGACCTCATGATCACGCACCGTAGATTTCCCATGCATAAATATTGATGATGTCTCAGGTGCACCCGCCATGGGTATCTCATGAAATCCTTGCATATAGATGTACAACAATTTGTATAGATCAAATTCACATATGTGTATGTAAATGAACAAATTAAATTAGATCTATGATGTGTATTTAATTTAAACTTAACAAAATTTTGAAAGCATGCACCTAAGCTGATGATGTCTCAAGAGCGCTCACCACAACTTGTGGTTGGTTAGTACTAGGTGTTGTATGACCTCCCTACATCTAGATATAATATATCATTTCACACATGTGTACAAATTCAAGTTAAATTAGATATATCCACACAAATTATTTAATATATATTGGTTCAAGCACCTGACTAAAAGGTGAGCCCCATCTCTACAACACTCGACACATAGACATGATCATATTGAGTTTCAAGCATCATCTCATCATGCATCTAAATTGAACACTTCTTGAATTAATAATATAATATATATAATTTGATGTTAAATTATTTACATGAATTTTGTATATTTAAAATAAAATAGATTTAAGTTCAAAAGATGAACATACCTGTGTAGGATGATCCTCATAATATAGTAAACTCATATATAACTCTATCCCAGATGCATGTGGGTTGCCTCAAGTGGATTCCTGAGTATCCCCATAGCCCGAGCCTCCATGCTCTCTATTGGACACTTTAGTTGCTACGTGTGTAGTCTAATGAGTGAGATGTCCTAAAAGTGAACTCAATGCTCCTAATGTTAATAACATGGTATGTTGTTGAAATGCAACAGGAACACTAGGAGAAGGAGGAACAATAGGAGCATTTGGAACACGTCACTAAGGATCGACATGTGCTCCTATTCTATGTTGGGGCATGCCACGCCCAACTCCCTGAAATGACCACATATCAAAATAGTTGGGTTTTAAACCCAACTCAAACTCAACCCATAACTTTCTCAAAAATTATAGGGGCACCTCAAAATTTCTATGTGGTGGATTATCAAACACCATCCACCATCTATCCCAAAAATGTGCAGCTATCTGTGGATTCCTACACCATAAAATTGAAATTCATTTTTTGGTGGGTGGAATTGGTTGGTTTGTTTGGGGGTTAAAAAAGTGTTGGCACATGGCTTGTTTTGTAATTTTAAGGTCATTGATTTCTTTATAGGACAATCCATTTTTTCTCTTCTCTTCTCTCCATTGATGGAACCTATCTAGGTCCACATTAATAGATCAAACATAATCGACAATAGTTTGCATCATAGATGCAAACCATGCAAGATGGGGGGATTCTAGGCTCATTTTTTATCAGATCTATATTTTCCTAAATCACAATAAGGTTTTTTCTAATGATTTCTCTTAAATTTATGCAATCTAGGTGGTAATTACTTCGACTCCAACACAAAATTATCCACCACAAACAAATAAATCTTCCTTTGAACACAAAATGCTCAACTTGACTCAATCACCTCACAAGAGGCTTCTATCCTTCAAGAATCAACAAATGGAGAACACTTCTGGAGAAGACCATACAATGGCCAATAAAACATCCATTTAGACTTCCCATGGACCCAACACAATTGTTCCAAGAGATTACAAGTGATTTATTCAAAACAATATTGAGAACCAATAACTTGCCTCTGTATTTAGGCTACTAGATTAGGCCTATTTACAAATGAAGTATATCCAAAACACTTTGTTTTCACAAAAATATCATGTGAAAGAGTTAAATTTTCTATCAAAACCACATAATCCTTGATTCATTCTCAAGTTTATGACCTCTAACCTACTGATCCAACAAACCCTACATTTTCATACAAAATAGTAGGGTTTTATTAAAAAACCATATACTCGAGTTTATAAAACACAATTAATGCATTAGACATCATTCTTATACCCTACACAAACTCATACTACTCACACAAAGACAATAGCATCAGCATTTTATCAAAACCCTATCTTGACATCACAAATTCACATGGAATAATGACTCTGTCAGCCCTAGGGCTTCCTTCCCTTTCTCATAATTCTATCCCACTACCTACCAAAGCATTGAAATGCATAAATTAGACCATTTTAGACCCATTCCATGAGATAAAGTAGAAATGGAAAGTGGAATGGGTCACTTAGACATTTTGAAGACCCTCAACCCTTAAATATAAGGAAACAAAGTAGTTACAAAGAATGATTGATTTATCCTTCCAAAAATAGAATTAAACCCTAAAAATGATATCAAATGAAAGATACGACTTTTAATTGCATATAAAAACAATACTCAGAGCATTTGAATCCTGTATGGGTTCGTACAAAGATAACAAAGTACAAAAAATTAGAGATTTGCAGTAGAAAAGCATTGTTTATTGATTTGGAATCCTTCAATATTTGTTCAACAACATTGTTCGAGCCTTCAAGAAGCTATATCAACTTTTTCCCTCCAAACATAACTAACAAAACTTCCTAACTTCCTTTCAAAATTCTAAACTCTTCATATTCCCCTAAAATAGCATTTTAACAACTTTTTGCTTAATCAACATTTTGCATTTTTGGTGCAATTTTGGACCCCAAATACAAATGACTGAAAAACCTCCCTAGTTACATTGAAAATGGTCTCTTATACCTTATTAAACACAAACAAAACTTTATCACCCCCCCATACTAACCTAGACTCACTCTAATTCACTAATTACATTTCACCACATCTAATTTTGCATTATGGTTGTAGGTGCTCTTGCACCATAATTGAGCTTGATCTACTATAGGGGGTGGGGGTTTAGGAGGTGGAGAGTGTGGAGGTGTGGGGTTTTGTTATGGTGGAAGATCTGGATGTATGGGATCTGTAGGAATTTATGAATTAGGTATAAAATAATCTATGTTAAATTTTGAATCCATGTGAACAATGAAATGGAAACTGCATGTTAAACAATTAAAATATATATATCAACAAACTAATTAAATAATGCACACAATTTGAAAGTTATTTAAAAATCACATTCAACTTGCATAAATTCAAAATACATTTCATTTGAAGACCATTTGATTTATAACATTAAAAAATCCATAACATTAAAAATCCATAGCATGTACAGATTAAATTGAGTCCAATGTGTGGTTGTTAATATCAAGGGTTTGTTGTTACTACCAACTCTTAGAATGCAACTAAAAATAGAGATAATTGTCACACCAAGGTCATAAAATTTTAATAAAATCCTACCTACATTTTACTTAAAACTAATTATTGAACAACTTTTAGTAACCCTTCCAAGAAGAATAATCTAGTATATCTAAACTATAAATCCACTATATAATTTAGATCAATATCTATACTATAATTAAGATACCTAAAATATCTAAGGATGCACTAAAATACATTTTTGTGTACGTGGAAAGGGAACTCATATTTTGACTCAAGTATAAGTGCTTCTACATCAAAACTTTGTAGAGGATGACATATTTGTCATAATTCATCTAGGTATTTTATGTTAAACCCTTAATAAATGGGATGATTCAATTATTAATAGTCTTTAGTTAGATCTCTATATGTGGTACATAGGATACCTCTCAGTGAAAATAGGGAGGTAAGCTCTAATTATAACTCTAATGGGTAGAAATGAAATTAGAGGGTTTTATTAGAAACCTATGAATGCATGCACTTTGTCATTGGTTTATTAAGTGAATCCCCTAAAATAAGGTCCCATAAACTTATTTTTAGCTAGATATCACATGATACTTAAACTATAGCCAAATTTTATGATATACATTAATTGATTTATTTAAAATAAATAAAACCACATGGATTAAGATATAGAGACTTAAGATTTAAATTTAAATAAATCATTGGATCAACATTTAAACTAGGAGTTGGATATTTATTTGTATCAAGAATTGAGAGCTCACAAAAGGCTACAATATCAACAATGAGGCTTCTTTGAATCATTATTGGAAAAATTAAATAAGAAGATAAGTAAATAGAGACTATGAACATGAGGTGAGGAACCATTTAATTTCTATAGGTAAAGGACTAAAGAATGAATTTAAATAAGACACATGTAGATACACAACTTTGATTTCTCAAATTGGGTGTTGATAGGAGGTTATGGGTTGTTTAGAGTGTCTTCTATTACATATATAAAGTTGGAAAAAGAGAAGGAAAGGTCCCCACTAATTTAGGTTATGAACAAATCAAGAATGAGTGTCAAAATGGGTAAATATTGAAAACCATGTAATTTAATTCAAGTAAATATTATACTAGATTCTATTTATATTAGGATTATTGTTAGACAAGGGTGCTAAATGGAGCTCATAATATCAAGCCTATCATTAATTAACCAATTCATCAATAAGTAATTTATTCTTCTAAGTTTTTATGGGTCTAGAGCTTTATCTTTTGTGGCAAGGGTAAGTTTACTCATAGGTGTGGTTGTTTCCCAACAAGAGTATATCTATAGAGCTACGGTATATTGATTGTGAATAGATGTATTTATCAATTATGACATATAATTTAATTAAATCTAAGGACATAAATTGATTTATCTAAATTTTCAAATTTTATGATAAGAGACACAAGTTCTCTATATTGGGACAAAGTAGTTAAGAATAAATTATAAGTTTAACACTAACATTAATTTATAATCTCATTCATTGTTTTCAAAGCATACTAAAGATAAGAATAAAAAATTAATAGAAGGCATTCAAAGGGACACATAGATATATTCTAGTGGTAATCGCAATGTACAAAATAAAAAAAGATGAGCTTGAGCTCTATTCACATATTGAAAATGACTTCTTTAAGTACAAAGACTTCACTAAATTTTTTAGTTGTACAATGAAATCATATTTATACATGTCAATTGGTGTGCATAATTTATCATGAAAAAATGGAAGAAAATGGATCTTTACTATATAATTATTTAGAGATTTGATGACATGAAAACATATATCTATGTCAAATAAAAAATGTAAGAAACCTCCAAGGAGGGATACTTCTAAAATTATGTGAAGTGAAAGTTAAGAACCAATGACAAGGAAGACACAAAATAAAGCAAGGAAGGAGGGAAATTTCCAAATTGAAATTACTCAATGAGCAAAAGCAACATGACCAATCCTAATGAGATCAAAACTTCTAACCATACTAAAAAATGAGAATGTTTGAACTATAGTTGATTATGGCAATGGTGTAACATAGAAACATGATCAATCCTAATTAGATCAACCTCATAAATTTATGCTATGATTTGTTGAACTAGTTAAGAAACATCTCATCATTTCTCAACACAAATGGTTACATTGAAAGTATTGATTGTACAAGTTCAAGTTGCACTATCTAAAAGGTGAAAATATTAGGGTTTTAGGTTTAGGTTTTCGGGTAAATAGGGTTTTAGGTTTACATTTTAGGGTTTAGGTCCAAGTTAACACAGGTAGGTATTTTTGGGACCTATATGTTTTTGGAACCTAAGTTTAGGGTTTTGATTTCTAAGTTAAATGTCCAATTTAGGTTTTTACAGATTTGTAGTGTTCAATTTGCAATTTAACATTTTTTTATTTTTGTTGATATTTTTGGTTTTTAAATACAATTTAAAAACGCAAAATATCAAACTAAAACTAAACTAAACAAACAAAAACTAAATAAAATTACAAAAACAAAAAAATGCAAGATATAAAGGAAAAAATGGAAGAATTCAACCATCCTAGAGGTCCTTGAGGTCGGTTGTGTCGACAGGAGGAGGTGGCAGTGAAAATTTTCTTTACTCAGGCCCTTCAAAACATGTACACAATCTTGCTTCTCCTTCTTTAACGTGGATCAAATTGACAGGTAAAAATGAAATGCAGTCACTTATTTAAAAAAATAAA